>JAYKQN010000010.1:14060000-14520000 GCA_036785175.1 Eupleurogrammus muticus | reverse complement strand
ATCGTGGGGCACACACACCATTCACACACCATTCACTCTCACACTCACACCTATGGGCAATTTAGAGTTTACCAATTAACCTGAGCATGTTTTTTGTATTGTGGGAGGAAACCGGAGTACCCGGTGAAAACCCACGCAGACACGGGGAGAACATGCAAACTCCACACAGAAAGGTCCCAGACCCAGGCCCCAAGGCGGGTCTTGAACCTGCGACCTTCTTGCTGTGAGGCAACAGTGCTACCCACCGCACCACCGTGTCGCCCGGGCATTGTTGTGTTAGGATAAATTAGTTTTTCTTTCTTTGTTTTTTTTTTAACCTTTTGCACATATGAATGTGTATGTACATGACGCCCATTCGATTCAGCGGAGTAATAAACCCGCATGGTCATTTGTTTTTATTATTTTTCCCTGATTGCTTGGTGTCTCGTGTTCAGTCTCAGCGAGTCGCAGCGTCTAAACGGGAAATTATTAGGCGTGACACCTGTGACATTTACCAAATTAAAGGCGGCATGAATGACGAGTGATTGAAAGAGCCGTGCGAAGATCTGCATTCTGAGCAGTTCTTATGGCCGGCGCGGAGAGATGCAAACCCCAGTGAAAATCCAGTGTAAAGCTTTTAGGCTATTCACTCATTTATATGCATCTGTTCTCTTTCTCACCAGTAAGGCATCATTGATTTCCCTGCGCCGTCTTAACTGAGCTATCTTCTTTTGAATTACCATTGGGAGCGATATGCATAACACGACTGAGAGGGAAAAAATTGGGCTTTATTTTCAATAGTGATTTGATCTGAATATGTGTCAATAGGACTTTATTTGAATACATTTCTGTGGTTTGGAGTAAATTATTTTGCACCCATGCAGGCTTTATGTGGCTCTCTGCATCATTCCGAAGCTAAAAAAGCCTCCACATCCATCATTCCCTTCGCACTCCGTCACTCTGTTTCTCCCTCTCTCTCTTCTACTTGTCAGGCATGAGTGTTTAGATGAGAATTAACCCTTAAGAGACTCGTCCAAAAAGGAGAATGCGGAGCCACAAAAACTCACACGTATGCGGTGCTTGAATCGGAATGAGACAGTTCTCTGAATCAGCAACTGCACGCCCGTTTGTTGCTCTCATGGGAACCGTGTGTTTTTGCCAAGATAAACCCTGGTTCCGTGGATAAACAATATACTAGTTGATCATTTTCAAATACGTTTCAACAAACAAAAAAAGATACAATCCTCATTTAATTCAATCCAATCTCGAATTTAATTTTACTTTTCTCACAATTGACAAACACCTATATTTTACTAGTGGGGAACAGCATCCTTTTCAATTACCACCACTAAACTATTTTTTTTTAATATTTACAGACTTTTATATTGTGTGTATACTTTTTATAATGTGTAACTACAGTCTGTATATTGTGTATATATGCTTATGTATATCGTGTACATTTACATCGATGTTTTTCTCTTGCTGCTGTGGTGAATTCAATCCCAGCTGAGGGAATAATAAAGTAATCAATCGGTCAGAGGACTTATAACCGTCAAAACACACAGAAAGAAATTTTGAGAATAATGCAGTGCTCTGGAAAATCCTAACAGAAATGAAGTGTGGCCCTGTGTTGTGGCTCTACTGCAGGATGATTGGTGGCGCGTTCCTGCTGTGAGGCTGAGCAGGGCGACGCGCTCACATCTGGGGACCGAGAGACATCAGACGCTCTCATGTCAGAACACACGGTTTTCTTACATTGACGCGTGGCGTTCACTGGCAGTTCCTGGTGGATGAATAAAAATGTCCTTGCCAGCAGCCACATCCTTGCAGACATACGCATAGCCTCATAGGGAGTTAGGAGTCCACAACACGATAAAATGCAGGCCTGGATGCATTATGGGGTGGCAGTACACGGTACGCGGGTGGGTAAATATTACAATCGGGATGGGATGGTTCATGAGAACTTTTGGAATCGTTCAGTTCAACTGTCTAGGTTTGGTCTGTGTTTGTTCTGATTGGTTTCTAATTATTATTCTTTTTTTTTTTTTCTTATAGGCAAAGCATTTACCCTCCAGAGCAGCAGGTGGCGCCTAAAGCCAGACGCTCATAGCAAGCAAAAAGAAGGAGAAGGCAATCAGGTTAGCCTGGTGTAGCAGATAGTAGACGGACAGACAGCAGATAGTCAGTAGTTGTGGAGACGTGTGTGGGTATGGAGAGTGGGGAAGAGCCAGAGATAGAAGATGACCGGCAGAACTTTACCGGTCTGCAGTGAGGCTGCATTTAGTGACCTTCGATGATGGAGGGAAGACAGTTGGTGATAAAAGTGACAGCTCTATGACTAAAGCACTAGAGCCATGAAATAAAATCCCCTTCCACAAACAGGTTAGCAACGTGGTAGATTTCATACTGTACGAAAAGGCATCATTTCAGACATAGGGACCTAAGTCTAGTGCTGATAGAGCCTATGCTTCTCTGTCGAAGAGAACTTTGGAATGTTGGTGTTGGAACTATCAATCTATCTAAAGGCAGGATCAATTTTTTTTTTCCCAAGGATCAATGTATATACCGGACCGAAAACCTTGACTGCAAAACTGTGAAGTACAAATGCATGCTGGTGAGTGGCGGTACGATGTACGATGCTGGAAACAGGATTCAAGGTATAAGAATTTCCGAGAGAATTCAAGGTGTGACAATGGGTCAACTCTCCACTTCCCTGGTGGCCGTTCCAGTGCTTGAACACCAGTAATCGATTAAAGAGTTTCTATTCTCCTTCGCTCCTACACAAAGTCCCACATCAACCAAGGCTTGATTATCTGTCCCTCTCTTCGGTCCAGCAGGGATCCCGCTCCTCTCAGCATAGCCGCACTCTTCAAAACCCTCCGAGTCCCACCAGCCAATCTCTCCCCATCGCTCCATTTCCGCTGCCCCTCTCTGAAAAGAAAAGACAGCTGTTGCCCCCTTTCAAACCCCCATTGCACTCCAGGTTCTCCAATTTAGATTATCTCCCTTTTTTGTTTCACCAGAGTTATCCCAGCCACCCTAACTCTCTCTGTATCATAAAACCAGCTGCACTCGCCTGTAAAAGAGAATGGTTTAGGAGAAAGGGAATCGTGTTGGAATACTTTTTAGTAAACAGTATTGTACAACTATAGCAGCTTTTGAGCTCAAATTGGTTATAATAGTTTTCCTTGGATGATGATTTCTTTGCTCACAATTCAGGAAAGTCTTAGATAGAAAAGACAGACATGCCAGAGCTTGAGATTCACCAGTAGAACATTTGTAAATATGCCTGAATGTTGCAGAAAATGGATTATAAGACTACATTGGAAGTTGCCTCACAAAGACATCCATTCTCATTTCTTTGTTTTTCCTTCTTTTTGAGGCAGCAAGCCACTTAAATTATTCAATAAAGAAACTGGCTAAATGAATTAAAGAGACAAGCTCTTCTCTCTAATCGGGCTGTCGCTCCCCCGTCACACTGTTCCCTACTTATTCCAAATTACAGCTCATGTCCTGCTATGATGTTGAGTTTGCAGCACATGGTCACTGAGAAGCTCCTTTGCCTGCTCTTGCTCTCCACTTCCTCTTTGACATATATGTGTATTGAGATTGGACATAAAAAGTACAATTGAAAACTTAATTTAGCATTTTTCACTTTTTCTTCTTTCCAAACAAAACAAACCCTTTTTTTCCCCAACCCTCCTCACTACGAACAATGCAATGTGCAAATGCACTGTGGAGCTAAAGAAAGATGCATATACGTATGTCCTTTACCTTTAATTGTGAAGAAGGAAAAAAACATCATTTACCATCACCACATTTAAAACGAAAAAAAATGGAAAAGTTCGTAAGGGAGCAAGATGGAAGGATCACACTCTGTGATCTTCCAGTGTTTTTAACTTATTTATGTGTCCTAGTGCTAAGGTCTGAGTAAATCAAATTTCTCAGAGTCCCTCTTAAATTGTATTTATTTTTTCTGGACTAAGAAACGTCATGAGGTCTTTAAGCCATATAGATGTTGTAGGAGCCTGTGGTGATTTCCAGCACAATACTATTCTTCTTCTTGCAATTAGGGATGTAAAAACTATGACTATGCTCTTTGACCACTTAGTAAAATTGGCATAATTTGGAAATAATCCCAAAATCACCAATTTCTACACATGGTAGCAACACCAAGAAACGTGGACATATGATGGAAGATATTGGTCCAATAATCACAAGACCAAAACATGTGTGTCATGTTAGCTGGAGATAAAACAAAAATGACAGCAAGTCGTAGCCTGGCATTCTGCTTCTGGTCTCTTGCACCGATCAGCTGATTGAGTATTGATCCGGGATTGTCAGACAAGCAGCGACAAAGTTCACACATGAGACCCGGGCCCGCTGGCCGTCTTTGTGTTCTCCGCTGTCGTCGGCTCCGCGGGGCCAACGAGACGTATCAATCTGTCATGAATTACACGCTCCTGTCATCGCCGCTGTGATCATGTGGTCCCCAATCATGTCGAAACATATGGGCGTGATGGCAAAAAGTAATGGAATTGTCAAATCCTCGATATCACACCGCACGCTATACATCACCTTTAAAGCAAAGGACTTTGTGTTTCATATGACACTTTACAAGCGAGTTGTGGAAGCTCAGGCGGAATTTAACGGGACAAGGTGAGGGCGAGCACACGCGGCATTAGTACCAGCAGGGGGAGGAAGGTCGTATTGATAAGAGGTTTCAGATGGATCCATGTAGAGTGCCGACAAGATGGAGCTGGAATGCATTTCGTTTCTCCTCCTCATTAGTTTCATTTCTCTCTGGCAGCTTTGAAAGATGTTTCTCGCGATGGAAATAAAACATATAGCGCTTGATAAAAATAGAATCAGAGTGGTATTTCCCCGAAGCTTCGCGAAAATTGCTTTTTCTGCACTAATTTATCAAGAAATGCACTGGTTTGTTGTGTCCCACGAGGAAACACTGGTGCAGTATTTATGTTCTAGACACACAACAGAGAACCTTCTAATTGCCTCCATGAATGCTTGTATGATTTTGAGTACAAGAGGTAATTTCAGCGTCTGAGTTGATTCCCGAAAGGCTTTGGCAGTAATTGGTTGAAACGGCAACTCCAGTGCAACCAACATATTTTTTATTTATGATTACTGAGAGGTGAAAACCACCTATAGTGTTTCACTTTCCTATTTTATATAGGCTCTCATAGAATCCATAAAGATCATTTTATCCTGTCTTTGATTCAGCCATCAAAGCTGTCATTACAACATCTATATTCCTACATTTTGAGAAGCAGAAATGTTTAACCAATACATACCAGAGAGAGAGAGATTTTAACTTGAGTGAAAAAGTAGAAAGTAAAAGCTTTTTTTATCCTCTTAGAGCCTTTGCAGAACGTATATTAATCGTTGCAATTGTGCAGTTTTCCTCTAAAACTAAAATAACTCCACGCAGCTTAATGTTCATTTTTTTTCTTGAATCTGCACCTCTACACAGGCAGAGACGTCCACTATATTGGCTTTAATGTATCATCTGCTAATGTTATCATTTAGTTTAAAGAGTTTCAGAAGCATAAGAAGTCATTTTCTACTTCAAGGGAATCTCACTGGGCTTCCGTGACCTTTTACTCTTTCTGTATTTGTTCTTATGTTCGTCTTTCGATAACTTTCGGGGTTTCACTTCTTTCCCTTCCTGGGGGCTCGTTGTCCTATAACCTGTCAATAGTTTATTTATCTGTCCATAATTAATGTGAGCAAACACTTACATTGACTCCCCCATAACTCCAGGGTCCATCAACATAATAACACATCTTAATCAAAAAGATTCAGATTATATATATATATATATATATATATATATATATATATATATATATATATATATATATATATATATATATATATATATATATAATGAATACAATAGAATTATTAATGCAGCAATCGGATGTATTTATGGAGATTCTCACAGGAGTCTGCTGGCTAGCTCCTCTGACCCCTCTCGTCTTCTTTCCAAGTAAGCAGAGCATAATTGTGTCCTCAAGGATGTCTCTTTCCCGCTGAACTCTGTGCAATTTACTTTTCTACTCAAGGCCCCTCGACAGAAACTGAATAGCGCAGAACAAAAAAAGGCAAAAAAAAAAAAAAAAAAAAATGTCAGCAACTTCAGACTTGACATCCAACATTGTGCATAAGTATTTATAATGCTGACAGAGGTTTTACTTCAGGAGACTGCTGGCAAAATTTGCCAGAGGAAGGTAAAGGAGTAGGTGGCTCACACACACACACACACACACACACACACACAGTGAGCTGATGATCAAAGCAACATGATAAAAAGAACACAGGACTTATTGCTACAGATGAGGGTCACATTCGGTTCGACAATGACAATTATCATTTAGTTTATGTTAACACTAATGCAATAATTTGGCACAACTTGTAATTATTACTCCCCCTAATATTATATATTGCTGTTCACATTTAAATCACTTAATTTGTATTTCCCCCTCAATATTTGTCAGTACCCTGCATTTTGAGCTTGTACAATTTCCTCATACACACACACACACACACACACATACACACACACACATAACTTGGGGTCACTCTGACTGTTTTTTTTTCACTGCGTATAGTGCATGCCCACTGATGTAAAATGAGCTGTGAACATAACAGATGGCTGTTGGCTTTTATATATTATATAAAGCTGAGCAGTAGATTTTGATTGATGTACTGTATCTACAATGTGCCAGTCTAGCAGTCTACAGTCCTAGCAGGAAGGCTTTGGTGCTGTGTCAAATTCAGGTAGGCCACACATTACATCCTGTCTAAGGCTTTGGGTGTTGATTTGTATATATTATGCATGCATGGGTCTTTTACACTAGTGTGTGTGTGTGTGCATGTGTGTGTTATATGTATCTGTGTCGCCAAGAAACCCATTTGCCTCTCCTGGTTTGACAATCCTGTCTCGGTAATCACAGTGTTTTCCGGCCTCCTCGGGAAAGCAGATTACACCGAGTTGCCTCATTCGCTTTTATCTCCACCCAAAGGAACAATGACCTCAAACCTGTAATGAAATTAGAGTAATGATGGCATCTCACATTAGGTGTAGTCTATCCTCTGCCAGAGTGAGAGTTAATCCACCATCCAACATCCTGATATTTACACCGACTGAATTGAATATAGTTCCTTTTTTTTTTCCTTCTCTTTCACTTGGACGTGGTTGTAAACAATCACAAATGTCTAAAGGTTCACGCGGAGAGGCACTTCTTCTGTATTTTTAATGGACCCGGGGATTCAGTCCACCATGACTGATATATTTTTGAGTGACATTTTATCTCAGCAATCTCGTTGATCTTGATGAGATTTCTGTCCTTCGTGGATGTGTGTGTATGTGCACACGTCAGTGCATGTGCACATCTGTGGCGGCTGCCATTAAGTGCAAAAAAGAGCCCCTATCAAACAATTTGTTTCTGACAGTAAAGGCTTACTGCCCAGAGGAGGCGGGACCCCTGTTGACCTTGGACTGCTGACTGGACTAAGGAGGCTTATGACACTTGCAAGATTGTCTCCGTATAACCTTGTGTAGCTCAATCACTCATGTCGGGAGGCTGGAAACGCGTCTTTTAAAACACCGTAGAGATATGACCGTTAATCAGGATTATTAACAGCTAGTGTGAAGTGTAAAATAAAGTTTATTTTTTAGATTTACAGCCTATTGGTAGGCAGTGGCAAAAAATAAAAAAATAAAAACTTTTTTTGCTTCACATTTCTAAAAGAGGCACTTGAATGTAACTTCTCCCCCGGTGGTATTTAATAGACACTGTGCATATTCTCTTCTTCTTAGCTTACGTCTTCTCACACATCAAGAGACCACTTGCATGCACTTTGGTGTTGCCTCGGGTTGCATCAGAAGTGGAAGCAGAAAGAAAATGGGGGGGTGGGGTGGGGTGGAGTCTGGATTTACTTTTCACGTATGTTTTTGTATTAGCTGCCTTTGAAGGAACATGTGCTTTCATACAGAAGGTGTCCCGAGATAAAAATTTCCTTGATACGGATCTGTATTATTTAAAACAGGCTCTTATCATTGCCACTGAAGATCTCGCAGCTCCCCTTGCTAAAAAGGGTTGTTTAAAGGTCCCATTTCATGCACTTTTCTGGGGTTTATTTGAAGTTTTGATATCTCTAACATGATCTATTTGCAATTTAGAGTATAAAAATTCAACTGGATGTAGTTTTACAGTGCTTTCTCAGGTTGTTCGCTGGAGCTCCAAAAAGCCCAGGTCGTTTTTTTTTTTTTTTTGCTCTGGCTCATAAATATTAATGAGCTTATTTTCTCATTTTCACTTGGAAGATTGACAAAAAGTGGTTGTAAAGGTGGAGGGAGATGGCTGCAAAAGGTGTGTGGGCTGTGCTGGGAGCCTCTGCAGGCGGACGGAGCTACTCCACGGCATCACACAGTCATGGAATTACAAACGAAGAAGAAAAAACAGTAGTGAAAAAAGTCAAAAGTCAAACCAAAAGTACAGCCATGCTAACAATAGTTTTAGTAAAGATCCAGTAAATAAGAGAAAGCTCAAACAAAGAGAAAATGCAAATCAAATCCAGGAATATGCATCACCTACTCAGTAATGCTAATTATCAAACATCTTTTTAATTCTGCATGTGAATTAAAGGGAAATAATTGTTTACCATTTGCCATTTGATCATATATATATATATATATATATATATATATATTTCAGTATTAATAATTCAACAATGTCATAATATATCGTTCAGAAGGACGTATATATATATATATATATATATATATATATATATATATATATATATATATATATATATATATATATATGGTGTGTTATGATTTATCATTCTTATCCTTCTGTTGTGTGGAGGACATTTTCTTTGACCCCGCTGTCCGCGTATGTGTCAGAAATTGTGATGTCCAGTAACACACAGTGACCTCCTTCCCCTCCCCCGGGTTTCAGTCACGGATTACAGTAGAAAATGTGCACAATCCTATTTGTTGCAACAAATACCCCCAATCTCTCTCTCTGGGCGCCGTGGCTGTGCAGCATCCATCACGCGTCACTGTCAGCCTGAGCCTCTCCGGCCCGTCTGTCCATTCCCGTGACTCCACAACAGAGCTGCTATTAGACTGGAGACAGCAGTCCTTTTCTTGCCTCTGCTGCAGAATCTCCACAGCAGTGCATTGTGGTCCACGTGGCTCAGAGCTGGACGGTTGCTCTTGCTGTTGTTGAGGGGAAAAAGAATCCTTCGAACTCTTTCTGAATCTTTCTTATCTGTTATTTTTTCTCCATATGTGCAGGGCTGTTGTTATCTTGTTGAACTTCATCCGACACTTGAACATGGAGGACATTTGTTGTTGGGAATTATTATTTATTTAAGGGCACGTATGGAAACGGAAATGCAGCTGTACTCTAAAGTCCTGGGTTTTGCTGTTATTTCTGTCTGCAGATGTGTGTCGATGATGGCTGTACCTGTACATCTTGATGGATTTATTGAAACTCTGTAGTTAACACCAGAGAATATGTGTTCAAAGTTAAAGTTATGTAATTAAATTCGAAATTAAGTATTCGAAATTAACCTCTTAAAACACATTGTACCGGTTCATTTATGGCAATACTACGCTTGAGTTGTTGTTTTCTATGTACAAATAATGCAGATATGGTCTCAAAGTTGTTTTGTGTTGATTGACACCATGCACGAGCCAATGGGAGCATGGGATCGGGAGATAACCAGCTTGGCAGCCAATGAGGCCTGACTACAGAAGTTTGACTGCCTTTGGTTTGATGGACAGCAGTCAACCCAGTGGAAATTTCACCTGATGATCCAAATCTGATAGCCAATAGCCAGGGCTTTTGAATGACATGTGACATGTGGGAACTCTGCTACAAATTGGGCATACCATTTTTACAAATAAAAGGGGGTGTGTCTTAAAAGGTTAAATGTCCACCCTTTGTGTTCATTTTACTTAGATTCTGTGATTTTACAGTTAAATACATTGTGGCAAGCTTTTGAGATAAGTAAAACATAATCAAGTAAAACAATCGTGCTAATCCTGAATTGAAGTGTGTGATTTGTTAAATAATTTAATGGATAGACAGCCATAAAATAAATTCATAAACACTGTTAATGTTGAATTCCCGGGTTTATGTTTTGTTGTGTCCCTTTCATTTAACTCCCAATTAATCTTTCAGCAATTATAAAGACATGAATGCTCAACTGCATTATTGCTTCATTTTTACAGAGCGGGCCTCCTTGTTTTACCCAAGTGGCTTTGCAGAGCCAAAGCTTCTCATTCGTGTGTATGTGTGTGTGGTCGTCCATTTTCATAAGACAGATAACACACTGCCGTTTTGTCTTTTGTGTGTTGATTCTCATTGAGATCAGCAGCACTGGTAACCCTATCACACATCACAAGGGGGATTAGATTTCCAGAATTTAAAAATGTACCATATGTGTTCAGTACTCTGACACACTGCGTGCAGCGTGTTCTGCTGCAAACATATTGTTAGGCAGTATTTTTGATGAAAATGGACCCCTATTATTGTTCTTTGATCAAGGGTGGAATGCAAGTTGGACAAGAGCACTGCTCTAAATAATTAGTCAATTGATTCAACTATATCCCAAACACACACACACACACACACACACACACACTTCAAAGGCCCCTTTTCTTTGTTGCATTGCTCGTCTGCGACAGACAAGGATGCATAAAGCTTTGTGCATCACCCAACGCTCAGTAGCTGGAAGCGAAACCTTGATTTGAAGAAATCAGAGCATCCATCAGAGCCATATGATGCGTGTTTGACAAGTTAAAGGTCAAATTGACAGATTGCTGTCCCCACTCACGCCTTCTAGCCATTTATCTGTCAGTGTTCTTATCTTTTCACAACAATCACAAAAAGTAATGTTCTTAGGAACTGGATTCAGCGTGTTAATGTTTTTTTATTTGTTTTTGCCAAAGAGGTAAAAAGGGGACACTGGGTTGGGTTTGTTGTATACCAACTTATTCTGAGATTCCTTTTTTTCAATGCAATATTGTGTAATCTGTCAGCAAGCCTGGAGGGTTGTAATGCAACAGCAACGGGCAAAAAACGGTTAAGCTGAAAGCTTCAGGAAACACAAACCCAACTCCGATTCAGTAAGAAAGTCTGAGTTTGGTTCGCATAAGAGCGATCTGAGTTATCAAATGTGCCAAAAACAACAAAATAAAAACTAAACTGACTCGTCAGGTTTTTTGGAGAGCTCTGCAACAGATGATGGTTTGTTAAGTTAATGCTTACTGCTGTTTTGTTGTCATGATATAGGCACAAAATACCTTATTTTATAACCGGAAACTTGCTAACACCTCCGAAAGTGCTTATTAATTTTAGTTTAATGAAATATTATATATAATATATATAAGTCTATGTTTCAATCAAACACTGTACAAAGCACCCTTGCTGTTGAGTTTGGTGAAAAGCATTTTCCTAAGCATTTCCCTCTAATAGCCTGCTATATCATCCTGCGGTCATTGGCAGCACGCCGTCCCCCAGCATCCTGTACTGTAGCTCAGTGAATCCTGTGAACCGTGGTGATCATAACCCTCCAAGTCAAGGACGGACAAATAGCAGTGGAACGCTGTGGCAATCTGTTACTTCTAGCCTGGAACCGCTCGTACAAGAGCTCAAAAGAATGAAGATTACAGATATTTGAAGGACACGTCGTGTAGTGATAAAACCGTTGATTTGATGAATGTACTCTACACAAGTTCTATATGCCGTACCGGTAATGGTGTCACTGCGGGGTGAAATCAAGAACAATGAGAGAATGATATACCGCTAAAACAGCCACTTAACTCATGACCTTTTCCTCCTCTCACTCAGTAATTCTGTTCATATATTTTAAACTGTAATGATAATCAAATTAGGCTGATTGTGTTTCCTCCACGTACTACGAGTTTCATTCTGTCTGTGTGTTGCTGTTTTATTTATATTTAAAATTCTCAGTGCTTCTTTATCATCACATCAGACATCATGCGTGCCCTGGGCTAAAGTGATTTCGTGTGTAAAAGCTGATGTTGATTCATGCTCTCCCGCTCCTCTCTGTACAGTGTATTTCATCTTTGGAACCGGGTGGCAGTATTATCTCACTGCACTGTGGTTGGTTTCCTTTGCCTTATCATTCTCTCTAGAGCTATAACCCGCTTATATAGGGTGGTTGTTCAAGTGACAGCATCATCCCCTCCATGCATGGCCTTATCTACTCTCTTTCTCTCTTTCAATGACACACGCACACATTTCCGATAATTTTCCACTTTTAATTAATTCTTTTATTGTATGTTTTTTTCATATTGATGATAGCCTGTGCTACACTATGTGTTATGCGCTAAGAATGCTAAAAATAGCCTTTTTTCACCATGCCAATTGTGTCAAATCTGGAAAATGATCAATTTGGATTAACCTGAAATATCTCTATAACTGCTGGATAGATGATTATTAAGGCAAATCGAGAATACTAATTTCTATTTTGATTATTATTAATTGGTGACAGCTCTATTTCCTGTTCTTTCGTCGAAAAATGAAAGCAAGAAAAGGAAGAAAGGCTTCTTATTGTTCCCTGACCGCTCATTATAAGTTACTAGGAAGGAAGCATGTATTCCTATAGAAATGTGAAAGCTTGAGTAGATTTTTCATGTTTAGCCAAATGTGGGTGTGTTGGACTGTTACATAGTCTTAATAGAGTCTTAATAGGCAAATTCTACATTGGGTCAGGCATGGACATGCATACATCCAGAAAAGGAAAGACATGCAAAAAATAAAAAAAAAAATACTATGATTTATGTCGAAAGTTTGGATGTCAATCTACATATCAGTTATTAAATTGTGTTGATAAACCAGACTTATGATAAATCTCCTACTTTGTACTTTTTCCTGTATAGTCTCATGCCCTAGGCATGTTACTGTTACATTTGTTTTTAAATAAATGAGTTTAGGTCCAGATTCTTTTCTGTTGAGTATTAGTGCCAGGACTTCCTGATGGTCTGTAAACACAAAATAAATAATAAGATAAACCAGGTAACATCTTAGCATGTGATTTTTAAGAGACCGTACTATACTTTCGTTACACTGGCCGCACACTTGGTGCCAGAAGAAATAGGACAATGGAGCTTTGAATAGTGACTAAAGAGCTGGCAAACAACATAAGGAGGAGCTGTGATACTGAGCTTTACACTGTAATGAAAGTGCTGCGGGATAGAACTGATACATTTTAAGGATTTATTTGTGACATAAATGCCTTTATTATACAGTAGCCAGACGGAAAGTAACGGGAGACATGCAGCAAAGGACCGCTCCGGCCAGGACTCAATTGGGCAAGGGCACTAGAGCACGCCAGAGAATCCATCCAAAGAATTCCACAAAAAAGGATACATACCATCCTTTTGTGTGGAATGTACACCCACTACTTGACACACATCTCTCCAACTTGATGATTCCACCATTTGTGTAGAAACCAGTGCACCAGATCTAAGCTTGACCTGGATGTCAAAAAAGATTGGAGGTGACACTGATTGGTCCAGTTCTAGTTACGGTCTAAAACACTAATGAATAATTCCGTCACCCGAAGACGACCCCTCCGCGTGGTGCGCCCTCCCTTTGCGTTGACAGATTTGGGCTGCTCAGGCGCGACCTGTAAATTAACCAACAGTAACCTTCTTGTACCAAAAGCGTGGTCATTTGAAGGCTGTGGCTTATTCCAAGCACTCCAGCCTGTCTTCTCATCCCTGTACTCTGCTGTACAGTAGCTCGCTGCTCCACACTGATTGCTTCCTGTTCCTGGGTGAGATCAGATGAATGCCCACTAATAGGTTTTCCGTTTTATTCACTGATCCCCTAGTATAGAATTAGAGGGATTTTCCAGAGGTAATTAATTGAAGTGTCCTTTTAAAGGGGAAGTATCTTTTGTCTTGATTTAGTGAGTAGAGTCATTAGCTGGAACCTCAATGGTGGAGGAGCAGGGAGATTGAGGATTGGTGAATCACCAAATCTCCCAAATTAAACCACCACATGAGCCCTTTGATCAAACGCCCAGGAATGACCAATAGGACCCGCAAGGACCCATAGGAGCAGTTTCTAATCACGTCTTTGTCGGCAGAAGTCGACAGGACCACATTTTGTCAAATCACTGCTAAAATACTGTATTGATGTTCTATGATGTGATAACCTTTGTCGCCCTGGCAACAGTAAACACCATGACAATCGTTATTTTTTTTATCGTTTCTGCCTTGCAGTACAAGACTTGATTCGAGATCACAGCAGTTTCCTGCAGAAAATTTATTAAATTCCCCTTTTGCAAGTCAGCATCAATCTATCCAAAAACTTCTGAATATATAAAATTGTTAGCATATATAGAAGTCATCTGTACTGCCCCACAGTCGCTAGATAGCATCTGTCACTCTACTATAAACGTAGGTTGTTTTTTTGTGACTAACATTACGACCGGACCTATATTGTTGTTGTTCTTGGCAGGATGAGCTTTGAATCACATATTCCCAGCTGAGTTAATCGGGCCATTTTAAGAGTTATATAGGAGGTTGTAATCCCTAGAGTCAAATGGAACATTATTGTTAATCTTATCTACATCCGGAGGAGGAATGTACTGATTTAACTACATAATTTATAGCTACATCTTGCTATTCCACACTATAACTTACTGTGTTATGCCCAGGAGACCAAATAAAAAGTACAAGTTGGCAGCTCCGGTATCATAGATCTGTCACGTGCTGAGCATTTGTGCCAATAGCTGTGTGACTGCATGTAATGTGCACATTTCCCCCACCTGTCTGCATGTGTGCAGGTATATAAAGATTTTGCATAGGGACTTTGCACAGAGGTGTCAATATACTTCTAGATATTATACATATAGATATTTAAATAATTTGCTTATAAGGCACTTTATCAACTACATTCACTCACTGCAGCCCTGTAATCCCTAACAGAACGGCCCTACTGATCTGGCATACAATACATTATTTAAACAAGCGTGTTTCTGTCTGTGATGGATGTAGAAGACATGATGAGGAAAAAACATAATGTTACTAACAATGTCACTGTATAACAAGAAAGTAAACAAATCCAATGAAAAACTGTTAAAAAAACAAGAGTCATTCCTAAAAAATCTTTTTTATTGTTTGAATCTGTTCATTATGGATCTTACAATGACAGGATGAGTTCCCCATTCATTACTCCAACTTCCTGCAGGCCCCTCTTGTTAATGCTAATTCAACTCTAGAGTGGAACCTAATAATAACATATCAACTCCAGGGAGGAAAATGGCTTTATTTCCCATCTGGGCATCAGATAAATGTCAGTTTCTTCCTTTCATTAAAAGTTAGTAATGTTACAAATATATAGATATACTCTAGATATACTGTAGGCTGACAAACAATTCCTCTCTGCGTTATGTGCAGACATTGTCATAAAGCACAGTTATGTGATGCATATTTTGAGATGTCTTAACTTTAATAAATGCAAAAAACAAACAAAAAAAAACACTGTTTACTTTAGGTATTACCAAGCTGGATTTAAATAAGAGGATATGCAGCATGTGGTTTGTTTATCGAGGAAAGCCTCCAAATTAAAATCTTCAAAGGCAAACTTAAACTGCATGTGTCTCGTCATGTTGCCTGGTATCAAGACGTCTTTCAAGTAGATGCACCTTATCATCACATTTACTTATGTGTTACTTTGCTGTACTGTGAGTGATTACAGCCTTTGATGATGTTACTTTATTAGTTGCATTGTGCAGTTTTCAGTGGTGTGTAGCAGTCAGTTTGCAGATTGCCACCAACTGATCCATTAATTAACTCTGGTGGCTGTGAAACTTCTCCAAGAGCGAGTGCTTGATTTGTCTGTTCTAATGGTTAAGACTAAGGTGCCAAAATACCATAATTAGAAATTTTATTTTTAAATGGGTATTAATTAATACATGAAATTTTGCTATCTTAAAACTATCTGTTTTGATTTGTAACACTATAGGAGGATATTCTGCAAGCGGTTTATTATTGAGATAAGACTCAGTTTCAGTAGGCGATGCTATATTTCACATTTTCATTTAAAGTCACGTTTTTAAATTTGTTACATTTGAATCTAATCTAAAAAATTATGAATTTAACATAATAAAAAAAGCACTAGTAAAAATGATCTATTTTTTATTATACTCCATCCAACTTTTCCTGAGCAAGTAAGATCTAAAGTTTTTACAATATTATCCTCAGCATTTTTCCTCCAGTGGAAAACAGATGTTGCTATATTCCAATAACTGCCCATGTAGATGTGTCCATTGGCTCATTGGCGAATAGAAGAATTCCATCAAGGAATCAGTTCTGCAGAAAATAGGTGATGCAAACACTTTCACTACGCTGCCTCTGAAAAGTCCAAATGAGACATGCATGACGCCAATCAATGAAGAGCTATTGAAATTCCTCTCCACCTCAGTTTAGAAAGCATGTGGATAGGATTAGCGGTTCAAAGGTGGCCAAGCATTTTCCACCTTTAGTTTTTTCGGTGCACCGGCTGATAAATGACTGAAGTAAATGGGAAATATAGATAAAAGCCAAAAGGTGTGGCCTAAAGGGAGTGTGTGAGAAATAATTAAATAGTCTTCCTTATCGATTTTTTTTGAGCTCCATGAAATCATGCCTTACTTTTTTCCACGTCTACCATTGTCTGGTTCTTTTGTATAATCTCATAATAGTTGGCCTATTTCCTGTGTGAGAGGTTGCGATCTCTCATTCAAATCGCTCTCCGGTCCTTGAATTTTAATGAGTTGCCTTGAGCCTTCAGTCCATATTCCTTAGTGTAGTCAAGATGGAGGTTTAACCTTATAATTCAACCTTGGCTCGGAGACTCACATTTAAAGACAAGTGAGAAGCTCAGAGATAGGAAACCGTTCCGCTGTTAACAGGTTAGATCCGTTCAGTCGGGCTCTATGAGCTAATGTAATCGCTTGTTTACCTACTGTAGATATCAAGATGAAGAACATAATACAGCTATGTTTGCAGCTCCTGATGCTATACTGATGCATAGCAATTCTTTGATAGGCTTCATTCTTTTGGGACCATGGGTATCTGTACCAAAGTTTATGTTAAGCTAAATTATGTAAGACCATTCCCTGCAAATTTTAAGAATGGCAGTATCACAATGGAAACAAAAAGTCAAGGAATGGACAGCTGCTGTGGATTCAACAAAAGTCTGTAAAAACTGCATCCATACAACCACATCACTAATATGACGGAAATGGATGGGGTAGACATTTGCTACCAATGCATTATTATAAATTAAGTTTAGTGCTCTCAAAGGACAGCCTAATCAATTTCCCCTACATGTTTGTACTATCCACCCACCTGCCGACAGTGACGATAGCGTTTGTCATTTTTCTTACCGATCCCATTGGAGACGTCCTCTAATCCTCCAGTCTCTGCAGGGATTGCCTCTGTGGATCCATCTAGCATTTCTCCATGGTACAGTAGCTTCAGATGGAGGCGCGTGCTGGGCGTCATCAGACATGATCCGCTGTCTTAATTGTGCACACACCACCGTGATTAATTAAGCTTAAGAAAAGGAAAGCGATATACTGTCACTTTTGTACCTTCCCAGATTAATGACTTGTTTCTTTTTTTTTTTTTTTTTTTTTTTTTAATGACATTCTGGGGGGCCCAATTTCAGCAGAGACATTCAAACATGGCCCGTTTGGACGTGTCTGGTGGCATCACCACCACAGGGTAATTAGATTTTCTTTAATGATGATGGGATCATGTGGTGTGGCTGCTAACGTTTCCTTAATCAATACACTCTAGGTTGTTATCGAGTTTGCTGATTACCGTTGCAACTGTATGCCGCACGCAGCCGAGTCTACAGCTTCGATGCATCCTGAAAATATCAAATTTCATTAATGCGCAACCACTTTTCCTCCCTCTAACTTTTTTGTTTTTTGATCAGTGAATCACTTCCTGCTTGGTTGCCCACACACACACTATTTCAACAGCTGTTCTTTATGTTTCCTCTCAGTTTTGTCATCTTTCCTACTTCGTGCATTTACAGTGGATATAACAAGTTTACACACCCCTGTTAAATATATACCGGGTTTTTGTGACCCACCTTTAATGAGACCTATAACTTGTACAGCACCATTAAATAACAAACTGGAATCTTTCAGGCAGGTGAACAATAAACAAATAAGATAATGAGGTTGTGCAAGTGTGCAAACACTTTTTTTTAACTGGGATATGACTGTTCAGATTTAACCAATTATATTCAAACACATTTGTCACCTTTTACTGTGTCTCTGGTTAACCTCTGATAGCTGTTTATTTGTCGGTCTTCCATATTTTGCTTCATCTTGTTCTTCAAAACCTCTCGGGTTCCACTACACCTCTTCTTTTCCTATTCTGCATTGTTTCTTGCCACATCTAGTTGACTTTTTTTCTGCTCTCCCTTCCTCTCTGCTCCTTTTGGGGGTCACGAGAGCGGAGGGTTCAGCTGGCCATGATGCTCGGTGGACTTCCTGCTAACCTCAGGCCATGACATTTGGCTGTACCTTGGGACCTGTAGCGTTCATTATGCCAGCGGGAGAGGAGGGGATATGCAGAAATATGCAAATACAGGAGTGTGTTAACTGAGCTATGGCAGGAAAAGCCCTGGTTAAAGCCACCTATGATTGTACACTGTGGTTGTGATTGAGTTGTATATACTTGTGCACACACACAATGTTGGTGACTGAAACAAGCAAAACAATGGTAATCCAGGCACAGAGACAAGCAATCCCATCCAATCTAATACTTCTGAATGGGTTGCATTTTTTTTTTTTTTTTTTTTTTTTTACAATTTTGTCCCAAAGCGAAACTGTGGCTTTGCAGCTCAGGCATTATGATTGACACTAAATTGCTCAGAAGCATTGTCTGTGTAAACGGCGCTTACCTCCAGTTACTTTTCTCGAAGAACTGAAATAAGCTGGTTTGGACTTATCAGGGATGGTTCATCTTAAATGAATATAAATTGAAATACTGGGGGCGAGGTGAGCAAAACGGTGAAATACCATTTCGCCATCTATCTCGGCTATCAGCTATCTCACCACATCGACCTGCCCTTTCCTATCCCTCTTTCTTTACTTTTGAGTTTACACTACTGTCTAGGTTTTATATTAGCCACACTAAAACCTACGCTACCCAGCATGCCGACTCAACCACTGCTCAGTCATTTGCTGGTAAACCCTATAAACCAGAAAAATGGAAACAAATTGGAAACAAGCAAACTAGAAATTTTTTCAGCTTGGGTGATCCAACAAGCCGTGCACAAAGTGCTCACCTTACTACCACGACAGTTATTTTCTCTAAAGTAATACAAAAATAATGAAAAACAACAGAAGATTTCCTTCCGAGATTGTCACCAAACGAACCCGTAAAACCTCCACTCACACGTACCACTGCTCTAATGCAGCGGACTTCATAGAATTATTTACCACTAAAAATTGACTAGGGAAAATAATATCCTCCACTCTCTCAACTTCCACTCGAGATGAAGCGACAGCCTGTAAAGAGCCTGCGCCTTGCACACTCACCCATTTCAAGATAATTTCCCAGGAAACTCTTTCTAAACTTTTATTCCCTTCCAAGTCCACTATTTCTTTACGTGATCCCATTTCCTCTAAACACATAAAGAACCTTTGTCCAATTCTCAGCCCACTGTCACTATAGATAATTAACGGTTCTTTTGTCACCATAATTGAAGCCATATCTATCTTTTGGATATAGTTCGTACATGTACATTCTTTTTTGTGATTTTTTTTTTGAATGAATACTTTTATCCTTTTTTTTAAGTTTTTTTAGATGGAGAGTCAAACATCATTATAATATTATAAAAATATCCTGTAGTTTTTTTTTTTGGTAGTATAGGGAATAATGTGCTTGCCTCAGACTCGTGTTTAAGACGCATATGTCTATGCCACAAAATACATTTTATAAAAAAAAAGGTAAAATCCCATACACTCATGTATCACACAGCTCTGTATAATGACGACGTTGACATCCCTATCATTGTATGAATGGATGGATGAATGGATAAGTTGATGTGAATATTTAAACAATGTGAAAACACAAGAGCTGTGTGTGGGACACACAAAAATCACATATGTCCAATCTGGCACTGCACAAGTCTTTTAAAATCAGGGTAATCAGGCCACTACCAAGATAACTTGGCTCATGATGTGACCCAGAATTATACGCCAAGCGTAAAACTACCATTCCCTTAAAAAAAAAAAAAAAATCCTGGTAACAACTCAGTAGTAAACGCACTATTCATCCACCCGTTCAGCCACTAATGCTGGTGCCACCAGCTCATCAGAAGAGTCTAATCACTCATGGACATTCACACACCAGCAGTTTGAGGTTAAGTATCTTACCCAAGGATACATGGACACAGCCCACTGGAGTCAGGAATTAAACTATCGATCTCCTAACCAGTGGACCGCCTCTGAGCTTTTTTTTTTTCAATAATCTATATGAACTTCATCAATCCGGATGAAAACTCCACATCACAGGAACGGCAATGACTAAAGCGGTAAATGATTTATGACTTACCTCAGACTCCGACCCAGTTTCCGTGCTGGTGCTGCCTGACCTCAGCACAGCCTTTGACACGCTGGAGCATCACATTTTATTACTTCACCTAGAAACAGTTTATAGGGCTCGCTGACTCTTCTCTCTTTTTGTTCAGATCATTCTTTTTTGACAGATCTCACCTTGGTTTCTACAATAACCTTTTTATCGGAACACAAGGCAGCCATTTAAGGTGTGCCACAAGGGTCTGTGCTCTGTTCCATTCTATTTTTTTCAATTTAGCTATAATTAATCTATCCCCCAGTAGATTAATCAAAAAATATGAACTGGGCTCCCATGTCTACACAGATGATCCTCAGCTTTACATATGTAGCAAGCCTCATCAACTGGTAAAACTGTAATAGATATATATCTATTTTACTTCTTTAAAATGAAATTGAAATCCTAATTCCTGGTCCAAAGTGTATAAAAAATCTATTCTACAAACTCAGTCTGAATATACAGTACCTGGTTCCATTTCACAAAGCCCCTGTATCAGAAATCGTAGTGTTCTATTTGATCCAAATCTCTTATTTGAAGGCCATATGAACAATATAACAAAGACAGCATATTTTTATCTATGCAATACCACCAAGCTTGGTCTGATTCTCTTTATAGCTGATGCTGCAACGCTGGTTCATGTCTTTGTCTCAACACACTTTTCCCAGGCTTAAAAAATCCAACTATTTGCAAATTTCTTTATCATATCATTTATTTCATATCTGTGCTTTTTTCATTATATTTTCCCACATACTTGCTTGATCTAACTTCAAGATTACACATTTACCTATAAACATTTGAAAAGATCGTATCTTCTCTACTTGAACCGTATACCCGCCAGAGCTCTATGATCTCAAAATGCTGGTGTCCTGTCCATCCAAAAAATGAATAAATCATCAATAGTTGGTAAAGCCGTCTTCTACAAAGGCTCTTCACTCTGGAATCGTCTTCCCATCCACATCCGAGTGGCTCAAAACACATTTCTGTGCATCTACTTCACCCAGTCTCTTCCTACACTACACTGTGGTTGTCCAACATACTCAAGTTACCATGCACATTATTTTATGTTGCTTAATATAGGAATGCAGTTTATTATTTTTTGATCAAATGCATATGTTAAATGTTTCATTCATAATGGTCTTCATGTTTTATTTGTTTTGCTTTGTATATGTTTTTATGTCATTAGCTAATGATTTTATCGCATTATCTCGTTTTGCACCATAGCTTTCCCTATATCCCCCTTCAGCCATTTTCTGTTATTGAATCAACATTTAATCATTTGGATAAGCTTTGTAAATAACTGAAGGTGAAACTTGAAAGTGCTGAATTGTTTTTACACCGATCTTTAGGTCGTGAACTATAATTAACCATTAAAACACTTTCATATTACATACCTTCCATATAAATCCCAACTGTTTATCATTAATCATCATAGGCATTCCAATTTCTCATTTGCACAACCTGCTTTTCTGCTTTTTTTTTTTTTTTTTTTTTTTTTAATGGCTTAATTTAATTAAATTATTTTTTTTCAATTATCAAGCTAAGATGTGGGAGTTCATTAGCCATTGTAGATTGCCATCGTGTAAACTGGAGTTGTTTGCCAAGTTCTTCACTTCATTAGCATCCATTAGCAAGTTATTTAGATTCTCATTATCAGATGTGTCATTGCTTCGCTGTGATGAAAACAATGACGTTCGGACTGTCCTTTCTGTCGATCAGATCGCGGCTGCCTGCCCAGATGTAACTGTATTCAATTAAATCAGAACTTCTATAAGGTATGTTACCTTTCAATCAATGAATGTGTTTAGTGCATTGTGTTCTTCCTTCTTATTGGATTACATTGGATTGAATCCAATGGTTCAGACAATGGTTATTAATGATTATTATCAAATAGTTTATGCAGGAGAAGTTGGACTTGAACTTTTTTTTTCCTGATCTTAACCTAAAAATAGAGGGTAAGGTATTTAAAGAATTAAAAATTGCACCAAAAACAAGAGGTTTCTACTGGGCAAGGCAGGTAAACTCACAAATTCTTAAAAAATATATATCTTGCCAAGCTTTAAGTTATCACTTTGTGTCCCAGACACATAACTGCATGTTAGCTTTACCCCACTGTGTATGGAATTTGACCTGATGGCCTTTAACACTTTAAAATATCAACCGAGAGCAGCATGGTGTAATATACGGTACAGCTATGTGGACATAACATTATTCTTCTTTAGTATTGGGATCGATTTCTTGACAGACATATTGATTTCTAAATCAAGTCATACAGTTTGCAATGGTAGCAATTCTGTTAATGAAAAGTGTTTTCTTTTCACTCCCTTTTCGATTGCCAAATCGTCCCTTTTTGGCACTTGACAGTGTTTACAAAGTGTCCAGAGTCTTCAGCCTTCAACAGAAGACTCTTTATGAATGACTGCGTTGCAGCCGACCAGACAGATAAGAAGACAGTTGAAGTCCGATGGAATGAATAGGCTGGCAAACGCGGCGGCAGAGTGCTGATAGCGACTTAAGAAATAAGGTTTAATGGGATGAAGTGAGTTAATAAAAGCGTGTTCAGGCAGCTGCAGAGCAAGCTTCAGTAAATGTGTGTAGACACACACCGACAGACAGAGATGAAGCAGGTGCATCTCAGTGTTCATCATTTGATCATTAAAGGTCAACGACATGGTGTACACAGATACATACAAGCACAAAGTGCATACAACATTGTAATAGAATTGGCTCTGTGAAATGAAAAGAATGAGTTTGACAGAGGACATGGAGGAAAATAGTGAGCACCAATTAATAGACATCAAATGTGTGTATTTGCAGCTCAATAGGCCCAAAAATCTTAGACGCCCCTTTGAATAAATAGGCGGGCAAATTCTTCAAGAATAAGCAACAAATGCAGAAGCTCATGCCGCTGCTGTTCTTTTGAACAATGAAATGTCATGGAAATGTGCATTGATGCTCTTTACTGACCACTGGTATCAGTGCAAGCCCAGGAATGTTGTTTGGTGCCAAGGCCCTTGCATTGTATATGCCATACGTACAGATGTATCTGAGAAATTGACGTTTTGAGCATAGCATCAAAAAAAATAGTAGTAAAAGTGAGTAGTAAAACCTTACCACTGTATTTTGTTGCATGGTTTGTTGAAGTGGGTGTCACGGTGGAGCAGTGGGTAGCAGCAGTTACCTCACAGCACGAAGTTCTCAGGTTTCTGCGTGGGTTTTCTCTGGCCTCCTCCAACAGTCCGAAAACATGTTCGGGTTATTTACAGACTGTCAACTGGGAGTGGCTCCGGCAGACCCCTGTGACCCTGGTGAGCAATAAGTGGGTAAAGAAAATGAATGAATGAACGAATGGTTTTTTGAAGTAGGCTGTGGCACACAGTGGCTGTGTAAGTATAATAAGTATAATGACCCCTGCTGTGCCAAAGCAAGTATGTATTCCTACAGAAAAGTGGAAGCTTATAAAAAAGACCTGGGCATATTACTGTTATGTGTGTTTCTAAATAAAAACATTGAGGCCCAGATTAGGTTCTGTTAGGTGATGGTGCTGGGATTTCCTGATGGTCTGTGAATGCATCTTGAGTTAAGACGCTGCAGCTAGTGTAGAGAAAAGACGGCAGCACTCAAATTAAACAAAAAGGAAGCACATCATTGTGTCATGCATGAGCTATAACCCAAAGATGAGAGCTGAGATATAAGCCACAGACACACAGACGCTCCCCGCTTTCATGGATAGATATCACTAATCTTTATTTATGTAACATATTTTCAAAACATTATTACAAAGTACTTGTATGAGGTTCATTCTTTCTTCATTCATAGTATGAACAATGACTGCAACACCAGCTGATATCAACACATAACACAAACTAAATGTGTGTGACCTTGAAAAGTGAAATTGAGGGTAAAAAAAAAACAAAAAACTAAAAAAAAAGTAATTGTTCATATTGTTAAAGTGCTTTACAACCGCAAATAACTGTAAAGTAAGAGATACAATCAAATGAAATTACAATAATATAAAAGCATTATAAAA
This sequence comes from Eupleurogrammus muticus, assembly GCA_036785175.1. Classification (NCBI taxonomy): domain Eukaryota; kingdom Metazoa; phylum Chordata; class Actinopteri; order Scombriformes; family Trichiuridae; genus Eupleurogrammus; species Eupleurogrammus muticus. The sequence goes on along the minus strand of JAYKQN010000010.1, from coordinate 14,495,329 downwards.
AAAAGATTGTAAAAGTTGGAGAAATCTGATTCTAATTTTTTATAAAATTACAAAGGAATAAATGAATAGACATACAGAGCAAGGAATTTGGTAAACCTACATGAAAAATGGATCTCACAAATACAGTCCAATTGAGCCCTTGTACAAAAATGTGGACCTGTAAGTGTTACAGTGATAGATATTAAATCTACTCATGGCCACCAGTCACACAAATGCTGTTTTCCTCCAAGACGATTTACAACAACTTAACTTTTGACTGGCTATGGAAAGCACAGGTGAAACTAAAACCATCAACAGCGGCTCCCTCCCATCCAACCGCTGTGAAGGTGATAGCAGGACCCTGGAAACACCCAGAGGAGAAATGGAATTCAGATATCATCCATTCACCTGATGATTTGCACATGTGGATTTCCTTCTGCGGCACGCAGTATGACAACCAAAAATATACTTAATCATTAACCCCCTTCAGATTTATGTGGAGGAACGGGTATAAATCTCATATCAGCAACCTCTGTGTTAGACTGTGTGAGTTTAGGATCATGAAAAAGGACAGCACTTTATTAAGCTGCTAAATTAAGGGAAAAAGAAATAAATAAACCTAGGCGGATAGTCGGATACCTGCTGAGCCTATTTCAAATTTTCACCAGGCCAAAAAAATAATGTGTCATCCAATTTTGTCTGTTTGTTTTTTTTCCAAATTAAAAGGATATTTGGTGGCACAAATGAGTCCGGCTCCATTTGAGTTGATGTGCTACTCCTAAAAGTAAGAAAGGCCTCCAAGCGAAATTATCTGAAAAATAATATGTTTTTGCATTACTGGTCTGAGTGTGTTGCTGAATGGAGAGTTGCTGCAAATTGACTTCACATAATATCTTTTAAGCCCCCGCCCTCCTGAGGAGAGCATTTTCTGCAATACACCTTACAGCTATCACCAGTGTGTATAGATGTGCGGGTGTGTGTGTGTGTGTGTGCGTGAACTAACTGAAGACAAACCAAATGACTTCAATTTTAGACATAATTTTCTCTGCAGCAGGTGAGAATGAGGATTCAGGTTGAGCTCCTGTTTGTCAAAATTTCTACTTTCAGTCTCTTTTGCACTGAATGTGAATTCCCTTTAATTCAAACAAGAACACACTTAATGTGTTAAACACAATACCATATTTCTGTCATTGATATTTCATTTAATTAATGCAACGCATATACCACACGTGGCTCCATAGTAAGCATGCAAACATAATATGGACATCAAGGGCCCGGAATCCTGCTGGGAATCCGTTGCAGGTTTATCAAATGTTCAGCAACAGCAGTTTTCCGATTTTTCCTTCCACTCACCTTGTGAATTGTACCCCAACATGTGCATGTACGCTTATCTGCTTCCTACCAATATAGGCTTGTAGTTCATTGTGATGTTGCCCATCAGTATTGGTGTTGCATAAGATGATTCCTCTTTGAACTCCCTTTGATCTCATTCACACTTGAGAATAGAATGTGCCAGCTTTTGGTCTTTCTCTGTCACTTTAAGCCGATTAATATAAATCCCATTTCAGGTTTTTGGAATAGCCATTGTACAGGTTGAATAATTTGAAATGAAATTCCAATCTCCCGCGCACACATACCAATATAATGCACAGACACAGACAAACACACACACACACATGCCGATGACTCAAACTTATGCTTTTATTATTATTATATTTGTTTGCATCACATTTACTATTATTTCTATCTACACTACTGTATGTTCCTTGCTTCAGTCTGGCTTTTGACACTGTGTCAGTTTCCCTGGTGGCAGCCGCGTATCTGCCGGCCCCCGCTGATTTCCCCTGGTGTTTGAGGAAGATATAGGAGTTAGCTGTAGGCAACGTCAGCGTGTCCCACCAGCCCGTGTGATGAAATCAATCTACAACACGCGTGTCTGTGTGTTTGCTTTCTTTTTAGCGTGTGTTTTGCGGTCTTTTTTTTATGTCAATTCGGGCCCAACTTTGGCAGGGACGCGACATAGTGCCAAGTGGCATCGTTCCCAATATGCCAACATTAACATTGTGTGTGTGTGTGTGTGTGTGTGTGTGTGTGTGTGTGTGGGTGTAATGCAACAAAAGAAGATCAGTCTTTCCTATAAGTCCCCAATATATGACAGCCTGCGTCAATGATCAACAACAAATGGTAAATAAAATGCTTCTCACCACATGATAAACAATGTGATGGTGAATATTTTCTCATTTGAAGCAAAGGCTGCATTTCAAATAATCATTTTTGGGGAAAAAAAGGAAACTATGCATCCTTAAATAAAATGGATCATTCATGTTGGACTCTAAAATCCGTTGATTTTCTGTGGCTTCACAGCACGCAGCTGTGCTCCTGCCTATGGTTTTATTACACAACATGATGTGATGATGTGACCATTACACACGTCATTAGGCCATTTCCAGTTGGGCTCTATGCAATTTCGAAAATCATCAATTGGATTATTTTATTATATTATTATTTTCAAAATGTATAATTTAGCTAGGAACCTGCATTCAACTGGTGTAAAAAAAAAGCATGTACTACCTTTAGAAGTGCCCTTGATTCAGTCCAAAAAAGCACAGGCTGAAGAATGTCATGTCCCTTTTTTGGGGGATTTTACTCTTATTATTAGCATTATTTTGAGAGTGAGCCTGTACAACTCCATTACACAGTAGCTTGACGGTTTACAGACTGTTCCATCTCTGCCATAATTGCATCCCGTTCCTCTTGGCCCGGCCTGAGCCAGAGCGGCGGATCGGTCCGATTGATAGCGGTGCAGCGGCAGATCTGTGTATGCACCCTATAACCATCCGATGCAGTTAAGATTGATCGAGCCCCGGCTCCTGCCAGAGGACCGAGTTGATAAGAGAGAGCAATGAGTCTTCCCCGAGGCCGCCCACATGATAACATTTTATGATTAAGCACAACCGACGTCAGCGTTAGAGTTATACACCAGGCCTCATTGTCCCATTACAGAACGCGAGATGTTTATCATGGCGGTTGATTGATTCTGATGATCGCGTTGTAGGGGCTGTCGAATGCATATCGGTTACACGGTGTCCATTTGTGAGCGGGGTTGCGGTATCTGATGAAGACAGTGAGGGAGGCCGAGAGAGTCGGCCCGGGCTTCCACGTCACGTAAAACACGCGATATGATTGTGTCACGTTCAACCCGGAGACCCTGATTCACCTGCAGAATGAGAGCATAATTCACTGAGATCTGTTCAGGATAACCTGTTGTTATCATTGTATTTTTTTAACACTCAAATTTGCTGGTGGTTGGTGTGTCAGCGTGCAAAAGCCTGTGTGTGTGTCTGCGTGTGTGTGTGTCTGTGTGTGTGTGTGTGTGTCGTCTCAGACAGAGTGGCTTTCATGGTGTGAAGTGGAACAGAGTATAGGTAATGAAGGAGATGGGACTGTGTAATTATTCTGCACAGGAAGGATTACCGCTTTACTTACCCATTAATGTTCACCTTGATGTGTAAATGCAAAGCGGATAAAAACCCTCAGCCCCCCACCCCATTACCTTCACTTGGACTAAAGACGTCTGGTATTAAGCCACCGTTATTTAATGTAGACTTTGCATATTTTCGAGCAGTCCTTTTTTTTTTGTCTTATTTGACTAGTTTGTCTAATGTACTGTGGCAAAGTACTGCTGGGTATTAAGAAGAAGCATGAAAGGAGATAGATGTTTGTGAAGTATGTGGAGCGCCGGTGTATTTGGTGCTCAGGAAAATGTTTTGTTAAGTATGTGGGTCAAATGAGAATCACAAGGGCTTTCTTGCCAGAAAAGAACACTATTGGGTTCAGTAATTTCAGAAAAAAAAGGAATTAATTTGTTTTTGATGTAAGGCAAGTGGGGAGGAATTCTCATAAAAGAATTTATCGGTGTACACAAAAAAGTAGCATCAATAAAAGTTTGTTGTTTCATCATTTCAGAAGCGTAGAACTATCTATGGATTTCGAGTATCTGTGCCTCCGAACACACAACGTCTCCAGAATGCAGACAAACCTAAAGCTTGGACAAATTGAAGAGGTGCTCTGCAGACCATAATTTATCCGGGGTCTGACTACGGGTTCATGACAGCGAGAACATAAAGCACTGGCTGGTAGTTCACTTTATGGACACTTCTGCCGCTCTGGAGAAATGGAAATCACCACTCGGAAGACACACAACCCCTCGAACGCTCTTTATTTGTGTGTGTGCGCGCGCGGGATGCGCGTGTCCGCGGGTGCGAGTCCCGCCGAATCGCTGCGAGTGTATCTCATCGCTGACAAGAGACGGAGGGTTGAGGGTGTGTCAAGGATTGCCTCCTATTTCAGCTCAGCTGCAGCGGGCAGGATTTCCATTTTTGTTCCCATTACCAAATAAATTTGCACCCTGCTGTTAGAGCTGACATGAAGGGGGAAAACACATTAATAGGAAAGCCTAACTTTTCAAGCAGCTGTCTGGCCGGCACAAGTTAAAAATTGTGCGTGAAAGTGCTTTTTTTTTCTTTATATGTCTGCTGCCCTGATTGCTCCAATTTTAGAAGTCAGAACACAATACACGTTGGTTTTTAATATCTACGAAATGACATCCAGATCACGATCTGATTTTGGTTTAAATGTGTTGCTTGAACAAGCTGGTAAGCATTATTGTTAACTATTATTATTGCTGTAACTTTGCTGCATTGCAGAGGAACTCATCAAACTCAGAAAAGTTCTTCCTGTACGCTGTAAAAATATAAAAGTAAAAGTGTCTTGTATTTGGTACAATTAGTCCAATATAAAGTAGAATTATCTCACTCCACTGGCAGATAAGTTTCCTTTTGTTCCTGATTTGGGTCAATTTGGTCTTGTTTTTGTTCTACATTTAATTGAAAGAAACTTGATGTAAAATATCTACCAGTGGAATAAGATCATTATACCCAGTATTGGACTAATTGTACCAAAAACAAATCATTTTCTGATAATAATGTGTTTATTTATTTTATTTTTCAGTGGAGCTTCTTTAATCGTGTTTCTCCCCAGTAAAAGTTTCGTATCTAGGTCCCTCTCACACACACATTGACCATGAGACGTATGTTTGAACCCCGTCCTCCGCTGTCTTCTGCAGGTACCATGGTGATGACGATGACGGCGTTCGACGCCGACGACCCCGCCACGGACAACGCGGCGCTGCGCTACAACATCGTCAGGCAGTCGCCGGACAAACCCTCCCCGAACATGTTCTACATCGACGCGGAAAGAGGCGACATCGTCACCGTCATCTCCCCGACGTTACTCGACAGAGAGGTGGGTCGACTCGGCAGGACATCTGTGTGTGTGTGTGTGTGTGTGTGTGTGTGTGTGTGTGTGTGTGTGTGTATTGATCTGGACGGAGCAATGGTCCTTTTCATCCAGTTGGAGTGTGTGTGTGTGTGTGTGTTTCTGCTGCATAGTTTATCGTCCTGAGCCTCGCGCTAGTCTCAGAGGAAGTTTGTTGGCCTGTATTTCCTCTTTCTTGACATCAATGCTGCCAGTGATCACGTCACAGGGCGTGGTGTGTGTGCATGTGTGTGTGTGTCGTTGCACGGTGAAGTGCTAGTGCACCCCAGTAAGCAGGTGCAGGAGTGAGACGAGTGTGTGTCCCCCCTTCCCCTCCTCCCCCCCCTCCCATCCGGAGCGAGACAACGAGATGATTGCTTTTTCACCAGGGTGACGAATGCCTGAACATCGATTGGCTTCGCTGCAGGAAGAGGAATATTAGCCGTTGTCAGACACTTAGCGCATAGTTTAATTGAGGTGATACACACTCATCCGCTGGCTCTGGTGGTGTCCAACAAGCGCGGCTGGAAAAACCTCCCATCCGGAACTGCTGGAACCGCGGCGGCTAAAGCGCCCTGACGAGCCGCTCCCACAGCTACAGTAAAGTGTTTAATGGAGGCGTAATTGATTAGAAGTACGATGAAATGAGATGAAATGAGATGCAATCAATGCGGGGAGCGTTTTATTTATTTTTTTTGTGAGTTCAATGAAAGATCGAAAGAATCAGGAGGCGCTTGTTAGTCTTTGTGGTTTGTCCTCTGTAATGGAAATAAACGTAAGGCTTTTAAGGAGTTTCTCTTCCAGGATATATCAAAAGATAACTCTCTATGAAGAGGAATGAAAAAAAAAAAGCCCAATAACAGCACTCCTCTTGTCTGCAGCCAGGATTTATTACAATCGCTAACAGGATGGTGTTCGACTAAGCAGTTGAATGCCTTTGAAGGAGGCTCGTAGCCAAATTGTCAGCCCGTTTGAAGCCTCGATAAATCTCCGAATGAAGAAGCATGGAATCTTTCTGTTACTGCATTACCCATAGGTGATAAACTTGTGAAGCTCATAAGCTCCTCAGAGTCACTATAGTGGCAGAATCAGAGAATCTCACAGGAGTCATGCTTGACTGTGTGCAATAAAGGCTATACATAGATATATAGATACATATATATATAGATAGATATAGATACAGATATCTCCTTCAGTATTCATTCTTGATGCGACTCCTTTACATTTTTTCTTGTTAATATGTTATGTTAAAAGGAGCTTTCCAAAGTATATTAAATAAAAATGCAATACATAACATAATGCAGTTTACTCTTATTCTAGCCAAATTATCTATAATTGAATGATGAAATAGATAAAAGGTCTCGTGATTGTTAGAAATAAAATTAAGTAACATAATATGTTATAATAATATAACACAGTCCGTATATCAAGTACTTAAATGTTTGATAGTAAGTGGATTCAGTACTCTTACTTGTAATTAAGTATTTTCCGTAACTAAAGCATCTGGGTACATTGGCCGGTAGAAAGTGTTCTTCCTGTGTTCTGCCAAAAGATTTGTCTTTTACAGCAAGTCAATAGACGCAAATCTGTTCTTCAGAATATCTTTTTTTTTTTAAGCAGACTGCTGCTCTGAGCTGTAAATGAAGACATGAGCAGAACACAATGGTGTAAAAGGATTTTCTTTAATATTTTCCAGCAATGATTATATGATTATACACTTGTGTGAAAGATTACGCACAACAGAGTGGTGTTGAACTCCATGAAATCTCCTCCATTGCACATTCTTTTATTGCAAAAAATGAAAAACAAGCAAAAAAAAGTGAAATCCAATAGGAGGATTTCTTTCTACTAAACAGCCGTGCAGCTTTGACTTATTGGGTAATAATATTGTATTATGATCCCACCTAAAAAGTGATATAGGCAAAGCCTGAGGCTGCATGTCTGATTGTCTCTGTGTTGTATTTATTCCCTCATCTCATCCCCACAGCCACAATCTTTTATTAATAATGTAATGTTGTAACGTTTTTCCTTTTCAAAAACTTCCTTGTGTTTGAGCATTAGTTTATCTGCACTGCAGCATCTCGGTGAAAAAAGGGGGAGGATTTAGATGGAAATGGAGAAGTTTCAAACTTTCCTCTCAGTCCAGAGACATTTAAACCCAGACACTTCAGCATCCCACATTCTCATAAATATGGCTGCCATGACACCCATTGATTCCATCTGCCATCGAGAATATAGTTTTTGAAGGGAGAAGGAGAGAAAGAGAGAGCGGTTTATACACACGAAAAAAAGGCAGAGTTGGCCAAACTTTGCCTGTCTATTTACTGAATCCCTCAGACATAATTCAGGTGGAACCCTATGTGTATTTTGATAGACACCTCACCTGCCCCAGGGAAGCGGAACGTAATCCGGAGAAAATTGGAAAATCAATTTTGTCACATTGAAATCAGTTTCATTTTCCCTCTAGTGCTTTCTCTGAGGTGTAAAATCCTGCCTTGATATGCACATTTATTCCGGCGCTGTGTTTTTTCTCCTCACTTTGCTTTAAAACACGTGTCTCCTCGCCGTCTTATATTACTCTGACACGCGGGCGGCGCTGGATCAATGGCTGGCTGTAATTTCTGACAGCTAATATCGCCGGGGCATGAGGCCGTTTCCATGCATCTGAACAGACAGGAGTGTTCATGTCTTTCACCGGATACACATGGAAAAATCGCTCTTCCTTTTTAAGTCAATCTGCTTTGCAAAAAACGACCATATTAAACTGTTTAGTGGCATCTTCTCTTTTTTTTTTCCCTTGAGGAAAAAATTGAATTTAAATTATTTTTTTTGCACGTGTAGATAATGTTAATAGGATTAGAAAAGTCAACATAGGAGGACTTTCCAGACTCCGACTCCTTGTTTCCGATTAGGGTCTAACGGGGAAGGAATTTGACTGGTAATGAAACAGAAAGCGGTCGCTATCTCTCGCCAATATTAATAAGCGCGTTCCTCCCGCTCTGTGACGGAGGCAGTGTGCCGGGAGTTCCACTATCTGCCTGAAAGGTGGAACCCATATAACGCTCCGTTCCTGTGTGTGTGTTCAGGCGCCTGTATCCACAAGTGTGTGTTTGGCGAGAATGACTTTGTTAATGAGGGAAAAACCTCTACCTCTAGTTTTCCTCGCTCCACCGCTCTTTGTTACTCAACCACCTATTGTGACAGCCTGACCACACTTCATCCTTTTACGTAGCACGGAGGTGGGGCGGAGATGTGAATCCCTCTCTGGATCATTGTCATGCTAATGTGACTCATTTGCAAAAAAAAAAAAAAAAAATCTATATGTAGTCGGGTTGAGCTCGAATCATCAAATGAACACATGTGCATAAAATATTAATTTGTACGTTCTCATGAATACAAGACTTTTAAATGTGCTGAATATGCAGACACACATGCACACACATGCACACACACACACACACACACACACACAGATAGATTCAGTAATTTGTCCTTAATGCATACACGAGGAGTGAATGTCCCGAGGGCTGATAACACACTAAATAAGAGAAATGAAAGGAGATCGCTAAGATTATTGGCAAAACATCCACGCTGATATGTCTGTGCCGCGCACACACACACAAGCAGACACACACAAGCAGACACACCAATCAGTGTAATCTATTTTAGTCTATGGCATGTCCATTTGCAGCAGGCTGTAACCAGAGAGGACAGGCTGCTAATGGCAGCGTGACTTTCTGACTCTCTAATGCTCTCTGGCCAATATGGAAGCTGTCAGTGCTGAGGATGGCCAATCGATTGAGTCCACCGACCCCTCCATCCCCTCCCATGTTCTACAAAGGTGAATTACATGGAGATGGATTTTGTGTGTGTGCGCGTGTGTGCATGCCTGTGTCTGTGCATGTGTGTGTGTGTGTGTGTTGTGATCTTTATATTGAAGTAAATACAACTTCATGTTTCTCTTGTGGAGGTGTAGAGAAAAGCAACTGGTCTTCTTAGTTTGGTTGAAGACGTTTCACTTCTCACCTGAGGCTGAAGAAGATACACAATAAACTATAACATGTCTCGACAAGATAAACATGACCTGGATGATTGAGAACCTTCACAGACAACTTTGTGTTTGTGTTTCATTTCTTCTTCTTTCCCTTTTTTTTCATTGCTTCTAACTTGCTCGTAACTTTGATCTCTCAGTGCAGGAAGTGTAAGTGAAGGCTTGTGAATTGAAGTATCTGTCAAGTAAACAGTACTTTAGGAGAACATTAGTAATGGTTTTAAAAACAGCATGAATGCATATCAATTTCCCATTTACTCAAACCGGAGCATAGACAGCAAGCACTGCTACTTATCCTCCTGTTCTCCTGTTTTTAAAGACATTTTTTGGGGCTTTTATTGCCTTTATTCCTATTTGAAAGTAGAGACAAGACATGCAGCAAAGGTCCTGCCGGCTGGGAGTCAAACTGAGACACTCAGATTCAGTAGCTTTTACCTAAACTCTGAGAATATGGAGTTTCAAGAGTCCACATTTTTTTCTTTAAATTGTTCCGGTAATGGCTTCAAAAACAGCGTGAACGCGACGTAATGTCCCAGACGGCGGGGAGGCAGAGAGCACCGCGTCCTGCAGAGAAGCTGCAGAGCAGATCCCAGTCAGATAAACAGGGGGGGAACAAGAAAACGTCCGGCTGGAGAAAATCCTTAAAAACAGGGTTTAACATGCGAAAACCTTCACATACTCTTTAAATCCATTTCATAGTCCAAGACAGAAAGGCAGAAAGCAGTTTTACAATGTGTTTTTCTATTACTTTCTGCTAAAAATAAAAAAAAATTGGGCCTCACAATCACTGTTGCGAAAAGAAAAAAAAAAATCTTGGGCCTTATTTGTGCACCTGAGAGTAAATTGGTCCATGTGTGCAAGGATTTTGGAGACAAAGGAAACTGGCAACACAGGTGCTGAGGGTGAAGCCAGCTTGTATAATGAATCCTCGATACAGGAAATACAGAAGGATCTGCACTCAGTGAGAGAATCAGGACGTACCGTGTATACGTGGAATATATGCAGAGGCCTTTTTACTCTTCAGATGTAGTCGGTGTGGACTGTTTCTATACTGTTGTGTCCTGTAGGAATTGCCTTGCTATGAAGTTTTATCTTGCTCTCGCATGCAGGCCTGAGAGGGCCGTTGACGATTGATTTGTGTTTCTGTTTTAATTTAGTCTGTAGATTGTGTGTGTGTGTGTGTGCGTGTGTGTGTGTGTGTGTGCACGGGCAGGTGAGAGAGAGAGAGATGATTGAAACTGAAATGATCACGAGAATACATTATGCAAATAAAATGCAACGTTTATTATGAAATCATGTCCTTTTACTAATTGATGAATAAAATATAATTAAAGTCTTTGCATCTCACACAGTGTGACTCCCAGTTTTGTTTGACAGCGACCAAACAAAAAAATCAAATCTGTCAGCTTATGAATGCGTTTAATGTCTGTGAGGTTTGAAGGGGGCTGTTTTCACAGACAGTCGCTAAAAGTGGAACATTTCTCTGAGCTCATTGAGCTCCACAAGCAGGATTCGTGACATGCCTGTTAGTTTGGGGAGCCAACTCTGGTCCAGCGTGCGACTCACACTCGTGTGAAATGCACAGGGAGGACTTCACACTCAAGTAGCACCTGTAGGTAAACTTTAAATATGAATTATAGATCCACTTCATCTTAAACATGGCGTTACTAGTGCTTGTAAAAAAAAAAAGCCACAACTATTCCATAATTACCTCTCAATTTTAAAAGACACGAGCTAACTTTAATCTCACCCAGTAACGTCAGTAATTTATAATGGGACTATTACTGAAATACTGAGAGCTATTCACACCCCCACCCCCAGAGCACGTCGCTCCGTGTGTTTCTGACACAGTGGTGGATGATGCCAGGATGTGGCAGGTGGCAGAATCCTGGGGAGAAAAAAAACATTTTCACGAAATGACCAAATCATCATAATCAGTTATAGAAATCCAAGATTCTGTAAGGAATAATGTAAGGAATTGCTGAGCAGAGCGCTGATATGTTGAATGAAGAGTTCATTTGTAAAAACAGATGAATAGCCTTTTGGAAAATAATGTGCTCTTTTTTTGCCATAGCTGTTTAGTTGCTGTTTGACTACTATCCTCTAGAGTAAATGATGAATAAATGTTGATGGATTTCTACAACTGGAGTCCTACTTTTGCAAAATTCCATTTTTCTTTTTTTACTGAAACTAGTGTAGTTTACTGTCTCATCTGACAGATGTTTGATGCACTTGTAGGAAATATGTGGCTCAACTTTCAAGATTCCATTTATGTCCATTACTGCAGAAAAGCTGTAAGTCTAAGTTGTTAACTATTACTTGATTCCTGGAATTTAATATCTGTATTTATTTTTTTTATGTCGGGTAGTTAACTACCTATTTTTGTATTATTTAGGCTTATTCTTCACCGTCTTGTGTTTTTATATGAACTTTTGACGTCCCTAACAAGCATTTACACAAAATTATCTCAATATCTTTCTGAGCCTTTCCTCTAAATGCCTGATTTGACTGGCTGTGGACAGGGGTCACCATGTAGTTGTGACATCACAACTTTTCATAACTCATGACTGCTTGTTTTAAGGCGCACTTTCTGGATACAGGCTGTTCATGGTTCTCTGTGGATTGAGATTCTGAAACATGAAGCAGAATTTATACACTGTCTCCTGTCATAAATACAGTCAAATATGTATATGGGAAACAATGGAATAAATCATTTATTCTAAAACCTTTAAACAGTAGTGTATATATGTATGTATATAAATGTTCACAGCATTATATGACTGTGAAGACACCATTACTGCTGCCACGGTCATGAACAACACGTACATGAATATCACCAGCTCTTGTTGGTTAATTGTTCACACATTTTCAAGGTATCTACTTATGAAGGGAAATTCATGCTGTTTACACCTCGGGTATGGATCCTACACGCTGTTTTGTAAATGAGGCCCCTGCTCCAGAAAAAAAGCAACAAAAAAAGCGCCACTTGCTCGGAAGCCGCCGGTCGATCCGCAGTCGGCCTGTTGCTCCGTCTGCGTGCAGGAATAATCTCCAACGGGATGAGTGATATTCTTTGTTGATCCACAGGCATCATCTGTCAGCAGATGATCTTTGCTCGCGCGTATTAAGGACTTACGCGCCGTCGCTCGCGGAGCGTAAACGTGTTTACATTATGTTATCTGCTCCGTAATGCTTAACTATCCGGGCTGACAGGTAAATGGATGAAGGCGCATAATTACCCCTGATCAGCCGTACCGTACGTAACGCTGGCTGTACGCGCAGTGACCCGCTGTTTGCCTGGCGTGACCTTGGCCGCGTGCTTTGCTGCCAGCGTCTGGCTGACGCCGCAGCTTTATCCTGTCTAATGGCTTATTTGGCTCGGTGGCCAAAGTGGCTGCAAGCCTGCGAGCGCGTGTGCGTGAGTGTTGTGATGAATGACAACTGAAGCGAAGCCTGCATTCATTTTCTCTGCTTTCATTGCATTGTCTTCCTGCTTATTTTCATTTTGTGTTATTCGCCCTCTTTGTCTCGCTGCCCCCACTGTCCATCCCCAACCCTCCTCTCCGTTTTTTTTGCATGTGTGTGTGTGTGTGTTTGTTTCCGTCGGCCTCACCTCCGCCTCCTCTGTCAACACTTCACTCTGGACATCCAATTACTCGCGGGTCATAGCATGGTGATTCCATTCAGAGCGAGCTCCATTCAGCGCGGGCCTCAAAGCGCCATTCAAATTACATCCCCGGCCGCCTTCGGAGTTGCCGCTCGGCAAAATGTTGTTTTCAAACATTTCTGGGGCCACCACCTAATCTGATCCCCCGCACATAATTGAATGTCAGTCGTCACATAAAGATGCTGTCCTCTCTTCAATTAGCGTCTCGTTTCCTCGTGTCACGGCGACGAGACAAAAGCAGAGAGAAATATTTACTCCTCCCAGGTAGAGGCCGGAGAGAGTTATTATATTATGTAATTTATATGCAAATAATACAGCAGAGGAAACACATTGATAAGATTTCATTACAGCAGATCTGATGTGCACTTCAGTTTATAAACTCCCTTTCATTCCCCTATTATGATTTGGGAGATTGGAAAGGTGCAAGTAAATGAGCTGGGTGGAGGGAGACGCGGGCTGGTCTGGGCGGCGCGGCAGCCGCACAGCGACGGAGGTGGGGGCGCCTAGAACGCCCACAACGCCCAGAGAGACGGAGAAGAGTGGGCTCCGGTAGGCATGGAGAAATGAGACTGGGAGAAGGTTCATAGCGGCAGAGCTGGAGAAGAATTCTTCTTTCGCGACAGCATGGTGACTATTTTCGTAGCAACAATGAATCCAGTTTGGTGGAAGTAATTTAAAGATACAGAACTATATAGCTCGCACCAAGTAGGAATTAAGTACCACGGTGTATACAGGAAATACTATGGGTGTATATATATATATATATATATATATATATAAATGCGCTTTAGCTGCTGTAGTCTACGAGCACTGTGAAATATATTCATAGGTCTTTAACCCTCCAGGAGCAGGCGATATGGAATATTTCTACGCTGGTGTGTCCTGTGTGAAGATGCTCAGGTTGGCTGTGAACTTGTATCTCGCTCTTGCATGAAGGCCGTGGAGGACTGGTCCAAACTGCTTTTTGGACTGTTGTGGCCCATGTGGGGGCACTGATACCATTATCAGTAAGCGTTGTCGTCTCCAATAAAAATACCCAAATTACCTAACCTTGCTAGTGTCTTGCATTCCTGGGTTTAAAGTTGAGTTTGAGTTGAGTCGCTTCACACGAATGGAATGTAAACTTCTACAGTTTATTCTCAATGAACCCTTTCTTCCTAATGCATAAAATCTGTTCAGGTGTGCAGGTGTGATGGACAGTGACGGGAACTAAATAATATGTATTATGTTCATATTTCACACAAAGCAGTCAAGTAACTTTGACTAACACAAAAAAATGGACCAGAAGAATGCATTATACAAAGAAAATGTGACTTTTATTGTGAAAATCAAAGCCCGTTACTTGTAGTTAGAAAAAAAAATATATGGTGAAAGTCATTACATTACAGTCACAGTCAGTCATCGTCGTTGTGGCCGACGGCAAAGTCACATTTAAACCACCACGGAGTTTTGTTTCTCTCTATTAGCCGAGGTGGTGAGAGTTTAATCGTCTGTTTTTCGCATTCATCAGCTAAAAGTGGAACATTTCTCAGAGCTCAATGAAAATGAAATGTTCCGAGGTGTACGCGCCGGGGATTCGTGACATCCCTATTAGTTCAGAAGCCGATCCTGGTCTCACATATGCATATTCATAGATTTCTAACGAGGAAGGATAAGATGCCCTTTTAAGGAATTCAACATGGTAATTGTCTATACACCAGCAACCGTTGCGATATCAAAGCTCAGGTAGAATTGCACAATTTTCTAGTCCAACAAGGAAACAAAAGTGTGATCAGATAATACGCACCTTTAATAGCTTTACCCCAGATACACATCCAAAGCAAGTGAAACCCCTGAGTCCATTACTGAGACGCCATTATAAAGACTGTTACTGCAGCGTCTCTCTATGTGATGGTCAGTACGGAGGAATCGGTGCAGTGGAGTCGCTGAGAAGCGGCCTCACGCTCGCTCGTCTTCTGGTGCGCGGCATTCACAGGCTCTGATGAAGTAGCCAGTATCACGCCGGACGGCAACATCAGGCGTAAAAAGACGCTGACAATTGCAAACACATCAGTTTGAAAGTTTCCTGCGTGTCACAAACAAAAAGGAACGTTCGTGTCCATGCAGGTAATCTATAGATTAAACTGCTGTGATAACGCCTTGAAAAGTGTTATCCCTCCTCTCCCCCAGTGGAATCCTCCTCCTCCCCCTCAGCATCCTCCCCCCTCCCCTCTCCCCCTCCTCTATCATGCCTCTGTCCAGTTGCATTAGTGAGGAAATGAGATTCGCCGTAATTAATTAGATCTCTGAGTGCTAAAGATGAAGATTACATCCCAATGAAGGTTAGACGTGTCAATCACATTTTTTTTTTTTTTCGGCTGAGATTTCCTCAAAATAAATTGAGCCCCCTGGGCATTGTGGGTAAAAGTGTGTGTTGTTAATCTTATTATTGTCATCCCCCCCCCCCCCCCCCCCCCCACCTTTGCTTTAATTGAGTCTCACCGACAGTAGTCAATGAAAGCCTGAACCCAGAGAGGAAAAAACAAGGAGGAGAATTCTATTCGGCAGCAGCAAAGACGGGTGGTGCACGATCGGACGAGACGAGCGTGGAGTGAGAATGAAAACACGGGGGATGGATGTGAAAATGTCATCATTAAGACACTCGAGGGATGGAAGAACGGAGAAGAATGAGGCAGGACAAATCCGATGCGAGAGAATAGCTGGACCAGCTTAATTGAATTACTTCAATTGGTAACACCTAAACGAATTAAGTTGTTTCTTTTTTTTACTTCTAATCCAAATGAAGTTCACAACTTAGTTTAACACAATTTATTTTAAGTTACAGGTACTCAATAATTTGATTGCTTTCAAGTCAGCATGAATCCAACTTAAACTTGTATCAACTCCACATTTTCAATTTTGCAACCCAATTATTTGCTCCATCAAAAGGTTTTATTCTGCTCCTTACAACTTATCCTTTCTGGAAAAGTAAAGTACGCAACCTCAGTGCTTAATTGTTGTTTATTACATGTAATTCAATTACCATCCTTACAAGTCTAATGTTAATCTGGCCTTAAAGTGCTATTCTTTTTTTTTGTTTAATATTCCGCAAAGAAAAATAATCAATCAAACAGCAAAAGCTCATCTAGCTTCATTAGACACAAGAAAGATGTTTTCCAATTTAAGGAGCACTGGAGGCTCCAGGTTTCCGCGCCACACTTGTAAATGCAGAATATTGCATCAGAATTGTCTCCAAACCATGTGCCGGTGTCACAAATCAAAAAATTTGCAGGCCTGCCCCTCCTAAAAATGGATTTCCACTGAGCACACAGAAAACAAGAGGAGAACACATTTTTGACTGGAGGGAGACTTGCTCTCTAGACTCCCCCTATCTGAAATATCACTGGCACAAAGGGTTTCCTCTGTTCATTTAGTATTTCAATGCAAGTTACACTTAAAAAATATCCCCTTTTCAGTGGGGCTGAGTTGATTATGACCACAAATTTGGCACATAAACATGTGCACGGCGTCGGCCCTGCTTGACTGGAGATGACAGGGCGCTTTGCTGACAAACGGCTCAGTGTTTTCACTGTAAGTTTGCAACAGCGGCGCAGCAGCAGCTAAGTGATGGATGCCGCCGCGGGAATTTATCACAACGTGCATAATGTTCACGAGCAAGCATTCGCACTTTCTAACGCTTCCAGCAGCTGAACGGAGCCGCTCCGCACTGTCCTCGTTTCTGCACACACACGCACGCACACACACACACAGAGCCGCCAGCAGGGAGGCCACAGTGGAGACAGTGGCGGTGAAGTGGAAGATAAAGTTTATACGTTCATTACTGTACCTGCAATAAAACCTTTTGTGAGTAGAAAGAAAAAAAAAAAGCCAGTCAGTGCTTTATCAAACCACCTGTTCACACGCATAAAAAATGTAGGAAAAAGAGGGGAAAAGCTGCTCTGCTCACAATCTCATTTACAACCCACACGCCAGATCAGCTAATAGCCAATTGCCATAATGAGGCAGATCTTATTGTTTTTTTTTTAAACTGTGGTGACATATGGTTGATTTCTATGTTCTTCATGCTTCATTCTTCTAAACTTTGTCAGAAAAATGTAATATTTATTTCACTGAGATTTTTGTAAACAGCATCACCATTTACTCATATGAGTCAGGCCACTTGTTTCTGACTAGGGTCACCAGCATATCATGGCACACACACACACACACACACACACACCTACGGAGAATTTAGAGTCTCTAATCAACCTAAGTATGTTTTTGGACTGTGGGAGGAAGCCGGAGAACCCACACGGACACAGTGAGAACATCCAAACAAAGAAACACCTGAGCCCAAGGACTTGAACCCACGGCCTTTTTCCTATATAAATGCAATAAATCAATTTTCTGAACATCATGGCATAGCACTTACTTCATTAATGAGCAGATGCACTTTTCTACCTGCTAACTGTGAAAAACATATGTTAGAATCTAATGATAATAGGTCACCAGATTACTTGAAAAAGCATAGTTTTTAGTCAAATTCACATCCTCACATGTTGTTATGTTGCAAATTAATTCTCTTATGACATCATGTTCACTGCGGCTGCGAAAAGACTTGATGTGCACTTTCATTTTTGCCATTGGACAGGCATTTAAATGGGTCATTAATCAAAGAAATGGTAACACTTTACTCCAAGTCTCCCTATAAGCAGCACGATAACTATAATTAGTTGCAAGCAGAGTGCACACATCACTGGATAATGTTATATAAATGATAATGAATTACAATGTGGAAAAAAACATAGTGAAATGGCTGACAAATAATGTAAATTAGCTACAGGATAGTGTGTAATGTTGCCAAATGACTGAAGAGTTTAGTTTATTGCTTTAGGTCACGAGTACATTATTTGTTGTCTCTCTCTCTCTGCAACTGTCTACTAAATAGTCACGGTTTATGCAAATCTGACATTTTTTTTTTCCTCCCCCGTTTGGAAAATACATTTTTGTGGTCAAATAAAAGGCAAAGCAATGTTTTCTCGTTATCAGCACATAAAATGACGGTTTGCAGGAGTGCGTTGCGTTTCTGCAGTGTACATTTAGTAATCTCCTTGGCATCCCAGAGTGCTGTAATGACTTTTCAAACATCCATTATTTATGTCCATGTGGCACGGAGTGGAAACACTGCAGCAACACAATCTGTTCAAAGTCTAAAGCTTGAAAGGCTGGCACATGATGAACTGAATCGCCACATCAAGTTGCATTTAGAGAATTAGGTCAGGGAAGAGGAAGTCAAATTTCATGGTGCCGCGCAGAAGACGGCACACAAAAAAAGTAACCTCATCACCTCAAACTCCATCATCTTTTAACTCTTTCCTTGCCAGCTTTTTTAAACAAAATTATCTGATATTTTAATAACCAGAGATTCAGTTCCAAGCATACATGGAAAAAATACTACTACTACTACTACTACTACTGATGGATTATAATCATAACCATAATTTGAAATTCAATTTTTTGTTTTGTTTTACTTTTACTTGCACATAAATATGGGGTAAGACAAATACATATACATATCTCTCTTGGTAATGAGGAAGATAAGAAAATGTGCAGGTATGGTCGGAAACGGAAACCCATAATAGCCCATAAATAACCCTTATAGCTTCACCTTGACCTGACAAAGTAGAGAAATAATGTCTTTTTTTGGCCTGTGTGCATAGGATTTTCATTTTCATTCCAAAAACAAAAAAAAACACTTTTCACATAAAATTGCATTATTGTAAGATAGACATTTTAAGCAGAATCCAACTACCATATTTTATTTGATGTTTCTACATTAGTTTGCTAATGGTGGGACCTTCAGAGTTTTTTTTTTTTTTTTTCCACAGCCCCAAAAATTTGGGAACAACCCTATAATATGCTTTAGTATGAAAACTAATCGTAACAATCCTGAATATCCCACGTTCTCTGCACCGACTACTCATGACAAAGCTGAAAGTGACCATAGGATGAAAAATGATAAGAAAATATTATATATTATATATTGGCTCATTCATATTGGGGGGAGGGACTACTAGACCTTTTTAAAATTCCAAAGTAATCTATGAGAGTGGAGAGTTCCGACTTGTCCTGTCCTAAGGAGGTATGGAAAGGCCACTGGAGAGGAGCAAGAGGGGTCCTGAGAACGGAGAGATGAAGGAGGGCGAGGGGAGGATGATGAGGGCGGAACAAGAGGGAGACGTCCCTGCCGAGTGGACGCCGGGCCGTCAGCGGTGTCAGGAAGGTTCCGGTGACGCCGCGCCGCCATTAGACTCGGAGAGAGCTTCGGCGCCCTCACCTCCCTCTTGATCCCCGTCTCTCCTCCCTGCTCGCTCGCCCCCCCCCCCCCCCCCTCCCCCGCCCGCTGTCTTTTTTTTTTTTTTTCTCCCCCATCCTCATTGACCTGAGGATAAAGTGTATTTGTCAACAGCTCTCACTCTCCAGTGCGAGAATTAATTTCACCCTGACTTCGTGAGAGAGTGTATTGATTGGAAAAGTTTGTTGTTGTGTGCTCAGTACTTTATTTATTTATTTATTTATTTATTTTATATTTTATTGTTTCCATTTCCCATGCCACTCTCTCCGCGCTGGTGGAAATTCAGCTCGGTTCACGGCTTCAGCTAAAGCAGGACACAGTGCTATCAGCAGCATATATCTGCTGAGGCGGCCATGTTTAACGCCCGCCACCACCGTCAAATGGGCATCCGCACCCGCGTCTCCAGCGTGAAACACAGATCAGCCGCGCGGAGCTTGGAATTACGGCGGCGGTTTCATCGCCGTTAAAAGAGAAAATGAGAAGGGGAAGTTGGCATTGACACAAATTGTGG
Source organism: Eupleurogrammus muticus (assembly GCA_036785175.1). NCBI lineage: Eukaryota > Metazoa > Chordata > Actinopteri > Scombriformes > Trichiuridae > Eupleurogrammus > Eupleurogrammus muticus. Next base: position 14,475,471 of record JAYKQN010000010.1, on the reverse strand, counting down.
CATATGTGCGGAGGTCATACAGTAATTCTCCCCCCGGAGCCCGCCACTGGGTTTCCTGTAAATTGGCTTTTATTTTGTTAAGCACACTGCCCACTGACTGCCGAACGGGGAGTTAAACGTTCTGCGCTGCCGCTTTTCATTTAATCTAGTTTCGTCCATTTGTAGCCCTGCCTGAGTCAGAGACGGGATTGAATGCACTCAAACCAGCATCATCTCTTCCCCCCTTCGGAAGAAATATCCTTCCTGGACGTGAATACAAGGAATACAATGGTTTATTATTATTTTTTTTACAATGTATCCAGAAAAATCCCCCAGGGAAAGTGGCAGATGACAAGGAAATAATACGGCAATAACAGCGGCAAACATAAATAGATGTCAAAGATCAATAGCGACTGTCAGATTTTATTCCTGCTTTCTCCGTGCTCTGTGAGGTAACGTCTCGGCTGACCTCGCCGTAATAGTCGCCGCCAAGCCGAGGAAATGTTCTGTTGTCCGGGAGTTATTTATCCCACGTTTTTTTGTCTCGTGTGGAGACATCCTAATAGACTCCAATTGGACTGTAATTTCCCTTCGCAATCGGCCTCGTTTCAATACGGCCCGTCCTGTTTTTCACGTCCGCTGTATTTCCCAATGAGCGCAGTGTTTTTTTTTCAGGAAACGTGACATGGTGACTTCTTTCCATTGCTTTTTTTAAAAAAAAAATGTCCCTTTTTTGCCTTTTTCCCGCAGCCAGTCTTCTCACACCCCGCACACATTGTGAATTATATTCACATTGAGCCTTCCAAATGTGAACAATATATGTATAATAGCGTGTGTTCAAAGGGCAAGTGGGGGCAGGCGCGCGGCGTGAGGGGCGTCCCCCGCTTCTCTGCAACCTGCTGCTGCCCGGTCGCGGGGCTCTGCGGGCATGTGGCGTTACATTAACCACGCCACCAGACTGTGGCCACAGAAACTTCCTCTGAAGTTGGTTCAGCGGAATGGAGTCAATATTTGACCTTTTTTTTCACGGAAAGCATAGCCCGGCTGTCAGGGAAGCAGTTCTGGCAGTGACCTGCATCATAGATGAAATGTGTGCCCGATAAGTCCTGTGGCCTCTGGGCCGCATTGATAAGAGCAGCAACCTGATAGAGGAAAAAAAAAAGAACACATGCCGTGTGCATGTGGAAAAATAAAAAAAATACCTCTTTTTGGAACATATTTCTATCACGTACGATTTCCAATTAAAAAGCCATTATGTAACACAGTCAGAGCAGACACTTAAACTATGCAGACAAATCCACAACACTGATGTTATATCCTAACCACGCTAAGTGATTAGGTTGTCAAAAAGAAGGATTGGGAACCCTGCTGCGCGCCCTCTTCCTCCCTTATTCTAGGAGAATAAATGACTCCATCCCTGTATCTAGTGACCAGCTGAATAATGACAAGCTTGTTTAACTCTCTCTGACTCGCGCCCATCTATAAAAAAAAACTGGGCCACGGGGAAAATTAAGTTCACCGTGGGATGAATGTTCCCTCCCCTGCCTGGGAAGTGACATACATATTGAGTAGCTGTGAAATTCCCTTATCTCCGAGCTCCACGTTCATCCAGGTGAGAGTTCCGTTCGAACAGGAGAGGAGTACGCCGCTATTCAGACTAGATGATAATATAGCGTTTGGATGCATCCTGATATGCGGCGACGCTGTCGGGAAGGGAAAGTGAAGGATGAGGCTGTCTTTTGGAAGTCATCATCTGCACTCTGATAATTGATGATAAAAAATGATTCCCAGTGCCGCGTCCTGGGTCTGCGCTGTACAGCGGCGAGATCAAAAAAGAAAAAGGTTCTACACAACAGAACTCTCAGCCACTGATGTTAAACGATGCGTGGCAGTAGGAATAATTAGGTGGATGGAGGTACTGTATACTGTCAATCTCCCCGCGGCGTCGGGTCTTCAGATATAGATCTGGCAGCACTCGCTTGGCACCGAGACACTTTTGCCTTGTTTTCCTGTTCCCTCGTCAGCTATATTTAACTGAAATGGGAGGATGAGTGTTTCAGAGGCTACATAGAGAGTTTTTTTTTTATAATTTAATTGGGAAAACTGAAAAGTATTTAGACTTTGGGTGGGAAGGAGAGTCTTACCCTCGAGGCCCCTTCCACAGATGGAGGTCTGTGCTTAAAGGATAGGCCTTCAACTGAAAAAAAGAGAATTCAATGGGTCGCCTGAGTGCATCGCTGTGTTCGTCCACCTCAGCCAGAGGCAGAGAGCATGTGTGCAGGGAGCAGGTCGGGGACGAGGCGCACAGCTGTGTGCTGGATCAGTTCTAATGGTTGCATTGCATAAGGAGTTGCAACAACCTGGGAGGACTGTATGTAGGAATGATACGTATCATATCAGCATTTTTGATAGATGCACATTCTCACAGTGTGCGTCTGCGGTTAGGTTTTTACACAGAAAACAAAACAACAAAGCACATGATATGTTGTCATGTTGTTAATTTCCACAACCCAATCCTTATGATTTTGACACTTCCCTGTGTGTGTGTGTGTTTTCTGGTTGTGATCTAACTGAAAATCTACAACATAAGAAAAGCAAACCCGGTTAAAGCCTCCAGTCACTCCGATTGTCCTCTCTCAGAGACGGGCTCGCTCGTCCTTATTCTTTCTCACGATCACGGCACTTCACTTTTAGGGGTTAAAATTCCGGAGGCTGGAGCTATTTTAGGGCGGCGTGATTCTGAATATTGATGAGTCAGATTGCCGGTGGTTGGTGAGAATCAATCGGGTTGAAGAATGAGAGTGTCGGAGCCGCCGTGGCCGCGGCCAAGTCGCTGCGCCGCTCCTCGGTTCTGGGCGGACGTGATGAGCCTTCCCAAGCTCCCGTCCCTGCCCGCATCTGTATTCCCCGCCTGGCGCCCGGCAGATGCTGATGGACCCTCGGAGTTGGGCGGATTTGCATTTCAGTGAATCCAAACAGGTGCATGTGAAATAAAGCATGGCAGGTCAACAGCTTGTTGTAGACAATGTGGTGCTTAGAGGGATAACTATCAAGGAAATGGACTAGCAACCTGTCCAACATGGTTTTAAGCTTGAAACCGACACATTGATTACGGCCCTGCCCGGATTTGTCAGGGATTATGTGCATTATTTAGTACTCGACGAGTAGTAAACAGACACACGAGCTCACCTCCAGCAGCAGATGTTGTGAGTTCTGGTCAGGCAGCAACATGCCTGGCCAGTGTGTGTAAGAGTGTTTCAAAGAAAGTATTTCATTAGTCTCTCAGAAGGGGTCCTGGTTCCATACAGCTGGGCAAGCAAAGACTCAGTGAGAACACCGACATACAAATTGAGCTCAATTTTTCATCCCAGCTTCCAATTTTTTCGAAACCACTAATCTAGTCATCATTCGCTTATTCTGTTAGGACAAAGCCTAATGATTGCTCGGCAGGAGGCGGCCGGCCTTCTGTTTGTCCCACAATTAAAATCCTCAGCATAAAGATTAAGCGCAGTCGAATTAGTTTCGTCGCCCTGAGCAAATGTTAAGCGCATTGCACTTTAAATTTCAAATCTAGACTTCTTATCTACTTATTCTAGACTTCATATCTGAACAATGGGATGCAAATGTTATGTTTGGATGGGTCCTTTTTGTCCAACCTATTGAGGGCACCTGTTGACAGTTAGAAATTAATTCATTAGCATAATTCTTCATTGACCATTAAGGTGAGAAAATGAGGGCTTATATCTGCATTTCATTCATTAGGGAAACTTTATTAAGGTCAAGACTGGCTTTATTATCCCCAAAGATAAACTCTGGGTGCCCGGAGTACAAATACACAGCACATAAAACACATGAAATACTTCTAAAGCAGCTTTAAATGCAGCTCTTAGACAATAAAAAATGATCAATTTTAAACAATATAGGTATAAAATAATTATAAATACAACTACTTCCTGTGTATTCACTGACTTGTGCCACGAATTTGCATGTGTTTATGTGAGGAAATAGAGCGGAATGAGACGCCGGCATTAGTATGCATGAGCCTCATTAAATATGCCCTCATCAACTCTACTTTTTATTTGGATTCCCTTTGCAGTGGTACAAATCACTGGTAATCAACTGTGGTGACATTTTCCAGCAATTATCACCAAGCTGTCCCTCTTTCAGCCAGAGGTGGAGACGGATCAGTCCGTTTGGCCCCCGAGAGCCGCTGTGAAAAACACGTCACTCCCATGAGAGATGAAAAATAGACGGAACAAATTATCTTCATAATATGGACGGGCGTTGTTATTTCTAAGAATCTTTCTGAAAAAAAATCACAGTTTTCCAGTCATCAAAAAAAAAACAATCAGGGGGACAGTGTAATGAGATCAGTGTAGGTTTTAATTTGTGTTTAAAAAAAATATGTATGTATATATTTCCAGCACTTCATTTTCTGTATATACTATCCTGTGTTGTGTGTGTGTGTGTGTGTGTTTTTTTCCTTTTTGCACTCTTCTTTTGTGCCAGCGAAACAGCGTCCTTGGAGAGATGTGGTCAAAGACGCTTTCAGATCTCTGTTATGTGGTCCTGCCACTGTATTCCTCCTCCTTCTTCTAACGAAAGAGCACTTCAGTGGTGAGGAGAAGACAAAAAAGAAAAAAAAAACACACACACACACAGTGGGCTCCTTGGATGCCAAATAACACGTTAAAAGCTGCGCTCTTCTTTTGATGCAAGTTCAGTGTCTGGCGTTCCATGCATTGATTCTGTGGCAGTTTAAGAGGGTTTTTTTTAGAGTGGCACAATTTCTTTGTTTCTTGCAGGAGACCATATGTGGGGGGAATATTGTCCCCAAATCAAATCATATCCTCAGGCTCAGGTCAGTTTGAAGTCATCTCCAAGCCAGTGTTCAAACTACTGCAACAGCTCCTGTTGCACAACACCTTGTGAGAATATTCCAAATGCTATTTTTCTTTTTTTCTTTTCTGCAGAAGCAGAAAAACAAAGGTGTTGAGGCTGGCTCACAGTGACATTGGGCCGTATGAATATACTTGACTGTACTTCAAAACGTGTCACTCACATAACAGACAGCTTGCAGGGTGATGGAAAAATCAGGCAGTCTGGACCATGCAGAATTCTGATTACGGGATCATATTAGTAATGTCTTATTCATCAGTCCTCACATTCTTTCACAGAGCTTTATGGGGTTCACAGTCTTCCTCTAACATATGCATCGGTGTGGACTTTGCTTCAATCAAAGATAGTATGACTTGAACAGAAGTTTGTTTTTTAGCTATAGTTTGCTTTGATAGCGGCTGTAAAACCCCTGATTGGGTCATTCAGGTGGTTGCTGTCTCACCTCTTCTCCACACAGGCACCACCCCTCTGCACAGATTTGGATTTAATGGCTTAAAAACTGACAAAAATGGCATTGAGATTTAATTATAGATCTAGCCACCAGAAACCTCATGACAATGCCCATGAATTCCGTAGTGTGTGTGTGTGTGTGTGTGTGTGTGTGTGTGCGTTTGTGTGCGCGCGCGTGCGTGTGTGTATTGCTGACAAGTATGGAGGTCAGGAAGGTGTATAGAGAGACACAGGTAAACAAGTTTGTTTCCACAGCTCACAGTGGAAACCGGTGAGCAGTCATTATCGCGATTTGAGTTGACTTCGGCTTTTTCAAGGTCACGATAAGATCAGATGTTCAATTTAAACATTTATGCATGTGCGGCTAAATTCCCCGGTTTCTGCTGCTTCCTGTGTACTGATGGTGATGGTGTGTGTGTGTGTGAACAGACAATGGAAGATGTTACATGCTACTTACAGAAAGGAAGTTTTGTTTAGCAGCATTTAGGGCTGCAAATACACACTGTTCTGATACTCAATTAATCGGTCTATTGTTGAAATTATAAAATGGTGTAAAACATAAAATCTAAATCTGCTGATTCCGCCTGAAATGTTTTTTTTTGTTTAGATCAACAGTCTACAACCTAAAGATCATTCATTCAGAAAATAATTAGATTAGAGAAGCTCGAACCAGAGACTTATGGAACTTTCTTCTTTAAAATGGCTCAAATTGATTATCAAATGTGTTGTCTATGATGTAATAATCGACAATAGATGGCAACTATTCAAATAATCAAGAATTTAACTTCTGTCCAAAAGTATCCAAAATGTTCGAGCAGATTTTGTGAAATGCACAAAAAGAAAATGTGAATTGATGCCCATTTCCCAATTGTTTATTAATTATTATTATTATTATTATTATTATTATTATTATTATTGCGAGAGGGAGAGTTTGCTGTGAAATTGGGTAATTCACTGGGAAAGCTGTCGGCTCCGGAGAGAACATTAGCTACACAGCGTTTACAGCCACATAACCATGCTGAAAAGATGATTTTTACTGTTACGGTGCTCCCAGAGTTTAGGAGCATCACCAGGTGAAAGAGTTAAGAGTTATTATTCACTAAATGTTTCCATCGCCAAAAGCTGCACTTTCCTTTTATTTAAACGCTGACAAATCCACCCCCTCGAAGCTTACAAAAAAAATTTCATGCCAATTTTCAGGCTTTTTTCCATCCAAGTATCTATTCTGCAATGCGATTGTTGAAAATGCAAAAAAGAAACTTAGTGTCGCAGTTCCACTGGTGTTAGTGTTCCTGCTGCAGTGTGTGTGGGGCTGATGATCCGCTTCTTAAACACTCCAGAAATGCTTTATAAAGAATTTCACAGGGATGGGTTACTCCCTTTAGCCGATTCAAGTCGATATTTTCCAAAGTTACCATCCTTTTGGGCTGAAAAGTTCCCTCTTTCTGCTTGTCAGAGCTACGTGCATGTTCTTTTCTGCTCTACGGGGGGAAAACGGAGTCACATCGCAGTGTTTTCCCCGGCATGTCTGCTCCGGTAACAAAGCCCCATGTGTCTCCCCACACTGTGTCAGGTTCCCTCCATAGTGTAATGTCGGTAAACAGCGAAGAAGCAAGAACACAAACAATTCAAGAGTTTGAGCAAACATCTGTCGTTCCCTGTTGTGCACTACAGACAAATCCACTCGCTGCCACTTGATGTGGAATTGACGTGTGCCAGCGCGGATGTGCCTCATCCTCTTCCTGGTCCTCGGTCCCCGCGGCTCCGCGGGAACACACACTCGGGTTTGTTTTGTGAAATGTTACTGGGCTTGAATAAAAGGAAAAGGGCAACACACCGGGTTTAGTTCTGAGTGTGTGCGTGTGTGTGTGTGTGTGTGTGTGTGTGTGTGTGTGTGTAGGTAAGTTACAGACTTTGCCTCCTCATGCGAGCCCATTAGAAGTCTGACTGTGGATTAGCCTCTGCATGCATTGCTCTGGACGCTCTCTGCATTTTTTTTTTCTGCAAAACACATTTTTTGGTTTCAGCACCACAAGTAGAAAGCAGGGTCAAACGGGGCCAGTCCGTAAACACATAGCTGTTTTTTTTTTGGAGTCTGTGTATTGCAAAAGATACATAAGGTAGAATAAATATCATTGGTATCCAACGAGAATCACACGGAGGAAATCACAATTCAAAATACTGTAGTACCCATGAGCCTGTGCTGCTGTTGCTATGGTGATTAAGCCACTCAGAGGCACAAATAAGAGCAGTGGTAAATTCAGAACGCTCCGCCGTTGCAGTTGAGAGCCAAACACGTAAGAAGAGTAAATATGTGATTTTCTCACCATCGTAATCTTTAGCCTTCTTCAACTCAACCACAGACGCAACATAACTGTAAGCGCAGTGATTTGGAGGATTCTTAGCAAAATGCCCCCATGTGAGACCCACTAAAGCTTCTAATTGTTAAATCAGTGATTTGCCCGGTTCCACGCTGTTTTTCCAACCGCGAGTCACAAAACATCATCTAACGGGAAAAAATCATTTCTTTTGGAACCAGCGGCGCCTACAACAGATCCTCCCAGTTCACAACTGTGTTTGCGGGAACTGCTCTAACTTTAGTAACAACCATCCGTGATTTGCCATCTCTGTTTGAACTGTTTTCACAACCAACAGAGTGAAACACTTTGAATACCTTCCAGGAAAGTAGGAAAGGATGCGGCATTATCCCCATATTTAAACGATTATTGCGTCCTCATTGTTTAAAGATTAAGACATATACTGTATAACACTCTGCCTGGAATAATAATGTGTGTCTGATACCTTGTTAGCATCCTGAGAAGCACATTTACTCATTCTCACAGATTTTATCATGAATATGGAATTATTCGTGTTGTGCTTTAAGGTAGAGTTGATTCTCAGTATATCTTTACTGGAATCTTCAGGTTTTTGTTCACATCATCACTTGCGGAAGTTGCACATTACACATAAACATTAGCCCAGAATTGGCTTCCAGATCATGTGTGACTGCCAAACTAAAGTGAGTATACCTCGGTGAAGCACAAACATTAAACTCGTAGGAATAAGGAAAAAAAAAACATATTTTGGAGTGAAAGGAAGTTTAAATGTTATTGCTACAGAGATTGAATAACATACAGTAGCGTTACCGTAAGGTCGCTGCGCCGTAACTTGCAGCAGATCTTTAGTCTGCATCACACGATTCGCTCCTCTGCTGATATCTGAACACTCCTCTTATCGGGCTGCCTCGGTGGTTCAGCGGAACCAATCGAATGAGTCCGGCGAATGATTAATTCACCGTAATTGGTGGATGACGAGGAGTATTTGGAGCCGGCGCCCCGGCGGGATGGCCCCGCCACCTCTACTCCCCAGCGAACGCCACCCCCGTTTGATCTGCACTAATCTAATTAACACTTTAACAGGAACACCTGGGCTCTTCACTGAAGGATCTGTGACTGCTGTCACACACACACACACACACACACACACGCAGACACCCGCACACACGCACGCGCACACTTCCCAGATGGGCCTTTGATAGCACTGATGGTGGCAGGAGCGGGATGATGATTGCACTTAACTCCAACACTTTCACACTCAGACACACATAACAACACTCGTACGCGGCTACACACAAAAAGTACGTTCCGCTTTTAGTGCGGGCGGGGGGTGTGGGGGGGTTACGCGGTAATGGGAGACTATTTCGGTTCCCCAATATACATCTAACTGCTCGCTAAATGGCGCGATTAGACTTTGGTCTGATGGTTCATCTGATTACATTAGCCCCGGATTGCGCCTCCTGCTCCGACTCACCGCAGCCTTAAACCCAACCTTGACCCCAATTAGCCCCACACTCATCAGAGGGAGCTGAGGGACACCGGTGGCGTGGCAGCTTATCATCCTGCTAGTAATTGGGCTGATGAGGCAGGATAAATATGGTCAACGCCGCAATGCACGCCCCCACCCCAATCAATATATACACAGTAACACAGAAATGAGAGAAGGGACCAGAGAGTAGATGAGGGAGCAGTGACAGATGTGAGAAATACTCTTTCTTTTTTTTCTTTTTTTGCATCACAATTTCACAATAATCAGACCTGTTTATTCAGCTTTACGTGTTTTATTAGAGTCAATAAAATTGTGTTAGAGCTTGCCCCCAATCAGTATGACACAGTGCAATGGGATGAGTCCACATTAGTTGTCAATCACAACGGGTTGAGACGCCGCAGCCTTCACCGCCGGCCCGGCCCGGGTTAAACAGGGGTGAGATGTCGTCCACACGGCGGTTAGAATACTCTATTAAAAAAAATGGAAATTCGCTTTATTGTTATTGATGTTTAAATCAAATTTAACCACCTCCACGGCTCATCTGAAAGGAGCAAGGGGAGCATGCAGAGAAAAATGATACTGACACTAACTGTGTGTGATATGCATGTATGAATGTGTAACCCAATCATTGAGCAATAAATGCACCTTTAGTATAAACAAATCATGTGCGTTTATGGAAATATCAGTGGAAGCAGGCAGCGTGCCTTACATTAACACTTCTACATTTGCAGTGTTTCTCTCTTGCTGTTGTGTGTGTGTGTGTGTGTGTGTGTGTGTGTGTGTGTGTGTGTGTGTGTGTGTGTGTGTGTGTGGGCGGGGGGTGGTTGACATCTGCGACGCTCTTCTTTTGGATTGTCTTGTGGGTTTGTAAGTCTCTGCTTGGGCGTTGTTTCTTCGATTGCATCGATCAGATTTTCTTTTCTTCTTTATGCCATAAGATTTCTTTGAACAACTGGTGCAAACAATGTGTTTCTTAATTGTTGAAAAATGATGACCCCCCCCTCCCCCCCCACCATTCGTCTAAATAGTTTAGTCCAGATGCTGTTTTCTGTCGGCCAGTGGCTAACAGCAAATTTTGACAGTCAGCTAGTAGCTCGCTACATGGAAGACACAAATCAAACCTATATGTAGAATCCAGTAACTCATTCATCACACCAAATCAGCCTTTTTTTAATAGTCTGGTTGAAATCAGACCTAATGATCATCAACGAGTTAAAATGATGCAATTTATTATACCAGCAGCTAATAAGGGGAAGGGGGGAATGACATGGGGAATCATGATCTCATTTTCCTTATATATTGTTATTAATGGAATATTGCTGTATCTACTAATAAAAATGCTGAGACCTGTAGGACAAGTGGCAGGAGTGTTTAAGAACATAGAGCCTGATTATTATGGTGGTTTCATAGCATTTTATGTCCCCTCCCCAAAAATGATTGTCTGAAAATGTACTGTTTATTGCCTCTCCCATCAATAAAAAAGGATTTTCACCCCTGCAGGGTATATATCACAAGACAATAATTATAAAAAAAAAGTATACTATAAACTTAAATGTAACTTAAATTGAATGCATTTTTTCAATTCAACAGACATTTAGCAGAAATCAATAATAGCTGTGGCTTTGAATGTTAATCATGCAGCGTTGACACATTAACAGGAACGTCTGGTTTTATTTCAAGCTTCACTAAGTCATTAACTAACCGCAAAAAAAAATGTTTAGGTGATATACTTCCGTTAAAGTGGAAGCTCCACTCCCCATTAGTCTGCAGTCGGACACGCTCGCCTTAATCTGCAATCCTTCATGCAATCATTGTGACCCTGTGATTATCTCCACAGCACAGATTACCACCCCACACCTGCATCTACCACACATGCTTTTTTACAGACTTTAGTCCAAGTGTTTGTCTGCACATCAATTACGTGACGTAGTAGAAGTATAAATAAAGTTGTCTCTTCCACATCTCGCAAACAGGCAACACTGCTTCTGTTGTCCACCAGGAATAGTGGATTTTCACTACAGTGGAATAAAAGCAAATGATAAAACTAAAGTATGCTGATGATTTATAAAAAGAAAAAACTAGACATGACTTTTGATCCTTGTTGATCTAATGTGCTTATTTCATCCACATGGATTTTGTTATTTGCATTAGAAAAAAAAGGATGTGTCCGCCTGCAGTATTACTCTGGTTAGGACATTACGGTTTTGAATGATAAGATTTGTGCAGTATTAATTCATCCCTTCTATCCTTGTACAGGGGGTATTTGTCCTTGTCAAATAAAGAGGGTCGCAAAGGCCTGACGGGGCTGAAGATAATCCAGCATGTTTGGCCTAAGGTTCGGAATTAAAAAAAAAAAAAAAAAACCCTGGATGGACAGGTTGCTGTGTATCGCAGGGTATTTACTGTATGTCACAAGGTACTAACGAGATCAAATTTAGCCCAGGGTGTCCTGAATGTGGGATCAATATGTCAGCCTCTTTGCAGAGTTGCAGGTGTCCAGGGACAGCGAGGAGGAGACGGATACTTTAAAGCAAGAAAGTGCAGCATCTCGACAAACACACATCAGTCTCCGCTATCTCAGTGTTACACAGAACCTTTACAATGATATGTGTGTGGGCTCTAAAGAAAAAATAAATGGCGCCGTTCAATAATCGCCTTGAAGAATTCATGGTGTAGTAGAGGCAAAGTTTACTGCAGCGTTTGCATGTATTAGCAGAGAAACAAAGGAGGAAATGAAAGGAAAGACATTGTCTTCTGGAAAAAACAAACAAACCAAAAAAAAAACTATCTCTGCAACTGTAGGCATGAAACCTTTGGTTGGAAGGAAGGAAGGATGAGAGATGGAATCGGGAAAAGACATAAATATCAGTCCTTTGAACAGCTGCCGTAGGGGGACTTGCATGTTAAATTGCTCCCCGTTTTGCATAGTTTCTCTTGAGTCGAATCATTTGAACTAATCATTTTGTTCTTTGTAGAGTAGTTCTGGAGCCACGTCTGACATGTGTGCTCGATGAGTTCACAGTAGCATCATACACAAGGTACACACAATGTAATCCTGCCACAACGGCTCATTACATTTTATTTTTTTTCTATTTTGTGAGGGAGGCTGCGAGTTGCGGCCATTTTCGATTGCTACAATTGTTTTATAGCTACAATTAATTGCAAGAAGGGGACTTTTTGCACTGCGTCTACCCTTCATCTGCATTCTGAGCGTCATTTATAATCACTGCCCCATATATTAAAGGGGTAATACACCAGTTTAACACTTTAATCCCCTCATTACACAGCACAACGTCGGGCTAGAGGAAGAACCAATTCGGTATATCCCGTGAGTGTGTAGTCAGCAGTCCCTGTGGAAAAAAGGTGATATTTTAAAACAACAAGCAGAAATTGGAGCAGATTTTTTTCCCCAAGTATTCTTTCAAGTTCCTCACCCACATCTGCTCCAGGAGTTCATTTAGAAAAGTAGAAAAGCTTTGTTTCTGTGGAGGAAAAAGTCAGTGGAATTCAATGTTCAATGCAATTGTTTGTTTGTTTATATTTTTTTTTTTCATTAAAAAAAATTGCCTCACAGTGACGGCTTCCTCTGATATTGCCACAGAGCAGAAAATAGACAAACCGCATCATTTTTGAGTTCATGGCAGGCGCTTCATATAGAGTCATATTACCTTTTCAGACTGTAGCCTAAAAGCTACTGCGAAGAGAATCCGAAGAACGGTACCATGAGCAGAAATTTGGGCAGCTGGACAGGTAATAGATCTGCAATCTGTAGGAGGGCGAGAAAACAACAGGCTGACACTGACTGTAGCACACACACACACACACACACACACACACACACACACACACACACCTAGCGATGAAATCACTTCTTTTTTTCTATTCCTAGACTGGATTTTTATAAGAACCAGATGGCCGATAGAAAAAGGCCACTTGTTGTGAATGACCGAGGCTCAGGTGTGATGGAAAAGTACTGCAGAAAATCTAAAGTCAACTTTACTGTGACATTAGAAGAATGAAGAATCCTACTGTTGTAACTGGTTGCATGTCTGCATTTGATGGGTTCACATCAATGCCATTCGCTGTTGGTGGCGGTGCATTTACGTTCGTTTGGCAATATTGCTTATTTTTCCAAAAATATGATGTTCTGTATCACATGTTGCCTCCAAAAAAAAAAACTTGCTTTGGCTGTATATTTTCTGCTCCACACTGCCACGCCTCTAGTTTTTCAGATAGTAAAAGCTCACATCAGATATCACACACTTTTTATTAACAAATACACAATGTTGAATAAAAAAAAACACCACAAGCATCACAAACAACAAAGGTTAGTACTTCAGGGTATGAGAGAAATAAATCCAAATGTCCAAACCACACATAATCACAGACCTTGTGGACCCAGCAAAACCATGGAATAAGCATATTTTTGTGTATATTATACACTGTTACACTGCAGTACACTGCACACTTCATTATCTCAGTGGTTTATTTTTTTTACTTTACCTCCCAGAAAGATTTCAGCTGTTTTTCAACTGAAAACACGAAAGGAGATTCTAAAGTAAAAGGACACGTCGGCTTGACGTCTCACTACGCCCTGAAGACGTAGTTCTGCATGAAATGCCTCTCAAATGGCCACATAACAGGCAGGAGGTTTTGCGTCAAACTTTTTTTTTTTCTGTTGTAAGCTTATAAGCTAAAGATTGTGTGGCTGGCAGAGGTTATGCCAGGGTTTAGTATGAATATAATATTAGCAGTGTTCAGCAGTTTACGTGAAGGGAAAATCCAACCGAGCAGATGTGTTGAGGGTAAATCAGCACATCAGCACAAGATGAAATGAGCTACAGGGTCATGAATTAGAATTTATTTCCATAAAAAACACCGGAGGCCTGAATTTTTTGTTTGCCTCCTCACGGTCCAGGGGATTCACGGACTTGACATGATGACACCTGTGAACACATCACTATATGTAGAGCTGAATCCGTGACGGCGGAGGGTAGACGTTTGGATCGGGGCCATACCTTATTTTTTAGAGGGGGTGAATTTGACAGCTTCCAGGATGCATAACCTGCAGAGTCTCCGATGGGCCGACTGCCCGGAGATTTGCAACTGGGATTTATGCCCGCGAAGTTAGAAGCGCACAAAGGGCGCTTTGTTCTTGCACGCTTCATCGCGAATATAGTTTAATATTCTGGCTCGCCGTGTTGCGCCGCCATTGCCAGCATAATAAACACTTCCCTTTATAAGTAACATGCTATAATTGGCAACAAACCTGCCTGTTTGTGTCACAGCGCTGATTAGCGTGCGGCGCCTTCAGTCGGATAAATCTAACTGAATATCAAGAGGTGCGGAAGGATTTGTAGCTTCGGGTTTTACAGCTCTGCTTGACACAATTTTAAAGGCATTCAAGATGATTATGTTGTGTCTTAGAGACTTGGGCTCGCGTCCTGAAAGAATATTAGAAACAGCATTTCTGTCAAATCTATTAAATTATGCTTTAGTCATTTTGGATCTTGTCCCATTTACATATTTAATCTTCCACACTAACTTTTATGCACACACATATATTACTACGGAGCTTTTCATTTCCCGTAGGCCAGAGGTGTTCAAACTTTTTTTGAACAGGGGCCAGATTAGATCATTCTGAAAACACCCGGGGGGCAACTGGTTCTTGCATTATATGGATTATATTAAAACATCACATAGAAGAATAAGACTAGTCATGTTTTTAAATAGAAGTGTTGAACTAGCCTATAACGTACACAGGTATTCATTAAACTCATCAGCAACATGGAAAACGTTTTCCAACCATCATAAAGCAACAACTTTCCAACTTTAAGGTCCTGCCAAGTAGATGTCCAACTGGAATCAGGCAGCTGCTTCTTTGCAGCACAAATGTCATTCATTACCCCCAGTACATGGTCTTTAACAAATTGACCTTCAGAAAAAATGCTTGCCTTGATTCTTGATTATCATCACCACTTCATAACTGGCTCTGGGAGCATTAATTTGACTCCTTTGCCTGAGTAAAATGCCTCTTCGGGAGAATATGAATAAACTTTCTTCGAACAAATGCTGTCTTTCACTTATTTATTTAAGACTAATAAGGAAAAAAAAAAACTCACAGAAAGAGAATTTGCAGACAGTGGAAAATGAGATTGTCATAACAGTATGCTGAACCTCGTACTGTGTCTACACACAATCAACTCTTTCATGGTAGCGACAGCCTCTCGGCTAATGAGAAAAGTTTTTGTTGCTAACCGTTCGTTTGTTGTTTTTCCTGTAGTTCCGCTAGCATCGCACTTGATGAATATCTACAAAGTGTGCGATAATGCTGCCGCTGTGAGGAGACTGGGGAAAAAGATGCAAAGTGAACTTGCTTGGTTGCGTGTGAGCGTGCATATTTTACATTTCCACAGAAAGCTCCGCCTGTGATTTGCATTATGCTCAGCTTTTACCTGTTTACACATAGATCTTCTGGAATCAAATAAATAAATGAATGAATTTAAAAAAGATGTAAAATGATGTCATTGTATACAATACAAATTCAGACGTGATTTTTGCGGCTATGTTTACAAGATCCCCAGATATATACAGTGATTCAAATTTTAAAGTGACTTTTTTCCCCCAGCATGCAAATCCCAAAACCTAATTTTCCAGGTGTCAACTCTAATCCACACAGATGCAAATTAAGTGAAACATGAGCATGAATCCAAACAGTAGGCTTTTGGTATTAACCGTGACAAAGTTTAATCACTGAGCGACATCAGGTGTTGGTGTGAAATTTTTTTTACAGTTAATTTAGATTTCTGATGAACTCGCAGCAATTGGATGTAAAACAAACTGCATTAAGTCTACCAGGTAGAGTCTTTGAATTGAATTTAACCATCAAAATGAGATTTGGAAGTTTAAATCCTGCTACTACAGTTTTGCTTTATGTAGCTTCTCCAAAGCTGGCCAATCAGAGCACAGCGTGCTCATTGGGAGGGAGGGGCGAGACAGGAGTTAAAACGGGTTTAATGAGGGCCTGCATGAAGGGTAGGAGTTCCACTGCATGTGAATATTCACATTATAAAGTGATCTAGGTTGCTCATACGTCATAGTAAAAAGTTCAGGAAGCAAAGTTTTGTCTTTGTCGTAGAGCTCTTTTAAGTGTTCATATGATGAATCTTTGTGGCTCCGACCTGCTGCATTCTGCCTCTATTCTGCTTTTTTCTTGTCTCGATGACGCATGCGGTGATGTGACGCTGCTGGCTAGTGACGCTGCCAGATTGACTGCTTTTTTTCCCGCTGAATATTAAGGGCTCTTCACAGCGTGCTTAGCCGGGTTTCACGCTTTCAAACTAAAGAAAATCTGGCACGCCTGTTGAATGAAATTAAATAGGCTGCGCATGGCATTCACAGACACCAGAACGAAGGCTTTCACAGTTCATTCAGAAAGTACTAAATACACTACGTTCACTGCCTGTCCCCCAAAATATGAATGCACTCATAAACGATTGTTCAATGTACCCATCCAGGTAGAATACTGTCCATAGTGAAGTGGGGTGAGGTAGTACTTAGTCTAGTACTTTGAAATACGATCTGCAGCGACCTCGGTCTGTTTTATTTTGGAAATAAAGCCCAAAGGCTACAAACGGCTGTAGTCCACTGTTTGGGAGCAGATCCGGCCCAGATCTGCAGATGGTAGAATTTGAGGGTAAGATGATTGTAGTTTTTAACCGTTAATCTGGAAGTGTGCATGATACAATCCCTTTAATACCAACGCATGTGGTCTGGGATCTACACAGTGTTTATACGTTACTGTTTGTAGAGAACTGGCAGAATTCTGCACTAATACTGAAACAGCAATAATAAAAAAAAGTGCCACGATGATTGTTTCTTCTGGGCGGGTTTCTAGTGTTTCCAATGAAAGGCTTTGCTGCTGTTAAGAGGATTCCACAGGTTATATCGCCCTCATTGACAATACATTTTCTGTGGAGGTTCAAAAGCCTGACCAATCGCCATACAGCACATCTGAGTCCTGTATTATCTTCCTTCAGAGCAGCGATGTCCCCGGGGGAGATAGATAGCATATCTCTTCCCCAAGTTTGAAAAATGGGCTTTGTAGAACCGCAGCACTCCTTCACTCCTTCAGTATAATGCTGTGTGTTCAGCATCAAGGCTGGTTCAGCTCATTCTTATGGTCGATTAAGTGCTCTCTCATTTGTATGCGGCGGGGTTACTTATAAATGATGGAAGCTGAAGTCAAGATAAAAGCCTGCGAATTCTACCAATGAGATTTAAGGTAGGACCCATGCAGTTAAATGGTGTAGCTGTAAAAAAGAAAATGTGTATGCCACGCATGTTGCTGCACGTTAAACTGCTGTACCACAGACGAATTCACACCCATCGATGACAACAGGACAATCTCAATAGAGAGAGTAATAATTCTTTCATTATGTTACTTCGAATTGAACTTTTCAAAGGCAGAACGCTGCAGCGCTGTCAGTGGAAACACACGGTCAGTCTGCAGGGACATGCCTCGGGCTGTAGTTGCAAGCTGGATTTGAAAAGTTTGAAATGCATTTTTTTTTTCTTTCAGAAAAAAAAAAGAAATCAATAAATTCTTACTTCAGAAGGACTAGCAACAAGTGAAAAGATCTGCCTTTTTTCCACAGCTTTTAAAGAAATAAAAATATATATATATATATATTAGTTATGTATTAGTCTTTACATGGAGATTATCTGACAACATTGATAATGCTCCTTCTGTTCTGCATGTGCTTAAGACTAATTACAACTATTTTCCATGTAATGTTTCTCTGAGTTTAATTTGAAGAGTCTGCGGTAAAATGGAAAGCAGTGTTTTCCACAACAAGGGTTTTTAAGTTCACCTTAATTAATTAATATTATTGTTATATGTACTTTTTTTTTCTACCATTCAAACATACACACCGATTGATGTGATCTCACTATATGAAATGTGCTAAATATCAAAGTAGAATCATTGCAAAGTTTCTGGGACTGAGTTGTTTTGATCCGGCACAATGCAGCAAGGATTAATATTTCAGATTGTATTTGTACAGAATAAAGGAGAAGAGGGGAGGGGGGGCTATGTGTATTGAACACTGTTATCAACATGTCACCCTGCCACTACCGCCCCCCATATTGCTCTCGCTCTCTCCGGTGGGTGAACACTAACCACGCTTAAGATGTTGAAGGAAACGGATCGCTGTGCGTAGGGTGCAGTGGCCCAGATAAAGGTCTCACGTGGCTGCCGTCCTTCTATAATTAACTATTGTCAAAGTGATTAATCATACGTCTATAGAGGTGTGGTGCATGAGGTCGCTAGCGACTTGTGAGGTGAAGTGGAGCTAAAATGTTTTCAGCGTTTCGGGCCTAATAATTGTTTTAAAAAACACACTTTATTTATAGAAATACATTGCTACTTTGCTACATGAGACTCAAACTCACAAAAACAAAGTCTCTCCAACACCCACGCACCCTGTGACTGGCTTCTCTTCCTTTGCATTACTGTGGCCGGACTCAACCCCCTGTACAATACTTGAAAGAGAGAAACACTGTAGCGATCCCAGCTGTGAGCTTGTTTTACTCGGTTGATGCGTGATCTGCGTGATCTGACTGTTTAGTACAATCCGGGCCTTCACCCCCGCTAAGCGCGGCAAAGCTGACAGCACGCTGCTACCTAATGAGACGTCTGGTAGCCCCCCCCCCCACTAAAGTTTCAGAACACTCAGCAACAATTTGAGTATATTTAAGCTCAAACAGCTGAAGTTGGGGGGGGTGAAAAGTGTAAAGCCAGTTTTATATAATATTCATTTCCTTTGGGATATTATTTTTTTCCGTTTTTCATCAGTTTCTCCTCTTACTCGAGCAACGCTTGCTTAGAACAGGTCAGTTGATGCTTTCAGTTCCTCGGCTTCATAAATATGAATATAGTGAGTTTCACACACACATCACGGGGATATGTAGGCAAACAGTATGTGCTTTGAAAATGATGGATGGAGAGAGCTGGAGCAACAATCTCAACAAACATTATAAAATATTGTACATTATCATGTATTTTTCCTATCCCCCAACAAAGGTCCGCATCAAGAATGAGAGGCAGAAAAAAAAATACAACTTGATTGAAGAAGGAGCGAACCCGATTCAAGAACGTCTGAACACAGTTTTTAGTAGTCGCATAATGACTTTTCAATGGCAAGCACAAAAGATCATGTATGAATTGTGGAGAAAGGTGCACTCCATCCGGGGGGGGGGGGGGGGGGGGGGGGGGAAAGAAAGGTGGATGGGAAGACGGATGAAGCAGATGAAGGTGTAAAGATGAGAGGAATAATGTTGCTCTTGTAGAGCGACCGTCACTGGTGGGTTCTCATATCACGCCATTTTTTTTTCGTTTTCCCCTAAGTCTTTTTATGTCTGTCATCATTTCTCTAAGCGTTTGAAAAGAGGCCTGGAGAACAGCCAGTGGTTTGGTGTGTGAGCAATAGTGAAGGGCCAATGGAGAACAAAGAAGCTGCTGTCACTTTTATTCTAATATCACACCGTTTCAGCACAGGTGGACTGTGCACGGCGCAAGGTGCAGTCAGCAATTCTAATCCAATATAATATCATCGAATTCAGCAAGCGTCTCCTTGCAGCTCGCTTACTGCCTGTTCTTCTGTGAGAGCTCTGAAAAAAAAATTCTTGTGTTCATAAACAGTCTGGTAAATGGGAAACAAACAGATTTGCCACACAACGCTAATCCACCGCCCTGGCCAATCAGCAGCAGGAGGACATTCAGGGTCAGCGGTGCTTCTGAGGGAGCACTAAAGGGAGGGATGTATTTCTTTGCCTGTCGGTGTCAAATATCAAAAATCTTTCTCCGGGAATCACAGGCTCCACCATTAACGTCTGAGATGTCAGGCTCCGTCTTTCTCTCTCATCCGCTTCTTTTTCCTTTTATCCCTTTCGAGACCTCTCTCTCTCTCCCGATCTCCTTGCTTTGTGCCAAGGATCTGCCCTTTTCTTTTCTTTTTTCCTGAGGGTTTTTTGATTAAATTATCTCAAGGCAGAATGTGACGGTGTGAAATGTCACTCTCAGATCAGATGTCTCCGAAACAAGGCCTGTCACATCATCCGCTATGCTCGACTTCATTAGCTCCGCGTTCGGTTTCACGTCAGCGTTCACAAACACAATCGCTCAGTGAAATCACTCGTGGCTTCCCGTTTTCGCCCACTCATGTTTTACAATGAACATAATGCTGCGTGTGGGGTGGGAGGCGGCGCGATTCTTTCAAGCGGACACCGGGATTTCTTTCACTTTGACATCTTGAGTGCAGGAGTTTGCCATGGAATGACATTTGACTTTGACGAGGCCAACTCCTCTGGACCTGATTAATGCTGCAGATCTGATGCCTGATGCTCACAATGTGGACATTTCCTAGTTTTGTTTCTTCTGCGTTCTGAGGTTCACACTTCGCATGCAGGTCGGCATTCGGCTGGAAAACAGTTAGTACGCCACCAGTTCGCACATTGTTAAGCTTTCTTCTCCTACACACACCACATAAGCTATGCAGGACTTGCTGCTGGGGCTCAGATCAGTATTATTACTGTCATTAGCCATGCAAAGGGCAGGCATGCTGCAACACTTTGATCCAGAATGAAATATCGCAACAACTATTGGCTGGATGGCTGTATAAATTGGCCCCAGGATTAATGCAGATGACTTTTAGGATCCTCTGATATTTCTTCCCAGACAATGTGTCCGAATGGCTTCTGGTGAAATCTGTGTAGGATGAACCATTTAAATTTTTATGTAATGCCATCATCATGTAAATTTAAAAAAAATCAATTCAAAAACCTGCAAGTAATCATCAGTCTCAGCTGTATTTGTACTCACTTTTAACTAAATTTGTCTCGGAAATATTCCCTTTTATACCACAGTTCTATAAAACAATACCATGATATAAAACATACTTTTATCTACTGAACTCCTGGTATTAAGAAGAATTACTGGAAGCAAGTTTTGCTGGACCACCAATAATCTATATGCTCATTGACAGACTGCAAGATCAAAAAGATTGTCCCCCCTTGCAAACTTCAATCCAGTATTTCCCCTCACATTTTCGGGGGACGGGGAACTGAGCATCTTAATCAACACTGCTGCCAGTAGAAGTTTTGTGACACATAGAGGGGGAAATTCCCCGTTGCTATAACTCCAGACCTTAGCGAATGTGAACATATTTTCTCGGCCAGGGACTGCCAGGGAGTTTATAATTGAGCGGAGACTCAGGAAATACTCATTAAGACGTTGTCAGTCGCCAGAGGAGGCCACGCTCAATGTGTTTAGACACCGCTGAGACTGCAGGTATCCCAGAAGCCTTCTCATCTCCAGCTGGAGGGCAAAAGTATACGTCTATGTGCAGGTGTGTGTGCGTGTGTGTTTGCTTAGAGCTCGCGTGTGTGCCTGTGTGTGTTCGTGTGCAATTGTGCACATGAGTTTAATAAACTCACAGGTCCATGGAGCACCATCTGCCTTCGCAGTGTTTGATCAAGCAGGGGCTGGTTGTGAGGGACACCGCTGTCACCCGCTATGTGTGACAAACTATTAATAGAAACACCTGTTTATTGTCTCGCTCTTCCCACAATCTCCCCTGGAACAGCTGCTTGAATGTTTACGACAGGACGCGGCACTAACCTCTAGTCTGATCATTTCCTCTGCATAAAAAGTCCTTGGTAAATAACGAATGGCAGTTAAGAGCATGCAAAGTGCACTTGTTAGTTAATTTGACATGTACCGGTTACGTGTAACTTGGCATGATGAGTTATGTGTGTAAATGATGTAAGAATCCCACCCATTTTATCCTCACTCATGATCCATAAAGGGAGAGTTCTTCAAAACATTTCCCCTAAGTGTCCGAGCATTATTTGCACTTGACCTTAATATGTCATTTCAGTGAATTGTCTTTGGTTTGAAGTCCTAGTTGATGGTGATGCGATTAAAATGAGCCTCAAGGTGTCTGGCCATTGATCGTTTGATCTCCCGCTGCCTGCCTCAGATGAAATTGATTAGAGCACTATATCTATGATGAGGACGTAGAGCACACACACTGAAGAGGATGTGTGTACAGTGGGGGGTGTTATTGTGTCACAGCTCTTTGCAAGATAACTATTTATCATTGTTGATTATTATTGATGGTGTTAACAATAATCAGTCGTCTTTACATCATTTTAAATAATGGTCTTTATACTATTTTCTCTAAAGACCAGAGAAAATGATTCACACGGCTGGGATTAGGGTCGTCAGAGTGTATGTAGGTATTAGCAATGTAAATGTGATCATAAAACCATTGTATCGTTGCCATCAGTGATCTGAAAATCACAAAAAACGCGGCACTACTATTTAACTGTAGAGCTCACTGCATCCAAGTAGGCAATAGTGAAATAAAATATGGCATGAAGTTGAAATTAATCTTTCATTAGCCAACAAAAGCACTTTTACAAGGAGCTGAAACAGCCGTCTTATGTAACTAGACTGTAAAACAGGTTGAGCCGGAGCGGTACCTCAGAGGCCTTCATCCAGCCCATAAATGCTCTCTTATAGACATTTCAGTTAAACAGGAGCCTAATGGAAAACCTGTCTCCTCTTTATGATGTTACTGCAAAAGCAGAATGAGGAAAAGTAAAACATGCACTGTAGTTACAATTTCCTAAGTTGTTGTGTTTTTCATGACTTTGTGTGTGTGTGTGTGTGTGTGTGTGTGTGTGTGTGTGTGTCTATTCTCGTGTCCTAATTGTACGGGTAACGGCTCATCCCTGTTTTGTACTGTCGGTCGAAGAGAGGAGTGAACATGCACCCAAAGCAGAGGTGAATCTATAATGCAGGAGAGCGCTACCAGCGGCATTTTCACTGAGACAGATGGATGAAGTTTATTAACCATGTGACAGTTAACACCCCCAGTAGGGAGAAAACGCTGCAGCAGATAAATAAATGTTGGCTTTACCAGCCCCTACTTCCTGTTATTTATTCAGCAGAGTCAACATTTCTATTAGGCATGACTTATGGCAACAAATGATTATTGCTGCTAAGATCATTATGAATGCAATCTTCTCGCTGTATAAGCTATATTTCTCCAGTTGCTATATATATTGTTATATACTATAGATGCTGGCAGGCCAGTTAATGGATTACATATCTAATATAGAGGTTTGCACTCCAGCTTCAGGAAAAGCTACTTACTTCAAGGACAGATGCTTTTGCAGACCAAGTTTTTATTGGAACATATATAGTAATTTAAATGGTATTTGTTTTGTGAGCATGAATTGGCATTGGTTCAATAATGGTTGTGTGAATGGTTTTGTAAATGTTCTGCTGTGCTACAGCAAATGCCCTGAATGAGCACTGTGAAATTACAGATTATGCAGAGGGACAGACAGGGCCTCGAAACTTTGATTGCCAATGGCAAGAAGCTTGTGTCATACCTTAAATTAAACCTAAAAGTCCAATTAAATGAAATGTCTTCATAAAGCACATTTAAAACTGACATATTTTGGCCAAAGCGTGGTACAGAGCAGTGCAGATAAAAACATAGGCATAATCACAAATACAAAAACACTGACATAAACAATAAGGCACATAGCTCACAGGCACAAGTAAACTCCTTGTTTACGATGTTCTGAACATCAGCAAGACTAAAGAGCTGATAGTGTTTTTTGGGAAGAACACACACACACACACACACACACACACACACACACACATCAGTGGCTTCTCAATGGGTGGAGAGGGTGTTTGAAGCACTTTGGTGTCAACATCACCGAGGGCCTGACCTGGGGGCTGCATGCTGACTCAGCGGTGAGGAAGGCCAGACAGAGGCTGTTTCACCTCGGACGCCTGAGGAAATTCCAGGTGTCCTCTCAAACACGGAGGAATTTCTATCCATGCGCCATCAAGCATCACGAGCATCCTGATGGGGGGAAAAGCATTAAGGACATTCACAGCAGAGTTACAGCAAAGAGAATAATTAAGGAACCCAGCCACCCAGCCTTTGTTCCCTGCTGCGGTCAGGGAGAAGAGCACAAAAAGTGCCCCCCTCCTCCGATCATATCATATAGAACATATGATCATGTCATATTTTTACAATGCACAACTGTTGGAACTGACTGAAACACTGACATTGAATCATACAGCCACAGGTTAAAGGGTCTGCCGTAGAAACGAGGCAGCCCATTTTATAGACAAATAGAAGAACTTTAAAATCAATTATGAGCCACACAGGCAGCCAGCAGATCATATGGGACCAGCTACGTACCTGTTAGGAGCCCGGCTGAGGTTTTTCTGGACAAGGTACAGGCAGGACAGAGACGACTGGCTGATTCCAATGGAGAGTGTGTTGCACAACATGAATGACAAATTTTCATGAGTCAGTGCTACAAGCCACGTTAGTTTTGCTGCTAAAGTTTTCTAACTAACAAACATGCCCCTTCCATGTCCCGCAGCTCAGCTTCTTGTATAAACACTTTGTCTAAATTCCAATAACACAAAACATTTACCAATATATTTAAAATGAAAACATGTTGACATTATGTTTGACTACAAAGCAGAATGACTAAACGTGACCCTGACCATCCCCTAGAGATATGTGGAGTGTTCCTGAGCTTTTAGCACTGCTATGTGAGCGTGAGTGTGCATATTTAAAACTTATTTTTTTTAATTCCAGTAAATGTGACGGTAAGTTCAAGTTTGCGGTGAACTCTGATGAGTGCTTTCAGGCTTCGTTAGAGGGTGTTCCTCTAATGTTAACAAGTGGATGAAGTGTTAGCTTTTGTTTGAGTGAATCTATTTAATCCCTCACATGGCTAATCATTCATCTCATAATGATTTCTCCATTTTTCCGATAGAGCCTCTAATATTCACACGCGTAATTAATGAGGATTTTTCACTGCAATTCTGTGAACTCGTATGAACTAATGTGACTTGATTTTGTTTTCCATACTGCTGAAGTGATTTCACCTCCACTGCCTCTGTGCCTATAACTTTTTCTCCCTTCTTTTTTTTTGGTTGCTCCATTACATATCCCATTGCTCTCCTTGTACCTTCCTCTCCGGACCGTGTCCTCGTTTTATTTAGTTCTTCTGTGTGTATCTGTGTTCCTTGTGCACATCTATATAACACTTACTGGAACTCTGCAACTGTGTTTTTATCCTCCAGACGCTGCCAACCACAACATACGAGTTAGAGATTGTGGCCAAGGACATGGCAGGAAGTGAGGTGGGCCTAACGGGAACAGCCACGGCAACCATTACCATCACAGACAAGAACGATCATGCCCCTGAGTTCACACATCCGCTGGTGAGAAACATCCCTTTTTTTTTTTACCTCCACTTTTGAATGGAAAATTTTCTTTTTTATCTCCCCCCCCACATTTGTAGCTTCTACGGAAAGTGTGTGGGATTGGTGTTTGTTTATCCCTCCAGGGAGGTCGGAGGTCAGGGTCGGTCAGAGCTGGTAGAAATGCATCACTCTGTCAAGGACAGGCGAGGTAGACACTTCTCTGAGCTTGAACCGGTGACTCCTGGTTGAAAAAGTCCTCTCTCTTTCTCTCTCTCTCGTGCTCAGATTGGATTCGTTTCCAGAAGCAAGTTGTGACCAGTGTGGAGCTTTTTCATCTTTCATTCTAAAGTGTGCAGCTAGACATGTCAATGCAACTACCCGTTTATGGTGAAGCATCACATTACTTACCCCACATAACACACAGGTCACGAACCCGTGTATTTACGCCCACTCGAGGACTTGTCTAAGTGTGACCTTTAGCTTTCTTATGGAAAAATGTGTCTGCCCTTGCCTGTCTAAAGGGGAAAACCCCAGCAAAGATCACAGCGTATGCAAAGCACACGTGTGACAAATAATAACACATCATTGTAATTGGGTGATATGGGTGCACGGGCAAGATAAGGGAATTTGTGCGCTGGAGAGGGAGGAGACGTGTTGTGGTTAAGTGACTGTTTGATCAGCAGCGCCTGGAGGCGTTGGTGAAACGCTAACAAACCAAACCACTGGCTGCCAGTCATGCTGTAAAACGCCCATGTGCATGCACAATAAAAACTGAAGGCACCTTGTGAAAAATTCGTCAAAAGCTGCTACAGTGGCTGTTTTCTTTTCCCTCCTTATCCTTCCTTCTCACCGCTGGAGGTGAGAAAACAGGAGAGGAAAAAAGAACAGGGTCTTGGAAAGCGAAAAAAAATAAATAAAAAAGACCCCCCCCCCTGCACCTCAAGGTGCAGTTGTAACATTGACTTGTGCGGTTCTTAATGGAAATGCCCACAGCTGTTGTCAGGTTCGGAGACGCATCACGCTTTGCCCCAACAAAACCTCCCCTGCAGCCCTCCCATGATGCATTGGGATTGTCAGGGGAGCTTGTAAGGAGCGCAGCTCAGATGTGAAATGTTACAGCTCAGAGGGCTCGGCAGGGCCGCGCAGAGTGCACCATGTCCATGTCCTAGTTAATGTTCTCATTTCTCACTGGAAAGAGATCCGTTTAACGGTGTGGAGAAATGGAGCTCTTAAAAAACAAGTTTGAAGGCGCTAAGCTCCCTATAGATCCTGCACCCTCCACTCGCCCTGACCCCCTCCATCCCGCCCATGAATCATCTATGACCTCCTACATATTGCGAGTGTGTACGCCGCATCGGGTGTTGCGTCACCGCTAAGCTTCCACCACATAAATTATTCAACTAGATAGTCCATAGTAAATAGTCCTTTTCATAGAACTTTCCAAAAATCATTCTGTTCAGAAGAATCTGGAGTTGTATTTTCTCCTTAAAGACACCACCTCCCGCCGACCGGAGCTTTAAAAGCTTGTTTCCCTGCGTGTGAGCGGGACTCAAGCTGAATATGAAGGAGACGAGGAGGGTGAGATGAGTGGAAACAGTCTGACAGAAAGAACAGGCAGAGGAGAGAAAAGGGAAGCGAAACCATGTTCTGAAAATGTCTCGCTTCCTGTGATTATTCATTAAATCCACTCTAGCTGGGTTTTATGAATTGAGGTTTAGTTTGAATTCAACATAATCCCTGTGTTGGGTGCCCGTTTTTTCCCCTCAGACCCACCTGCAGCAGCTGTATGCAGTTATTCAGAGCTTGTGAAGCCTGTGGTTTAGACCACCACTCAAGTCCTGCGAAGATGCTCAGATCATGCTGGGAATCTGTGCTACTTTCTCTTTGTAATCCATCCTTCTGCATTGCAGGTGTTGAGATTTTACATTCGTGCAAATATGGTTCACAGTATATGCTGCTATTAGTTGCTGTTCCTGTTGTTATGTCCTGGACTAACCATTTGGAAAGATTCCGCAACAATTTAGGCACATTTTGGAGGTGCATCCAACACAATCTGGTGGTTATGGGATGCCCAAGGCATGGTGCCTGGCTTAAATTGAAAAAACATGGTGCATGTTTTTGGTTCCTGAATCATTCATAGGTATGTGTGGGCATAACATGGTTTCAGCCTATCGGAGTATCATCTCCCATCCCCTTTAGAAGCCACATTGCATTTCCAGCTGGCGTTTTGCTGCTTGGCAAGTCGGAGCGACCAGGCAGCTGAGAGGAGCACAGTTCAGCACCCTGATGAGGAGGATTTTGACTCTTATTTCTCCTATTTTCTGACTTTTTGATCTTATGTGTATAACAGAAAACAATCCAGATGAAGAGGGAAAGAGTATGAAACGGAGGATACTCGACCTGATAACCTGGCAACCCTCAACTTCTCGATGTGCACTTTGGTGAATAAAAGCAGAGGGGTCGTTGAAGTAGAGAATCTGAAGCTATAAGTAAATTATGGTTTCAATATTCCAAATGTCACAGAATAGAAAAGTAGATGAAACTCGTGAACAGTGAACTAGAGAAGCACTCTGAGACCGCCAAACATATTGTGACTCTGCCTCGATATTGGTGCCCCATACTTAAATACATGTACTATTGTGGAATGAGGAATTACAACAATAGAAGTTTTTTGGATGATTTAAAGACCACTACTTACAGAAGCTTCTCTACATCTATTTTACTGTGACAGTCAATAAGTAGTCTATTAATGAAATCAAATGTAAAAAATCTCAACACAAATCACGTATTAAGTCATAACTCTAGTACAAGGCACGTCAAGCAATGCATATTCAGTAAAGTACATATTTTGCTGAGTCAGGCTCTTTATGATTGCTTGCATATGCACATGTCTGTCCAACAAAAGTTAAACCAAACCTATACCCAACACATCTCGACTCGCTCCATAAAGCTGCTGCTCTCTCTCTCTCTCTCTCTCTCTCTCGGTTGGTTGCAGTGGCCTGTTGTCATTTTCACCTTTCCTCAGTTCCTTGTTTAATGTGGTAAAGCATTGAAGTCAGTAAATCAGTCTGCATTGATCTATAAATGAATGTGGGGGTCTCTTACAGTAGGTGTAGTCCACAGCTGCTTTACGCCGTATGAAAAGCTTTTCCTCCGCTTCATTAAATCCCCGCGGCGTCCGAAGGCAGCAGGACAGACGTGTTGATAAATCTGCAGCCTCTGATGCACAACAACGGCTCTTCACTGAGTTTACGGCCTTTCAGTCACCTGAAAGTTGTGTGAGCAAACTTATCTTTAGTATCACTTTATATATAGACAATTATGAATAAATAGCGTCTGGTTTATGATTTTCATTCTGAACTTTTCACTAAAAAAAAAAAAAAATGCTATCAATGAATTACAGGAGTAAATTATTCATTAAGTCCACCCGGCCTCCTGTATACAACAACACAACAGCGACCATAAAAGACGACCAAAGGCAATAGAGACTCTCACGCTAAGCTGAAATTAAAGAAATGCACATAAATTATGTTAATAACTTAGGTAAACACCGCATTCCGCTGTAGTGTACAGCCGCTGCTTCTCCGTTCCTCAGCGAGGGCAGGGTTGACCCCTCCATCTGTGAGGCGCTCCGGCTGCAGCTGCTGCATCACAGTGCTGATGCAGACAAGCTCTCAAATGTGTTCTGGGGATGTCCCTGTCCACCAACACAATGCTAAAAAGAAAAAAAATAGAAAATACAGACAGGGGGCAAAATCTCTGCAAGTAAACACACCATCGCATTGATATTATTGGGTCATAAGTGATGATTGAGGTTGATTACATATGAGTTGATGTAGAGTTTTTAAAGGGAATTCTGCATCAGTGCTCTTTAGGGTATTATTTCTAAGTAGGAAATGTTTTATATTTTGCTACTGAAGCCCTGTATGAGGATCCCTGGCTGGATTTATTTTACAGCAATGGTCTAATCCGTTTTTCATGAGAAGGGCAAACAAGAAAAAAAAGGGTCAGCTATGTATGCGAAGGAAAGTGGATATTCCTCCTGATCAATTTGATCTGCCAATCGCCGCTGGACTTATACTGTCTCCGTGTGTTTACTTGTGCCGTGCTGAAACTGAATATCACGCTCGCTCACATCTCTACCGGGGAGCTTTTCTGGACTTTGTTAAAACTTTTTTTTCTTTTTTCTTCTTTTGACGCCGGTAAACGGCGAGAGCGGAGCGGTCGCTGACATGCCTTAGTCTTTGCCCGCGCCTCCACCTCTTTGCCCTTCACGGCTCTCAACCTTCCTCTGCTCCGTCTCGTTCTTCCTCGCGCCCACGCCGACGTCCTGATCCCACTTTCATTTTCTTGCTCTCCTCGCGTCCGCTCTGGCTCAGCTAATTTCACACCATGTCTGACTGAGCCTAGCCCCCCCCCCTGCTCCTCACAACTAGACCATGATGGACCTTATCACTCCTGTCACTCAAACTCCCTGACAGCCAGTCTCTGTACGTTTTTTTTATTTTTTTTTCCCCCTCGCTCAATTTTACGTCCCTTCCATGTGCCTGTCTGTCCTTCCATCTGCTCCCCCCTCTCTCTCTCTCCCTTTTTCTCTCTCTCTACGGCTCCCCGCTCTCCTCTATGATGACCAGAGGAGTATGCTTGCCTGCAATCCATCTGTCCTGCTGATAAAGACGTTAGCGGTGATGGGTGTAGCGCCAGGCGCGGGGCAGCAGGGCCCTGTCAGTGCTGGTCTGTCTTGAGGGATGGCTAACGGGTGTCACGGATTAGTCCGGGCCTTGCATGATTGCTTCACTAGCTCGTGCACACACACACAAACACACACACACACGCTTACCCTGGGCGAAACGTCGGTGCGGCTGTCCAGAAATTTCTGTCACGGAGAAGGGACCAATAGGAAAAGGATTTGTGCCCTATATGTCAGGTTAGAGGCCCGCTATAAGGGATGACACACATTTGTGTGTGTATAGTATGAATGCGTTATTTGACGTGGACAAATGGGTGGGTTTAAGTTAAAGCCTGGTGAGATATGTCCTTGAAACTTTTACTATTTGTTGTCCAGTTGTCTTTCCTCCTCCACCGTGGAGAATGTCCAGATATAAAACAGTGCCCCCTCGCTAAAAGCGTGTATGGTCCCCCCCTTGTTAAATCATATTAGCAATGAAGCAATTGCGTTTCATTGCACATTTGCCAAGTTGTTCATCATCTGGGGGCTTGATAAGTGTGCATATATGAGGGCTCTTTCATCACCGCGTGTCAAGCGGGCATGCTGCATGAAATAGATAATCCCTAACTGGTATTACCAGGTAATTTTATTCAGGCTGTGGTAACTAATGGAGTGCCTGTTGACATCCCAGTTCCTCCGATAAAAAAAAAAACAAGAAAAAAAACTGAAGAAGCACTTGAGAGGAGTGTGAAAGACTACTTGAAAAAAAGACAACATCCATATTGTTCCTCATTTATACATTCAGACAGAAGAATGTTCATGTGTTAAAAATCACAAGGCCGACCGCCACGGCTCGCACCGTTTGTGAAAAGCCTGCGAGCTTTTCAGATTTTTTCTTCTTTTCTCAGAGGTGCTTTAGGTTTATGTGGAGAATCGCTTGTAGCCAGGGCTGGGTTCATGAATAGCATTCACAGAGCCCATCATTGATCTGCAGCTACTTCTCAGGAGTGCCGACTATATTTGTCTATGTTTAAAATTCCTCCAGCTTTGGATTACAGCCTCGTGCCTAGAAGGTGTTTGTTCAGTCTCTACTTAGAGGCTGGAGCACTACTGGGTGAGATGGGAGGGGATGAGAGTGGAGAAAGCTCATTTATAAAACCTGATGTTAAACCTTGTGTGTGCATGTGTGTGTGTGTGTGACGTTATTAGTGATGTGCTAACTGCACAGATATGGTAAAAGTAAACCTCAGAGGATAAACTGGAACAAAGCTGATTTGCCTACCTCCCCCTCCTCCCTCCTGTTTTTTTTTTTTTTTTTAGCTCGATGCTATAAGATGCTGTGAGAGAGCAGAGCAGCATTACAGGAACGGCACAGATTCGCAAAGCTGCTCTGAGAGCAGGGCTGAAATGTGTGTAGCCAGCTAGTATGACAATTCAGGTGGCTTTTATTTTGAAATTCGATTCAGGTTGGATGTGATTTTTTTCTGAGAGACTCTGAGGTGGTCGACTATCCAACTGAGCCGAAAAAAATCCTGCACAAACAGGGAAATCTCTTTTTAACAACAAAATGACATATGCACACATGACATGCATTTTGTTAAAGCATAATTCGATTAAATTAGATTATGGTAAATAACGTCTTAGAAATAAAATGATCTCATTTTCACTTCTATTCATTTTAGTTACCTGAATTCCTAATTTACAGTAGCTATCTTTATCAGATGTTAGGCCAGATTTTTCAGCTCCTTTTTTCAACTCATTGTGCATTAGTGTTTTTAGATCACTACTGTTCCATGGTGCACATTTTGCCTGTTCCATGGTGCACATCTCACATACAGTATTATATCGGCTGTAACGTGTGAATGGCTGTCAGCGTGTTCTAAGCATGTTTATTTAATATGCTGCGTGCCTGTATTTCTTGAGGATGTTTTCCCTTGGAAAAAAAAAAAAATCTGCATTGACAATGCATCATGTTCGGCAAAGGTAGAAAAGCTGCTTTACTGAATGTCAGATTCATCGAAAAATCTATCTTTGGCAACTGCCTGAGCAGAAGCTGTTCAAAATTTAATAAATACACAGGTAAGCTCATTAACTCTCCAGGCACACTTACTGTATGCAGGATTAAAAACGTGGGGGGGAGTAAAAAGCAAGTGGAGGGGGTTAGACAGAGGTGTGAGTTGCGGCTCCTTTTTTACAGACACTGTGTGTAGGATTGTGTGGGAAGATGAGCAATCACGTGCGCTCGGTTTCATTTCAGCTCCATGCTGCTACAATGAAAACGGCGCCTTTTCTTTTTTTTTTTTTTTTTGCAGATTTTCAGTCTGTCTACACCTCGTTCTGCGGAGAGTTAAGCTGCTTTTGAACGCATGATTCCCATTTAACTGAGGGAGATTGCTTTCTAAATTTGACTTTTACCTCTGTGACTTCTACATCTGTGTTTTGCGATCACAAAAAGGGGCCCAGCCTAGCCAATGAGCACGAGGCTCCACATGCCAGACAACCTGTTGTTAGATTATAGCACCAGGAGTTGCTTCTTTTCTTTTGGATCTGTGTCATCCCGCTTTTGAGAGGATCAGAAATGAAGTGAGGAAAGGAGAGATGGACTTCCAGACAGTTAAGCGGAAAAAAAAGATGCCTATTACTGAGAAAGAAAATGTGTGAAAAGTAACTAACATAAACCTTAAATTCCATCTGTTGCAGCGCCTCCCCGCTGTGATGAGGCGACAGGGCAAATATTGCTCATAGGCAAAATTGTCTTGTCTCCGGAGATCCAATGTGATGGGCCTCTGTTATGTGTCGTCCCTGTCAGTGAAAATCTTTTGGGCAGCGGGGACGTGTCACAAAGTACTTTCCATTAGGACAAATGAACAGCTGCTCAACTGTCTGTCTGGCTGCCTGTCAGTGCAGCCCCCGACTGCCATCTGTATTCATAACGCATCGTGACAGACATCCAGGAATGAAATAAGTTGATCTCCCTCCATCTCCGTTTGTGTGTGTGTGTGTGTGTGTGTGCATGCTCTAGATTTTGTGCGACGCTGTGTACATTCTGTAGTAATATGGCAAGCATATGTTTGCTTAACTCTAATTGTGCACACATGTCTCTATTTATTTGCAAGCAGGAGGGCAAGATCGAAACTTCATTTTGATAAAACTGATCTTTTTTTTAAGCCGGTCACCTTTTCCTTTCTTTTTCAAAACTCTCTGTCTCTATCCATTTCTATTAGGACCGTACGTATCGCTGCGCACAACGCTCAAGACAAGAAGGGAAAGGTGTGAGTCACTGGTTCGTGGCAGGCAAACAATGCCAGCTGGCAGTGAAGGACAAATTAAAAGCCTGTTTAAGAAATAGGAGGCAATTTCCATAGTGGTGTTAATGAGGCAAAGAGCATTTAGTGTTACTCGGTAAAGCTGACAGATGTGTATACTTATCTCAAGGCCTCACATCTCTTTCTGAGGCGCGCTGCCAGGACGTCAGTATTTCATTAAATGTGGTACATTGAATGTTGTATTTAAATTAAGATTTTATGTAATCATATCGGGTTTTTTTTTTCCCCAGAAATTAACCAGCTGTTGTGGTTTTGCTTGCAGGTGTTTTACTAGTTTAGGTCTTGGCTGATTAAGAAGAGCTTTTAATTCGATCATTCTCACACACTTTCCACCCTGGATCACCAAGTAGCTACCTCACTGGTCCTGTAAACCATGATCCTGATGCCAATACAGAATCACAGAATGGATCAGACAGACTATGTTGAGTTCTACTGTCAGCAATCTTTGTATTACAAACACCAATTAATACTTAATTTCATAGGGTGATGGGAATAACATTAGATCCCTCTGATAGTTGTCACATTTCCTTCCACATTACATTGGAAACCTGAACATCTGTACAAAAATCTTGTGCCAATCTCGAGTAAATGTGGAGACATTTGACTGGGTAATTAAAACTTTTGACACGCTGATACCAAACTTCCACCTTTAACCTCCTATTTCTGTGGCTTTTTCTAGAGTTTTTGCAGGCGTCCACCTCTGTGCACTGTGTTTGTCTGTAGAAAGAATCAATCAGTGTAATAGTTGTTATTCAAGCCGTGGTGCAGCTGATTGACAGAAATGTTCCCAGACCTTAAACCGTGCTCCCACTGTGTAGTATATTGACTTACATGGGTATTGGCACTAACTATGGATTCTTTCAATGATGACCTGGAATTACTCAACAATAGTTGTCATTACTCTACCACCGTTGGCTTGTTTCATGGGGCTGTTTTAAGGACAATAACTGGTAGTAATGCGATATTGAAATTCTCAAATCCCCTCAAATTTAATTGAACCCTTAATGAAACCTGTTCACACAGTCAGTGACCAACATCCCTGATTTATTACCGATGAGAGGAGAGGATTGTGTGGGCAGATGTTGATTGTGAGTAAAAAGTGAAGGAAATTATAAAATTGCACACTGTGCACAAGGCAGGAAATCACAAATATTGAGGCAGAGGGTCAGCTCTGTTACTTAAGGCCGATATTATAACCAAAAGTCATTCTTAGTAAGTTAAAAAAAAGGCTTATGAATGAAACTCAAATATTATCTTTTAATAGAACTTTGAGCCCTGTGTTCTGCTTTTCAGAAAATAAATTTACATAAAAAATAGAATCGAAATATTGTTATTTGTTCGATATGCAGAACACTGTATTATGTGAAATAATTTAACAGTTCTCATTTCGAAGGCCAAATTATTTTGTCAGAGAATATAATTTATATAGTTGCTAATCATTTTAAAATGCCCTACAATCATAGTAGCATATGCATGTGTCCTGTGTTTCAGACTTCCAATTCATTTTCATACAGAAGGAAATTCATTTAACTGACTTTTGAAGTGCAGGACTTTTCTATTCTATCAGTGAACATTGAGTCTGTTGCTTTATTTTTTTCTTCTTTAAACATAAGCCAACAACACTCACCACAGGTTACATGATACAATAGCACGATCAAACTGCCAGTGCAGAAACTGTCGACTGAAACTGGACATTATTCATTCATTTATTTTCTTTTTATTTTCTTCTTGTTTGCCTCAAATGACTATCACCTTTTGGCAGCTTGACATTACCTTGAAGATTTATGGGACAGATTATTGAAAAAGTCAGGCATAAAAGGAGATGGGAAACAGAAAATCAATGCCACGCTCTGGTTTTATTCCATGGAATTTTAAATGTCTGAGGTACAGGGCTTTGTGATTTATGGCCACTGTAGACTGTACCTGTCTGTCTATCTATCTTTCTATGTGTGGTATGTGTGGATTATACGATAGAATGTGTGTGTGTGTGTGTGCATGTATGAGTATGTGAGCTGAAAGTACATGTATGAATGACATTTATTAGGCTCTTGGCCTGTGCTGCCTTGGTCATGTGGTCACTTTTTTTTTTGCAGCAAGCAAGCAAGAGCCACTTCTGTAAGTGGCTCTCTGTGCAGGCTTGGAGTCAGAAATGAGCTGACATGCACAAACACTTAACACACACACACACACACACACACACACACACACACACACACACACACACACACACACAGACACACACACACACACACACACACACACACACACACAGGTAAAAGTGAACTTGAAGGCATAGCCACTTCTCCTCCATGTCCCCAGCCTCTCTCTCGCCTAATGTGTTTAAGTCATTTCAGGACAGGGGCTCTGTCTCCGAGTTAGTCATTTCCTTCCAGTCTTTCAGGTGACTGCTTGCTTTGTGCTCCAGGTGGAATTGGGGGCTTTATCAGCGCCGGGGCAGGGGCCCAGTGGCCACATCACACAGAATACAGTGTTTCCTCCGACCGCATGACTGCCCCACATGATTAAACCCAATCGGACCTGGCAGTTGTCTGTGTGTCTGGACTGTATTTGTGTGTGCGCAGATATGCGTGTGTTTGTGTGACAGAAACAGAGCCGCGGAGAGAGAGAGCTTGCAAAT
This sequence comes from Eupleurogrammus muticus, assembly GCA_036785175.1. Lineage (NCBI taxonomy): Eukaryota > Metazoa > Chordata > Actinopteri > Scombriformes > Trichiuridae > Eupleurogrammus > Eupleurogrammus muticus. The sequence continues at coordinate 14,439,370 of JAYKQN010000010.1, read as the reverse complement.
GTTGCATTTGAGTGCGTCTTATTTACAGCTTGAAATCCAGAGGAGGAGGAGGAGGATGCACATGGGAATGCCGGTGATGCCGTGTGTGCAACAGTGGCATCGCTTCCAGGTTGTTGGCTAAAGCTGAACACGTATGACATGTGTTTTTTTATGCTTTCACCAGTCTGCTAATGTGATCTTCCACGATGTTTCTTTTAAATTGGGCCGGCGTTTGTTTAGGAACACCACCTCCATCTTTAAAGGACTCCGTGTTCCTGTACCGCCGCAGCGGTTTAAAGTGTTTTTTTTCTTTTTTTTTTTTTGAAACAAGATTCGGATTAATAAAACAAGGATGTAAGAAAAAGGAAAGAGAAGAAATCAATATTTGTCTCTTTTCAGGATAAATGCACGGAGTCAGGCGGTGTGAGGCGGTAAGAGGGTAATCTGTGAAACAACAATGCCATGGGCTGACAGGAGATGCAGTAATCTAGGCTGGACCAGCACTATCCTTAAACAGTGTGTTCTGTGTCTAAAAGATTACACTCTAAGCTTTGACACCATTATGGTCCTGACACACACACACACACACACACACACACACACATATAGAAAAGCTTCTGCTTGCCTGGATCTTCTGCAGAGGTTCACATTGTACTCTTTAGTGAGAGCCCTGCTGGCAGAACACAGGGATAGGAACCTGATTGTGGCTCACTTCCAGAAAGAAGGTTGAGGAGTGATTGACACAAAAAAAAAAAATGAGGTCTACTGTGGGGAATCAGTGATGGAGGACATGGGTTTGTGTGTTTCTCCTGTCGTAGGTTCACTCATTCATGTGTTTATTGGTTCTCCCGTGAATTCATTTGTGAGCAAATGTATTTTTGGAGGATATGAACAGCACAATATCTGCCACGGGAACCTCTAAATTATTACTTTCTTTCTTTCTTTTCCGTTGTAGCATTTCAGTATATTATAAAACACAAATGCTTTTTGCATTTTTACAACTGTACGACTGGAGGAGGGTACAGGAAGCCAAAATGAAAAGGGAAGTTCTCCTTGGTAAATCAGCGACATATTGAATAGACAGGGACCAAGTAGACAGATAGAAATGTCTAATATATTTTTTTGTAACTAATGTAATTCACTGTTTCTCACTTAATGCATTTTTTGTATGCATGTCTTCCTTTACTCATAATACATCTGGTAATATTTGAAATTCTAGCACACAGCCCCTCCTTCCCTGCCTGTCTTGGCACGTCGCCATGCTGCTTTGCCTGTTCTCGCGGCCTGTTGATCAGTGCAATTGGTTACACATTGCCCGCTCGCTCACCCCTGTGGCTGCACAATATGTGCATGATATAAACCGAATGGGTACCCACTTAAAGAATGTTCTAAAACTCCACAGGTCACCCTTAATGTCTTCGATGCAGCTCTGGTGTGTACCAAACAACCAGAAAAGCTGCTGATTAGTTGTGGTGTCGGAGCGAAGCAGGTGAAGCACACACAGAGGGTCGTAACATAGTCGATATGTGATTTTTTTTTTTTTTTTTTTTCTTGAAGCTGCAGCGCTGCTAAATCCTTCTGCCGGTCATGAATCGGAAAGAATCCTCCAGCTGCATATTTCTGCAATATCATCCGATAATGTATGTGCATCAGTGCATGATTTCGTGAATTTAAGCGGCTCTCTAATAAAAAACAAATTAAAAGAGTTAAAAGGCTGAAACGCAGCAACTGCACAGTAATTAAACTTTCGTAGCGATTAATTGCTTTATTATTGGCCAAAAAAGCGCTTTACTGTCCCTTTAACATGTTTTATTCATTCAATTCTGACACGGCAAATGCACACATAAAAGGATATCCGTGTAACACTGTATATTGTATTCCACCAATTTCATTTGTTTATTTGCAGACCCACACACACACATCTTGTCATAGGTAGGAGAGAGAGAGACAGAGAGAGGGAGAAAGAGGCAGAAAGACGTGCACGATGATGCCATTCTGTGCACGTTCCATGAGGACTATACGTGACGCACACCCTCTTCCACACCATATGCCAGTTATGCATCTGTGCCGTGCTAGAGCAATCACACTCGTGTAATATGGGGGAAACTGGGGCTCGGTGTCACACTTTCACGCTATTATTTCCTTGGAATCAATACATCTTAAGTAAAAAAAAAATGTGTCCCAGATAAAGACTAAAGCCTTGTGTATATGTGCTGCACTCATGTAATTTTCATATACTGTGAGGTATATGCAATCAAATAGAACTAGGAAAAAAAAAAAAAAGAAAGCATTCGCACACATACAGTGAGCTCCAGCTAGCCAAAAAATGACTGAGGCGTGTTGCCTCGACCACCATCTTTAATGCCGCTGTTAGGATTTATATCTGAAAAAAGCGTATTCCGAAATATGTCAAGTTGATATGTTTTACTGTGGGCTCAGTTCTCAGGCAGGAAATGGTGTCTGACCATCTAAAGGAGAGAAAAATAGCATTCAACTTATCAGCATGTTAAGTTGCGCCCTCTGGTGGTGATGTGGCAACTGACTCATGTCACAGGGGGTGTGTTTTTGGGGTTGCCTGGTGTGACTTCGGCCTCACATTTAACCTAAATTACGTCCTGGCGTGTGGCACTCATCGAAGCCATCATCTCCTTCTGAAACCAGCCCGCTTTGTTCTGCTGCCATCATTTACCTCCGATTTGTCTCGTCTCTCTCTCTCTGCCCTGCGACAGTTTGAGGCCCACGTGTACGAGGGCTTGACGGGTGTGGCGGTCAACCTGACGGTGGACGACAGGGATGACCCCGCCACCGGGGCGTGGAGAGCCATCTACTCCATAATCAACGGGGATCCCACGCAGAGCTTCAAGATCCAAACCAACCCGGACAATAACGAGGGGATGCTGTTTGTGGTCAAGGTAAAGCGTACGGGTCTGTTTGCGTTGTCCAGTCTCAGTGTGACGCCATGATTGACGTGTGTTTTCATCGTGAGCCGTTCGATATATATTCATTCATCGTGTCTTTTGCTTGTCCTCCTCTCGCTCATTTAACTGTTCACCTTCCTGTTTAGCCTCTGGACTACGAGGCCGCGGCGCTCCACAAGCTGTACATCAAGGTGGAGAACGAGGACCAGCTGGTCCCCGATGTGGGCTACGGCCCCAGCTCCACGGCCACCGTCGAGGTCACGGTCCTGGACTTCAACGAGGGTCCCGTCTTCTTCCCCGACCCGCTGACCGTCACCAGGATGGAAAACATCCCCGTGGGCAGCTTCGTGGCCGCGCTCAACGCCACGGATCCGGACATAATACAGATACAGAGCATCAGGTGAGGGGCCGCAGCGGTTGGTGTGAGACTAATTGAAGTCAAGCCGTGATGCCGTCCGTGTCCGGCGTATAAGAGGGGAGGAACGAGATCGAGCTCATTTGTGCCGTGCCGTGTCAGTATCATCTGCTGTAGCTCGCTGCTCTGTATAATCAGTAATGAGCTTTGTGATTTCCATTCAGTCGGGCTCAGCAACACCATCCTGTGGGTTTTGAGCAGCACTTACATTTTTTTTGTTTGTGCCAGTGCAATCCTGTAATGCAGGGCCCATTTTTTGCCTGTTTGCATTAGAAGTGACTGCAAACCACCAGGACGCTTAGTGTGTTTTGGTTTGCATGTTTAAATCTCCAACCCAGACAGACACCTATATGTCTCATTAAGGTTGGGGTTGAACTGGTTTATCTTATGCCTGTTATTGGTATTAACAGTGTGTGTAGCTGCTAAAATATTGTGGAGAAATATAAATACAGTATGCTGCATTAAGTTTTAATACAACCTGATGAACATAGCCTTTGGTTCCAGCTCCTGATTGAGTTTTTTACCCATCTACCTCGTGGTTATTAAGTGTTACAGGGGTTATATCCTGCCGTAATCAGCATCAATCACCAGATTGGCCGGCAGCTCTCCTATGATGACATCATTAATGACTTTGCTTCTAGAAAATGGGGGAAGCAAAAGTTTTGAGGATGATGATGTTGCCAGTGCAGGTACAGTGCCTGCCTTAGATTAAAATACTTTTTTTTTAATGTGTAAAAGCATCATTTGGTCTCATTTATATGCAGTTTCATGCATATGGAATGTGATGAAGGTTTGGTTTTATTCATGAGTGCTTATAGGGGGTGTATGTAGTGTCAATGATTGACAATTTTAGGTCATCAGGTTCTAATTTCCCTGCTGTCTCGACTTCTCTTCTTCTGCTTCTCTGAAACGCTTTGGAGCCCCATCTCTCATCATTTCGTTTTCTTTTTTTTTTGACTTTACCTCCTCATCAAATGTCCCTCTCTTTATGTTATATTTGTCCATGTTGTGTAAACAGATGAGGAAAGATGTTTTTGCCTGTGCAATATGCAATTTACTGGCATAGGTTAAACCGTTCACCCCAGTCAACTCAAAAGTCACAGAGTGCGGCAGCTCATTAACTTTAACTCTGCTACAGAAAAAAAAAAAAACATCTCTCAAATAGTACCATCATCATAACAGGAAGGCTATTAGTTTCACTATGTGCTACAATAAAAATTATTCCTCTTGCTGCCAGAGGGAGCCCTATAGTGCTTGCTGCCCTTCCTTTTACAAGATGGAAAACTCATCATTGCATTTATTGGCTTTCAGGCCTAATTTATATTCAATTTAGATAGCTTTTTCTACCCTTGGAGTTATATATCATGTAAAAAAAATAGTGTTAAGTAAACACATCGGGATAATAATGACCCAAGGGAATAAAACCCACCAAATCGTGACTTTACTGCACAAATTATTGATGCCGCTTTATGTGCTGTAAAACGTAGTCACTGTGTCAGTATCAAATGCTACATAACCTGGAGTTGTTCCACTGAGTGTTGTGTAGGAGTCGGGACCCGCTCCCATAAAGCTTTGATAACTATATACATTTCGAAAAAGTCGGAGAGCAAAAAGTAGCCTTTGACTACACATTCTGCTCAGTAATACCAGCATAGCGCTTTTCATTTTGTTCTGTTTTTTTTTTTTTTTTAGCGAGCTCAAGAAACATGGTCGACTGAACACATCAGCTCTCACGTCACTATTTATTTATCCCTGACAGTTGTATACACATTGATGAATGGTCACAATTTGTTTTTACATTTTAAATAGACTGCACATCAGAAGCAAACAGATATTAGAGAAAAATGTAGAAGGGGAGGAATAAATAGCTAAAAGTTGCTATTATATTTTATGTACAGTATTTGAGGTATTGAAGGTTGTTTTAGAATTTAGGCATAAGAAATATTATTTAGATATTATTTACAAATGAAAATCTTGGCCTGATCCTCTACATCAATCATGGATTGACATATTTGTACCAAAATTTCAACAGCAATCCAAAATTTTACTTAAAACCACTCATGTCTGCTTCCAGGGATTTGGGTGATTATAGGTTTATCCTATGGGAAATCTTATATCATTGAGAGATTTCTTTAAAAAAATGTTTTGCTGGTGGTGCTGGATGAAATGACAAGAGAAAGTCAAATTTGTGGATCACATCCAGCCTTAGATTGAACTTTACTTAAGGAATCTTATTTTAAAGAATGGTGGCCTGAAACCTATAGATTGTTTGCAATGGTCCCAAAAAATGGATGAGATTTCACACTGAAAAATCCAAATGATCCAAAATGCATTACTACAAGCCACATGGGATCATTCATCATCCTCAGATATGCCTCTGGCGTGACCAAGAATGGAAACGCAGAAAGAAGGTTCAGAAGAAGGTCATCTGGCCTTATATAGCTTCCTTGTTGGGCTTGTCCAGCCTTCACCTTGAAATAATCCCACCTAGTCCCTTGCAACTGTTAAAAGTTGCTTATTTGCAATTTAGTATGATTACAGACATGCCCCAAAATAAATCACATCAAGGACGCAAATCAAAGGTCTGAAAATTCCTTTAAATCAATAGTAAACATTTTTTCACTGATATGGTGTCATAAGACAACAGAATGAATAAATTCTATATGACTCAGAGGAGGGTTAAATTGTTTCCTTGCCAAGTCACGAACCTGCATCTCTCTAGCATTATGAGTATTCCTCTCCTCTGTAGCATACGCTTCTGTATTTAGTTCATAGCCTCTGTTTTTGTTGTTGTTCCATCCTCTGGCGGTCCTCCAGAAGCGGTGACTTTGACGTGTCACGAAAGTTGTGACTTGCATACAGGTTAAGGACACAGTGAAAGACGCTGGAGAGTTGGAAACGGGGGAGGGCGAACGTGCACGGCATGAAATGATCGCCCAAACGGTGGAGGAGATCAGTTCACCTTTCTCTCCGCTCCCTTGTCTGTCTCCGCATAACTGTGTGTCTAGGTGTGTGTGTGTGTGTGTGTGTGTGCATGCCTCACTGTGTCTGCCCCTGGGATGTGTCGGTCAAATTCATTTGACACGGACTGCAATCGTCCTGACTTGCTGGTCAGCCGGCAGCGTTGGTTTTTCCAGCGCGCGCGCACACACACACACACACACATTAAGCGCAACGTTGCATTTGTACAGAACGAGAGCATTTCCTTTACTGTTAGACTTTAACACTAAAATGCTAATACAGGAAGGAATAACACACCATCACCGGTGGTCCCCCAGCAGCGAGCTAAGCAGGCTAACCGCCAGAGCCGGCTCGGTGGCTGCCCTGGAGGTACACAACGAACGGCTTTTTGTGTTTGTGACATCCAAAATCCAGGTTGGCCTGTGTGCATTTGAATACCAGATTTCAGCGGAGCACACAGAAACCTCCCCCCTTCGGTAGAGGGACATGGAAAAACAGCTCTCCAGTGACACATTTTGCACACGTACCAGTCAGTATAGTCAAGAAAAAGACATTTTACGGGACATAAACATGATTAAAACATCTTCTCCAGACAAACTCCTTACATCAAAGTTGAGCTGATATAACAGGATATCTAGGCAGGATGAAACATAGGGAGGAATTTGATTGGACGATTTAAAAATAGATCAGATCAAATTGTCATATCAGACAATACAGTGAGTGATACAAACTTAGAGACTTAGAGGTAGAGGTGATTTACATGAAATTTTACTATTAGTTTAAGATTGCTTTTCTTTTTCAAAAGGAAGAAAAAGGTAATTACATTTTTAATAAGAAACGTTTTGCAATTTTTTTTTTCTTTTTGGCAAATGATGTTAAATAATCGAAAAATACGCCCTTCAGGATGTGATCTAAAGAATTTAAAGGACTAAAGATAAAATGTTCATTTTGGTTGGACTTTGTTGGATAATGAATCACTGAAATTGCAACATTTTTGTTCTGCATTTTAAAATGGACACTGAATAAACGGCGTAATATGTGGACGAGCAGGATCTGCTGGGACTCGTCATTAGCATCGGTTTCAGCCTATAGCCGAGTAGAACAAAGCAGTGCTAGGGCCATGGCATTATCCAGGTGAAAAGACAGCTTTCTTTACCTGTTGTTTTGTTCTCAATGAAAAACTGATTATTTGCCCGTGAGGGTGTACCGCTGAATAAATGGATTCGACTAAAACTTGCCCAGGCTCCGGCCCCCGATGCTCCTGCAGTAATAAATGATCCCATCACCTCTTCATCCTTGATGTTGACGATGTGAGGGAGAGGATTTTCTGAAGGATATGTAATTATATCCTGATGATAAACATTTCACACAGCATCCATCATTCACATAAATCACACGCTGCAGCTATTAATACGTTCTTTTGAAACGTTAAATGGTTGTAATTAAAACAGTGCCGGGGCAAATGAATTTTCATCATGGTGATGAGAATAGTAAAAAAATATATTTATACATATAAAAAAAGCAATTCTCCTTTACTTGTTTGACACTAAATAAACCTGTTTCACTCGAACTGACCTTTTACATAATGACAGAAAATATGAGTTGTTTCAATCCTGTTCAGTATTTGGATAAAGTGTTAGGTGCTCGGGGATTTATCTCATGTCTCCTTTAATGTTGAAGTTAATCTTTGGTAAACCTCTGACCACAGAGGTGTTTTTCTCAGTGTGACATTCGGAGGAAAAGTCAGTGAATCTGAAAGTCTACTTCATCACGACCCGTCTTCAAACTCCCTGCTCCTGTTGTGCCACACCAATAAGGCGTGAAGAGGGGAGCAAATAATCCAAAGTGTCATCAAGAAAGTTTGGCTAATTTAATTAGGTCTCATTTCCAGTGACAGGACTCACATTAGCTGCAGAGTAATTGATGCTTGATGGGAAAAGGAGACTGTGTTTTCACAGGCCGTTCTCATTCCCTCAGGCCGTCAAATGTTGCCGTTTTGTCACGCCACCGCGTCCTTTGACATTGTTTTTTCAACAAGCAGGGTCATACCTTAGGTTTCTATCAAACCCACACAAAGTTTTTTTTTCTAACCAAACCCGATGTGTCTCATGATGACATGATTGAGATTCAATGACAAGGCGAAATCCTGGTTTATTTTGTGATGAGGCCGATTTAAGGACCTGGTGCTTTTTATCCAGACGCTAAAGGCTACTTTTTATGTCAGTATCAGACTCTGAGGGCCGTGACAGGACAGTGACACATGATGCTCTGGAAAAGAATGTGATGCTTTTCAACAGAAAGAGAGACAAAAACTTTTCTTGACATTTGTTCTTGTCCAGCATGTGCGGTTTACAGGGGTTCCTTTTAAGTGATCAGACTAAGTATTGTTGCTTCCCAGCACTGAAAGCAGACAAAACGTCAATACCGACCAGACGTTTTAGATTTCCTCCCCACATGGAAGCGCTGTACAAAGATAAAGCAGAATGCTTTCAGCCGCATTTAGGTTGCAGTTCCGAGTAACAGAAACACAATCTGTAAATAGCTGTTAAAAATGAAAAACATTTCCAGTATTAATGTTACTAAAAGTTCAGAGTTAATTCAAAACTCTTCAGACTGCGGTGACCTCTCCTCTGTGACTTTTCCACCTACTCCAAAATACAGTTAAGTTGATTCCTTCTGCGTGCTTTGAAAATAGAGAGAATTTTATGCAGCTGGGTCATCCATTATTCAGCAGCTACCTGTCTACTCCCACTTCTCTCTCTGGTCATATTCAAGTTAAAAGGGATGGTAGTTAGAAGGGGAGGAAGGGGGAGTTTGAATGTCACGGAAACTGTATGGAACTTTGAGGACAAAAGGTAAGGGGAGATATGAGAAAAGAAAGACTGGCGATCATCTTCGGCTCCGCCTGAAATTGTCTGTGCAGGAGAACCAACAGCATGAGGGCAAGAGAGATAAAGAGGATAAAGAGGATGCAGGACAGGAGAGAAAGTTGACAACGAGGCATGCTAGGAGAGCACATGATGTTACATTGGGATGGAGCCAGAGAGGAGTAATTCACTCCCTGACTTTCAGACATTTTTAATAATTCAAGTAGACTGTCATTAATGAAGATTTGATTGGTTTACACTGCTGCAAATCTGTCCAGACATATATGCTGGGCCAGTTAAATATCCTGCTCACTGTAAAGTGCACAAAGAACAAGGTAATCAGGGTCAAAAAGTAAAGTAAAGAGGAAACTAAACTGAACTTTTGCTGACTAATTCCAAAAGTTCTGCCAAAGTTACAAAGTGGCCGAAGGCACACAACAGCAGAGCATGTGTCTGTTTGGCCAGAAGTTTGCCACAAAGAAGTGTATTGCAACTAAGTGGATTTGCCTAAAGCGACTGTGTCTCATTCTTTCTCCCCCTTTTCCCCCAATGCATCACATCAAAATTTAATCAAAACCTGAAGTAACATCATAACTGGCTCATCCATACAACGTTGAATGTGAACTAAATGTACTGTATTTTTTCAGGGTCAACATGCTGGCAGCTGTAAATGGCGCTCTCTCATAGTAGAACTTCAGTGGGGAAGACACCTGATCAGAAACAACTGTCATACCTAACAAATGTGAGCTCAAATCACAGGGCAACAGCCAGGAGCATGAAGGAAGGCAGCACCACAGCATATGACCAGTTAACAGAATTTGATGGAAAAGCCAGTACTGACCCTGACTGCACCTTAAGGACTAAAGTCTAGTTTTATTTTTTATGATGAAGACCATTTCAGCAGCAGGTTTTTCCCCTCATGTTTTGAGAATATGCTGCAGGGTGAAAGTTGCAGCTGCTAATAGTGTGGACTGAATCGATGGGAGCAAAGTGTTTGGGAAACGGCAGTATTTAGAGGCCGGTTGCCTCAATATTAGACCCTGATTGGATAAGGATTAAAAATTGGATACAAGATGAATTCTGACAGTTTTAATGTTAAAATTGATAAAATAAGTGCTGGTTCTGGACTGTGCATGCTTCTCTGCTGCACATATACAACCCAAAACAGCAGGTGGTCCACCCACATGTATCTGTGCACTTTGCCACAAGAGTCCTCACTAAGACTATAAGAATAAATGATATCAGTCCAGTTCTGAAGTCCTTCCACTGGCTTTCTGTCTGCCAAATAATTAAATTTAGAGTACTTTATTGGTTTATAAAGCACTGAATGGTCTAGTGCCCAAGTATATCACAGATCTGCTGGTCCCTTATGAACCATCCAGACCTTTTAGATTATCTGGGACAGGTCTGGTCTCTCTTGCCAGAGTCAGCACTAAACATGAAGAAGCAACTTTCAGTTTCTATGTTCCACAAATCTGGAACAAACTCCCAAAGAACTTTTGGCAACTCTCACAGTTTTAAAGTCAGGGCTCACAAAGTTTGCTGCTGCCTACTGTTGATGTCATTTTTTCATTGTTTTTAACTGCATTGTAACTTTGTTCTTATTTTGTTATAATTTGAATCAACTTTTTTTTTTTTATAATATCTTGATGCTTTTAATCTACTGGATTGGTTGAAAGTTGCAAACAACGTCGCAACACATTCAGAAGGCATTTTTTATGCAAGATTTTGAGAAAAGATATTAGTATAATGTAACAAGGAACATCAATTTCCAAAATGTAAGGAGTAAAAATTACAGATAACTTCCATGAAATAGAGTAGTATGGAGTAAAAGTAAAAGTAAGCTTTATTATTTTTATATAAAATATGTAAGTATAGTATATATAAAGTAAAGTATAAATGCAAAAAATAACTACATAGAGTAAGTACATTAAGAAAGTAAAAAAAAAATCTGTTACATTCCACTACTGCTAGCTAGCTTGACCAGCTTCACTGTAGCTAACACAACTCTGCTACAAGAAAATCTAAAAAACTTGTATTATTTGTGCTCTTAGGAGCTGCCATAATAACGATTTCACAATGAATAACTTAAAGAAACGTTTACTTGGAGCAGGAATCGTTTGGTCATCGACTCCCAGTCCCCTGATATTGTTAGTTAAGCTAACGCTAGTTATGCTTAGTCAAGCGATCACAACAGGGGACCAAACGCTTCCGCATTAAAAGACTATAAGGTGAAAAGGACAAGTCAGAAGAAGAAGGTGCGTCGTCAGTGATAAAGTTCCTGTGATATGAGTTGCATGTTTTTCTTATTTCATCACAGCACTTTTTAATGTCACTCTGCAGGGAACAAGCTGAGTTCTAGCCTAAGGTCTTCATTTCCTTCTCTCTCCTTTCCATCCTTCCAGGATGAGGAGGGGCTGATTATAAGCTAATCAGATGTTTAGATTTGTTTCTCGTTCCTCGCAGATGAGGAAAGCATGGCGAATACCTGGCAAAGGAGGGGGAGAGTGACTGTGGGGGAGATGGAGAGAGACAGAGAGAGTGTGAGAAGCTTTAGTCATACGGTCGGTATGCCAGAAAATAATTAAAAGCATCCGAAAAAGATGCCAAGAGGAACAGGGTGAGAGGGAGGCCGTGCTGCGAAGCACGAGTAAATTGCTTTTCTTCCTGTTAATTACATCCTTGTAGTTTTCAACTGATGCAAAGCGGTTTCAATTTTGCACCTTCTTATGCTCGTTGTTTTGAATTGTCTTACTCAAGTTTGTTAATTCGTGAAAAACGGTGTTGCACTCAACGGGGACGACCCACCGGTTATCGCTGCCGCGTGTCGGTGTGGATGTCAAAGGAGCAGCCTGGCCTAATCCTCTCTGTTCCTGCCAAGTATTGACAATGCAAACCTTTTTATTTTCATTTTTGATTTTTCCCCCTGGGCCTGCCCCACTGTTGCTCTGTTGCTGTTAAGTTGTCACAGTCGGTCTTTGTACAGTAGACTGGGCAGAGATTCTCCAGTTGTTGAGTGGAGTTGGCAGATAGCCTCTTCCAGTTTTTACCCGTCTCGCAGCAAACAATAATCAACAGGGCTGAATAGAGCTTTCAGGCTTTCGGGGGTTGTAAAAGGTAAATCAAATGTAGGTTGAATCCATAGAAATGTAAAAGGTACTCGCAGCAAACGTATCTCTAGACTCAGTACTTGGTAAAAGACGTGTGTTAGATAAACTGACCTCTAAGCTCCGTGACTTTCAATGAAGCGCCTCAGCCCTTTTTACATGAACATGCATTTGCACATGAGTCCAAGTTGAAATGTCCTCATTACACCTTTTTTTTTCACCCCCAAGTTCACAGGCTTTGCTCCCTCGCACGGCGACAAGCCTCGACCGAATCTCTGTGACGGGATGATTGATGCGACACGCGCCTGCATTTGTTTTCCCCTTTCTCAGCGCTGTCGCATTTATTTCCCCTGGATGGACCTGCTGCACCGTGCTGATACAGAGCAGAAATATGAACAGGTGTGACGTGGGTAATTTGTCTGCGTGGCCCGGAGCAGCGGTTGGCCGAAAGTGGGCAGCTCAGCTTGATTTAAAGTTGAAATCCAGCCCAGAGCAGCTGACCAGGGCCTTTGTAGGTGACCCCCGAAGGAATCGCTTTCAAGCACAATAGCTTCAAAGCCAAATTCTCCAAATGTTTTTTTGACCATTTGCTCATATCACATTAAATGCCGCACTGGAGCTCCGTGAAATGTTCAAAGCGAAATGCAGCGCCTATTTCTTTTCCTTTATGCCGTATCAGTGGGGGGCTTGTCACTGTCCTATTGTGTGTGTCTGTATATATATATTAAGGTCTAAAATGTATGGATATAGAGTAGACTACACAAAGAAATGAATCAGTGCAGCCACCCTATTTCAAATAAATTATATTGATATAGCTAATTTGAACAACAGATGTGTTTTAATAGAAATGAAAATCATCATATTGATGTTTTGATGAATAAATCCACCAAATTGCAGAGTGTCAACTGAGAATGGAATTAGACAATTTAGGTGTTTTGTTTGTTTTCCCAACAAAATCCACTCTTGCAATTTTATATCCGCCAGAAGCAACTGAGGCATGTTTGAGCATGTGTGTGTGTGTGTGTGTGTGTGTGTGTGTGTGTGTGTATTTATATTTTTATTTCTTATATGTTTTGGAGAGTCACAGGTTGACATAGTTTTTAGAAGAATATCAGTAACACATGACCTGATGCGTGACTTTTTCTTTCTTTTCTCTTTATTTTTCTAAGTTTAAATAATATGTTAGGTGCAAATCCCCAGTCTGAAGTGTCAAGGTCCCGCGCTCAGTACACCAACCATCCATCCTGATCACCGGGACACAACGCTCCACTGAACATAATCGAGGCAGCGGTAATGTTTTCGTCAAAAACTGACAACAAAGCATGGAACAGGCTGGTGGTCTACTCACCGGTACTTCTTGTTTTTGTCCATGTGAGCTTCTTTTTGTGTACCGCCACCTCCCGAACAGCAGCAGACAAAGGTTCCTTTTAGTTTGCTGCTGCTGCTGCTTCTGTAACCAGGGCTATAGTAGCTAGAGCCCCAGTGCAAATCTCAGAGGTTTTTGGTGCAGCACCAACACGCTGAGCCTCCCCCACCGGCTGCCAACTACCATGTTTTGACAATCACACTTGGTGCCATAGACAAAGTGCACCTGATTCCTGGACAAGGGACCAAATTGACCATTTTAGCAAGGCAAATGATTGACTTATTGTGTGAGATAAGGAGCTTGTATAGGTGATTTGCAGATAAGTAAACCTTATGGCCATGTGCTCTCCGACAAGGACTGAGCATATCGACCGAATGAGGTGAGCCACGATAATTAGAAACAATAACTACGTGATCAAAGAATCACTTGCTCATAATAAGGCTGCTGCATTTGGGAAGCAAGTACAGGCATTAGGCAGTCAGTCTTTTGAACAGCATATTGAATTGGCAGGAATCAGGCGGATGCTGGCGGAATCGCCCCGTTGATCTGAATTTGCAACGGCTGAATGGACTTAAATATGGGCAGGGTTTTTGCTTTTCCGGTAAAACATGCGGAATGGCAATCAATCACGTCGCAGATTTAATGGAAGAAGGAAGAAATGGCAAAAGACAACAGAGAAATTAATGGGGGAGTTTTTGATGGATGAATCCGCCACTATTAGTGGCAAATCTCCACCAGTTGTACAGTGTATCGACTTTCAACATTAGTGGATGTTTACCCTGTTGCATTATTAGTTGATTGAGTTGCATGGAACAACCACAGATGCCAACACTAAGGCCTTAAAGATTGATTTTAGATCAAGTTAAAATGGGGTGAATTAATTATATGGTTTTAAAATTGAGTAATTATAAAACAATTAATTAAGCAAATGTACATTTTTTAATATTTACATAAAAATGTCATGGATTACAATGCAATTTAAATTAATTGTCATGGAACAGTTTAGATAAATTAGCAACTAATGTCACTATCAGACAAGTATCTATATATTGCCTTTTTTCTTTGTAACAAGTACATCTATAGTATCCATCGTTTCAATTCTCCCTGAAAAGTACCCATAGCATTAGAATAGATGACAGCACTGGTGTTCACTACCGAGTGCGTATCCTTCAACTATATGCCACGGTATTCATCTGCTTTTTAACCCATTTTAAATGTCAAAGGAAACGTATGAAAACAAAGCACAGGAGGCCTATTTGTTTTCAGGCCTGAAACAATGCAACTATGCAAATAAGTTAAACACTTTTTTTATACTTTCTCAATCTTTGTTTCTATCACACTACATCATTATTGCAAGGAGGAAATGTTGACTTAGCAGAAGACAAAGAAAGGAGTTGATGAGGTGATGTTTGGTGTGACTGCATCATTGGTTGCTTGATAAAAGTATTCCTGCCAGTACATTATGTATTCCTTTTCATTATTTAACTTAAACTATAGGCCAACAGAGAATATTTTCGTTTGCTTTCACTGTAGCACTTTGCGCAATAGTGGAAATGTACAGTATGCACTGTATGTTTATGGAATGTGTAAAATGAAAAAAACATACGAAAGTACATTTGATTTCAGAGATGCCACCGAGGTGTTAATAGAAATATATATCCAAGACACATACAATTCTCATGTCAAGAAACTGCTGACTTCTTTGGTTGAATTCCTGCACTGTCTGGCACAAACTAGCCTAGTGTCTATGGTTAGATGAGATCCTCTGGTGACCTCTTAGAGAAGAACGTTGACCTAAAAAACATACAAATCATCAAATAAGCAGTTCTAAAATGCTTACAAGTGTGTAGAAAAGCACAGAGGTTCAAGTGTGTTTAGATCCAGATGTGTATGACTATGTAACGTCATATGTGGTGGTGCAGATGCCAGGAGCTTTGAGCCAATGTAACATCTAGAACACATCAAGTGATGGGACTTTAGGGGGGGCAGTGTGGGTCCAGCAACAATACTGGACCTTTGCAGGACACTTGAGTGGCACCTCAGAGAGGAGACAGAAGAGCAAGCAGTAGAGAGTGGAGAGAATTCATTTTCACATTCACACACTTTTTCCACAGCTCCAGTATCGCGTCTCTGTCTCTGTCTTATCGCGTTTCTCAATCCCTCTCCTTATCTTCCGCTCCTCCCCTCACTCCCTCCTCCTGCTCTCACTTTGTTGGCCGCAAATTCGGATGACGTGTACAGTTGTTACAGCCAAACGCAAGACGGCGCAACCCCTGTACTTTCACAGCTCGACCCCTGATTGATGTTCCCGTATGTATTGCTCGCACACACTCAGCAGCTCTCAGATGGAAAGACACTATTCGTGTTGGCTTTGTGCCGTCCGGCCATTCCCTTCCCCAGCGTCACACACACACACACACACACACACACACACACACACACACACACACACACCTCTCGGTAAGTTAGACTCCGATCACTGGATGATCTTGCAGGAGAGAGAAGGAAGCGATAGAGAGACAGATAAAGACAGTGAGAGCTGAGGACTGGAAGAGTGAGGGAAGTCTGAATAACTGGAGGTTTTCCTGTAATATGCTGTCATTTCCATTCAAGTGTATGAGTGTACACTTGTCTAAGTCGCAGTGCACAGCAAACTGACGCTTAATTTATTAACACTAAGCGTGTGTGTGTATGTGTGTGTGTAATATAGTACTGTAAAGAGGGGTATAAGTGAGATGAAATAGAGTTAATATTAAAATAATTAAGTAAATTGGATTCAATTTTATAATAGATGTGCCTGGCAATATAAAATAGTTAGCAACTGACCAAACAGAGCAAATGTTCTCTTTATATTTTTAAATATTCAAATCAAACTGATTTGATGCGTTTAACATGTTTATTTGCCACAGTGCTCACACCACATCCTAATGCAATAAAATAGATTATTTGCCAGAGCAACATGCGTTATAACTATACACTTACTACCCACCTGCCCCTCACAGCTGATTCAAATCGGCCAATCAGAGGAGAGGCTTATTAATAGTAAGGAGACACACGCACAAAATGAACCGTCTCTCCCAGAGCTCCGGAGATGAGAAATAAAGTAAAATTTTATCGCGATGACTTTCGGCGCATAAAAAGATAAATACATCTCGTTAGAGGTATCAAAAGTTCAAATAAAGCCCAGGCAAGGTGTACAATGGGACCTTTAAAATTGCAGTACTGTTGTAATATTTTAATGTGAACAATGGGTCAAACGTTGATGTATTATGGGAGAGGAGCCGCTCGACAAACCCATGGGCAATTATCACCTCGCTATGTTGTTCCTCTCTGCTCTACAGAACCTTTTAGCAGTTTTCAGCATATTGTTTAGGTTTTACAGCCTGAAACTTTAGGTTTTTTTTTTTGCTCACCCACATTATTCTCAAACCCAGTACCCACGTCCTGGAGTGAGCAGCAAATAGCAGTTGTGCCCGTTCCTGTGCCAGCGGTGTGATGCAGGTGCGGTCCAACGCATTAACAGCGCTATGGTAACTTTGGTCACAGTAAGACTGATAAAAGCAGGATTTAGGTGCAAATCCAACACCTCGCGCTGTTGTGAAAGAGCATTATTGTGTATGTGTTGGAAATGTCTCAATAAATCCAAATTGATTGATTATATGCACAATCCTCCACAGCTGGAGGAATGAATCTGGCACCCTAAATCCGGTTAAGTCCAAATTTACTGAAAAAACACAGATGTAATCACGTCTGAAATTGAAAACATCTATTTGCCAAAGAAATACTCTGCGGCTGCAATGTGCTCGATGGGAGTCTAGCCTATTTTTATAATTCTCAAACTGTGGAAGCACTGAAGGAAACTTTAGGAACAGTGTGTAAAGCCTTTCCACATAAAGGACTTATTTGACAGCTTAACATATAGCTCTCATATTGCTCTCTTATATACAGTATCCCTACTATTTCCTATTGTATAATACACATAAACACGGTACAGTCAATTGTAGGAAATAGTTGCATTTGATTGACAGGTCATAGATGTGTGGTCGACATAGAAAACTATAAAGTCACTCTGAGAGCGAGTCTTTAGCGTCAGTTTGCTGAGATGAAAAATCTCTTATTCAAAAATGACCAAGAGGCATCTACATTTTACAGTGTAATTAGCAACATAAATAGGAATTGTACAATAAGTAGAGATGAATATAAAATAAATTAATAGAATAGCAATAGCATTTCAAATTAATTACATTGACCTAAGATTGTTGATGATGTGTGAAAAACAGATGTTGATCTGGATCAATGATCATCATGCTACTTAAGGTTTGTGGTATATGCACTGCTTGAATAGCTGCTATGGTTTATATTACGGTGATAGTGTTATACTTGATGCGGCAAAAAAAATAAAAAAAATAAAATAAAAAAGTGTCTTTTAAGTGGGCAAACTGCGAAAACAACCACATTATACATTACTGCTACTTAGAAGATGGGACAGCCATATATCTCACTTAAGTGAACACAAACAAGGGCAATAATCAGTGTTTATGCAAAGAGCTTTCCTTTACGACACTCGATATTCTGCTGCTATCTATTGTCTAAATTAGCTCTTACCTCAAATTGTTTTTCCCCTCTCATTCCGTGAATCCCACCCACACCTGCTGTTGACACATAAACCATGCACAGATGCTCACAATGTATGCCAGCGTTTAGCTCCTGATGTAAGTGAATCACAAGTGGGTGGCAGGGCCTCTTCCCCCACTCATGCTCCCAGATCCCTTTAGGTTCCCTTTAGTTTACTGCGGAACAACGTTAGAACCAGCTAATCTCTCTCAACACATCCATGAGGGCGGCAGCAAAGCTCTGCTTTCACATAAGGACAACTAAATTACTTATATTTTTCAACATGAATTAGTCAAATCCACTTTTTAGGTTTATTTAAGTATTAGCTTGGCAGGATTTCCATGTCCATATTAGGTGATTTCCCTCCATATGCAATATTTTTCACAAATAAAAAAACATTTTATTCACCATTTTAGCCATACTGTGGGTCTGACCCTTATTTACTCTGCAATGTACCCTGGTGGTGAATTTTAAATAGAAGCAGCATTTCAGTTTTTATTTGTTTTTTATATCTCTCAGCATTTCCCACCAAAATTTGTATGTCCATTGCAACTCTCTTGTTCTTTAAACTCGAGGCTGAAAACTTATGAATTATATAAAATAACTGAATCATAAAACACAACAATAGAATTTTTAGTCTTTATCCCACCCACTATCTAACTATACTATAACTATCACCCAAGCCAAGTCCATGATACAACTGGTCCATGCGTTACATGTTTCTACTTCTTAACAAAGATGAACAAGTGCCTGCAGTTGTCTCAAATCTATTAGTTTTTTTTTTTTTTAAATCAGGTTACAATTTGTACTGTGTGTGTATGCATGTGTGTGTGGGTGCGTGCTTTGGCACGAGCACACAAAAGCTGGGACACGCCTGGTCATTGTGTTTGTGCGCTGTCTCATTTGTTGACTGATTTGTTTGGACCTTTTCTGGTTTGGGAGATAAACACGTATAGCCAGATATGAATATTCCTAATGGCTTTTTAATGGCTTTCTAATTTTCCCTTTAAAGGGCTCTAATGGACTGTCCCCGTGTTTGCACAGAGAGGAGGAGCTGTGGATCTGACTCATTTAGTGGTTACCTTTGAGCCTGCACTGGTGCAGACACGAACGTTAGACCTCTTCAGAGGCTGGAAGAATAAGAACGCTGTGATATTATTACGCAACAGTTTGCATAACTTCATTGTGTTTGGCTGCCGGCTATTACATTTCCAACATGTTGATACCCAGGTTTTGATCTTGACAACAGCTGCGAATTTATGTGCTATGAAAAAAAAAAGAAG
Source organism: Eupleurogrammus muticus (assembly GCA_036785175.1). Lineage (NCBI taxonomy): Eukaryota > Metazoa > Chordata > Actinopteri > Scombriformes > Trichiuridae > Eupleurogrammus > Eupleurogrammus muticus. Next base: position 14,419,860 of record JAYKQN010000010.1, on the reverse strand, counting down.
ATTTTAGAAGTGAATACAGTCTGGTCTGCCTGCTCTATTCATTTCCAGGCTTCAGCTCCTGTTTGAACACAAAAGGTTGTTGTGCCCAAAAGATGCAGGATTTTTTTTTTTTAGATCAACATTAGGAGTTTTAAAAAACTGAGAAGTATATATTGGCTCATATTTATTTATTTATTTCTCTGGTTATACAGAAATCGGACCCAGGTACATTTTATATTCAAACAGGAGTTGAATGTACATTGTTTTCTTTTTTCTTTTAATTACTTTTATTGCAATTCATTCAACAATGAATACATTCACATGTTTTCTATTATTTACTCATATTTTTTTCCCCTCTATCTTTGTTTTTTCGTTTTACCTTTTTTCCCTTCATAACCCAATGTAGTGCTCATTACATGCGCATTGTTATTTATTTGTGCTTTCTGAAGATGTTGCATGGCAAAGCATTACAGGAGCTTAGAAAAAAGGAACAGAAGCACATAATTTACCTGCATATTCACATAGTAATGTATTTTCAAGAAACACAGCAACTTATATTAAATATATTTCTGAAAGCAGCAGTAGAACTAGAGCCAATTGTTTAAATATTAGAAAATATAATTTATAAAGACACTTAAATGTTAAATGTTTTATTATCATAAAAGGATAGTTGAATGTCATTACTGCAGGTGCAGAATGCAATGATCAGTGGTTTGACAGGGCCTGCGTGTACAGATGAGCAGCATGAAGGGCATCGAAGGACTGAGCGATTAACCCAAAGCAAAACAAGCAGCATGTAAACGGATCAGTGACAAATCATGTTTTGCAAGTAAAGAATGTAAAAAAAAAAGATAAAATTCATGTTTTCGTGATTTATAAGTCTAATTGTAGAGTTGTTTTTTTCACAAAAATCAGGATTTTGTGTGAGTTTTTTTGTTAACACAAAATGTCCAATGGTGTAACTCCCCATCCCCCCATAATATAACACTAGTTGATAGCATGCTTTTTTGTTTATTTTTTAGCTCTTTGAATGTTTTTCAGGAGAGTTAAACTCTCATCTGGTACCATTTTTTAGGGTTATACAACATAACAGTTTTGGTATTGTCCTGAATAAAACATACACCACATTAAATAAGACAGAAAAACTATGTGTGCACATAAACCCCATTCAACAACTTTTTTGTCCCCAACAACATCTAAGCAGAAAAGTGTTCTAATGCCTCACCATCAGCAGAACAACCAGGCAGGAGAAACCGTATATGTTGGTGTTCGTGATGCATAAGCAGCTCATATATAATTAGAAACAAAAGGACAAAGTGCTGATTTGTTGCAGTTGCAGGGAAATCAGACTTACAGCAAACACTGCAAAAAAAGATTCCTGTAACGCACATGCAGCCGCAAGAAATGGCACGTTTCTGTGTGAGGCTTGTTAACGCATATTGTTATACCCTCTGGCTTTTACTTCTCAGATGTGGTATCTCAGCTGGTAGATGAATATGTTGCAGGATGGATTGAAGTAAGAGGTAATGAGGTATAGTGCACATCTGGAAATTTGACTTGAACATAAATATATAGTTGACACACAAACGATTCTGAAAAACTGTTTGAGCATGCAAAAAAAAAAAAAAAATTAACAAATATAAACCTCTTTTTTTTTAGACTCCTCCAAACTCCAAAGTATATTACAGGAGCTACAGTTGAGTTTTTATAGACAAATCACCATCCAATAATGTTCAACCAGATGCTTACAACGATTGGATGAAGTTTATTCAGTTCTGCCCATCCCACAGGTTAATGTTTTTTTCCTGTCTGTTGGAGCATTTAATTAATTGGTTACAATCTGGGTGTCACAAAACACAATCCACGCCACCTTTAAGAGAATCAAAGTGACATCTCTGATACCAGTGTGCTGTATAAAGCAGCTTTCTTACAACTTGTTATGCGAGGCATAGTAATTACCTTTCTGTTCTATCACATAAAATGTCGTATGGTGGCTACATGTTTTTGGGATCTTCCATATTAATGTTTGAAACTTTTAAAGTGATAAATTACTTAATAAAGGAGACAAGGATTCATTATTTGAAGTGATGGCACTAAATATATACAGTTTATATCATGTAAATCAAATGAACTCTGGAAGGATTTGTATCTACACAATGAAACAAACATGCAAATGTTGTTCACATAAAATCCATTACAACCTCACCTGTTTCTCTACTTGAATATGCACTTTTTTCTTGCAAAAGAAGGCTTTACCTATTAAATCTCACTTTCAAACTGAAAATATTTAATGACAAGGCCTCTATCTGCTATGACTCGTCTCCAGGCATTAAGCAGTTCAATATTCCTATTGAGCCGATGGTTATTTTCCCCTGCATCCCCCTCCATATGCTGCAGAAACGAACATGATTAGTCCACATGGGACAACAGCTTCCAGATATTCCACTGTGTTATGTGAATAATAATGGATATTTGAGTTTCCCTCTTGACTCAAGGGTTTCGGGGTCTCATGGTAACAATACATGTTGCATTAGGAAAAATGAAATATTGCAGACATGGCTGTCCAAATCATTTCTCTGGGAAGCCTTGTAATTAGAGGTCAGAATACGTCCTGCAGGTTGTCAATCCATTCTGAGATTATCCTGCTAGCCATGCTCTGTGTTGCATGAAACTATTTGCTCTGATTACATATCATTTTGTAAATGTCATGAACACTAGATCTCACACAGACATTGTAAATTAATTAATAGCAGTGGTGGATGAAGTACTCTCATCCTTTACTTGAGGAAAAGTACATATACTATCAGGAAAGGCCTGAATTGAAAATGTTACATAGATACACAAGTACATGAGTGAGGGATTTAAATTATTAAAATTCCAAGCACTAATGCAGTCTGTGTTGTATTATTATAGTGAATTATACTGCTTGCTTTTTACCACTAAATACATGTGAGTGCGTTTTAAAAGTGATGATTTAAAACCATTAAAATCAATAAATCGAGTTCCAGTGTTGACACGAGGATGTTAAATGTTTCTAGGGCTTTACAAGTGTCATTTAAAGCATGAAGTACCTGATCTTATCACACTAAGTCATCTTATCCTGGACATCTCTCCCACTGGCCGCCTGACAGTAATCATGATTCTGTCATGCAGGGTCCTCAGGGGTATGGGCCGAGTGCAGCTGTGGGTCAGCGTGAAAATGCTGGTCTGGTCACAGACCATCCAAGTGACCTCCACCGAGTAGTCTGACAAACACGAATGTATGTGGCCAAAGTTATACATAGAAAGACTAAAAAATGTATACAAGTACAACAGATACTGTTTTTTACTGTTTTACATTTATACAATAATTACATACAATATTATACTGAATATAATATAGAAATTGATATGCCACTTGAGATGTAATATTTAACCTGCTCATGCTATACAATGGAACAGTAAAGCATTACTGTAAATACTGTTGTCTATTAATTAACATTGATCATCTATGATTCTTCGAGGACCGTCTGAAGTGTGAAACAAACGTCGTCATTTCTAGATTCTTACATTCAGTGTCCTCTGGTGGACAAAATATGTAATCTTTGCAGTAATTCAAAATGACCTCAAATTTATCTTGAGCATGTCTTTACTGCAATTTCTCACTGGCTGATACACACCAATATGTCTCTGATAAGATAGAATTGGATGATAATATGATAATGCAATTTAATAGTCAGGTACTACTAATAAGACTTATGTTATTATACAGTACCATTCAAAAGTTTGGACACACCTTCCCATTCAGTTGAATGAGAAAGTGTGTCCAAACTTTTGACTGATACTGTATATAGGCTAAAAGTAGCTTTTACAAGGTCTCAACATTCATCAATGTTTGACTGCTGATGCCCAACATTTTCAACATATGCCCTAGAAACTTCAGTGTATTATGTATGTGTGTGTGCGTGTGGTATCCGTGTGTGTCTGTGTCACAATATGCTGCTGATGAAAAAGCAATGTAACAGAGATCACAGTGCGTGTCTGATAGTGTAGTCAGTGATGGAGGGAGTGAGACATATGGAGGGGGATAATATGTGAGCCGCGTTCAGTTTTATTGGAGGAGCTGGCCTTATGAATCATGTGGTTACTGCATTGCCTGTTTGTGTGCGTGCGTATGCAAGAAAGGAAGAAAGAAAGAAGGGCAAGCAGAAAGAGAGCATGTACACGGATGTATGTGTCATTAATAGCACAACTGTGCCCTTCTTTGTTACAGTAAAACATACGGGTTGGTTAACGGTAGTATTCACTGGATGAGAAAGTGCGTGAGTGAGAGCGGAAGGGGAAAGGTGTGAGCAAAGGTTGATTGCAATGCCATTTCCCAAGGCTTTGTCACGCTCTGTTAGCTGAAGAGCTCAATTTCAAAGATAATTTGTCTACTGCTGAGCACTTTGGCGAAGAGGGGCTTTATGATGAAGAAAGACTGGAGTCTTGTGTTTCTATCTGTCTAACTGTGTGCATGTCCTCACTTATATATTTGTTGTGTTTATCCATTCTATAACTTGATTTTAAAGTGAGCCTTGTATTCTAAAAGAGAAATATGTGAAAACTCAAATTCAATACACAATGATTATGTTTAGTTTTGGAGGTTTTAGAAGTAATACAATAAATTCTATTCACTAGGCTTCTTAACTACTGGACAACAGAGTCACACAGTCAAGTCAAGTGCTGCCTTTCCCCGGTGGGAAGAAAGGCAAATTGGCTTAGATAACTCCAGTGATTAAATGCAAATACTTGCGCCTACATAATAATAGGAGTAGTCATTTGCATTGCACCACTTGGATCTCCACTGTCTTGTTAGATGGCTTACTGGGTTCATATAAGACCACTTCATCTGAATAAAGTGTGCCTCAGGGTAACATGCAGGCAGGTCATTGGTAAACACAAGGAAAAGCAGCAGACCCAGGATTGAACCTTGGGGAATACCCGTTCTGTTGTTCAAAAGGGATGAATTTTCTTAGGTAAACTTTCACAAACTGCTCGAATATGACTTGAAACAATTAAATGCATGTTCAGAAAAAGTAAACAGACAAATTCAAGAGGAGAACTCTGGAAGATATACTTACCCTACAGTATTAGGGTATAGTATTAAAAATCAGAGTCAGACCAACATAAACTCTATAGTCCATACCATGCTCTCTTTGGTGTTAATTTTGTGTCTGGCTTCTTCAAAGTTGTCGATTTCTTTTAATCCGCCTCTTTGTGTTTTTTACCTTCATTTCTGTGTCAAATCAGCTAACGTTAACTTTAATCCAGATGTTTTTTTTTTTATTCAGATTGATATGATGGGCATCTGCTTATAGTGTGAAGTATGTGTGTGCACTATTTGTATGTCCAGTAAAACAGTGCACCAGAACTACTAAATCAATCACCAGATGCAAGCTCCTCACAATCACCATCAGCCATCAGTGGCTGGATGAGTGGCCATATTAGCAGGGTCATGGTCCACTCCTCAGCTTGTTTTCAAGGCAATGTCTGCTTGGCTGTTTGCCCACAAGATTTTTGGAGAGGTCCTCCATCATCTTCAAACCTCAGCCTGCAGTAGCTGCTGCTGCAATCACACAGGGAGGGGGTGCATGCAATGGAAATGACTCTGGCCCCATTTTCACAACATTTTGTTATCCCCTCAAAACCCTTATTGCATCTATAACACACTTTACAATTGTGAATGCATGAGCTTTTCTTGCACTCTTATTTGAAATGTTATTTTGGCCGCAACATATCTTCTTAGCATTTGATATCATAGGTTATTGCCATGTGTAAATTATTGAAATCTATATTTTAAACCACAATGTCATTTACAGAATATAAATAAAATGCTCCGTCTACTAATGCTATAGTGTGATTTTTAAATCTTGGATGTTGTATTTTAAACATGAGCAGGTGTTTTAACAACTTCTACAAGATGCGGAATGTAGTTGATGTCGTTGTGCTTTTATGGTCATGTTTTTTCATGTTTTGTCTTTTTTTCTTCCCTCTCTCTCTCTCCCAGGTATACTATTCTGCAAGACCCTGCAGGCTGGCTGAGTGTGAACCCAGTCAGAGGAACTGTCAACACTTCTGCCTCTCTGGACCGAGAGTCGCCTCATGTCCACGACAACAAATACACAGCTGTCTTCATCGCCACAGATAATGGTAAGTGGCTTGGTATGCAAATTATGAGTATGACCTCTTTGACACTAAAGAAATATATATAGGGCCTATAACTGCAGCCAGGGCTTTAGCTTCCTTACCTCTACCTTCTTGTCATCATGACATCAGATTGTTCGTGCATGGCCATGAAAAGGGACGTCCATTCCGTAAACTCCTGATATTTTAAATATTGCTAAGGTTGTTCGATGTGCTGTTCGCTTGCATACTTCAGATTTGATTCGGGCTCAAGCACGCACAGGTGTCTTTGAGAGGTTTTTGAATAAATAATGAGGAAAAGAAATTCAATCCTTAAGAGTATTGATGTTTACGCTCTGAACCGCGAAATCTTTGCTGAGGGGCAGCTGGAATCAGTGGTAGCTGACCATCATAGATGAAGTGACAGAGAAAATAATGTGGAAAATCAAATGTAACAAATCTCAACAGAATGCATTTATACAAGGTTCATTTCAACTTTGAGAGAACAAATGCATCAATTTGATAAAAAAAAAAGTCTACTCTGGGCAGATAAGTTTCAGAGCAAAAATCATTGCAGCAAACAGTTAAAATGTAAACCTTTGCATGTGAGTGCAGTACTGTAGGAAAAGACACGCTCCTGTTAGTTTCCCCTGGCTGCAGTAACCTATCACTACCCCGTGGCAATGAGATGGCCTTAAGTGGCACCACTTCTATTGGGCCATATGGCCACTGGCTGCGAGTGTTAGTGGAGCTGCTGCTCTGAGACTTTACAAGGCGCGGATGAAAAGTCCAGAGAGCGATGGTGTCTCTCCCTTCTCTCTTTGCTTCTCCCCTCCTGTGTCTCTCTGTCTCTTTGTCTGGCACTCTCTCTCTCTCTCTCTCTCCCTCTGTCTCACTCTCTCTCCCTATCAATCTATCTGGTCTCTTGTGCTCAGGGAGATTCTGACAGATCCATTAGAGGAACTGAGATTCTATTAGGAGGCTGCAGAATAGCACTGTTGTGCTGGGGAATTCGAGAGCCTCAGAAAGAGGAGATAACACGAACTAGATATACAGCCGGGGAAGTGGTGGAGAAGAAGAGAAATGGCCGAGATTATGAGTGGACAGGACAGGGAGAAGGTTTGCGATTAAGGTTGGAGCCATAAGAGCGGGCAGGGTAAGAAGATACAGCTTGATGCACTGTAATCGTGACGTTTTCAGGACACTGATTTTCCTAATGGATCCTGCAGTTTGTTTACTTGTGTTTAGACAATAGGATATCAGTACCTCAAACTCTGGTATCTCATCAACTCTGTCAAAAAAAAACTTAGAGCAGCTGCTAATTCTAACATCATCGTGATAATATGATCACAAAGGCAACTCTAACACAGCAGGTGTCATGTCTTTATTTAGTATTTAGTTTAAAAACAAATAAAGTTGCTGAGGCTTCCAGATGAGAAGTCAGTAATCTAGTAGTCGTTGTCACATTTCACTGGAAAAACCTCAAATATGAACCTCACGGTGACACGTTGTTAGGAGGCACCCTTATCTGTCACTTGTTCACTGGATAATCAGAATCTTTAACCTGCTGTCCACACTACATGGAGGAGCAACATATTTAACTGTAGTCCGTGAATTTTCTGAAGGTATTTCACAAGAAAATCCATTCAACAGTTTTACTGGATGCCAAACATCAGTCTCATTGTGATGCTCCAGCAGAATTCAGAGGATCATCCAGTAGTCAGTAGGATTCATCCTATGGGGACCATGATTGCCTCTACAGTACATGCAGACAGAATAAATGTCAGTCCATCCAATATTTGTGTAGGTATTTCAGTCAGACAGAGTGTTGTTGTCAACCCATAACATTCCAATACCCAGTTGTAATGTGTAAGAGGTTTGTTATACAGTAAGAGCTATTCTATAAACCACAATCCTGCAAGAAATAACAGATATACATACAAATTCCTTCACCCAGACCTTTGACAACCTACTGATGCTTGCATGCGCGCATGCACGGGGCTGAAACGTGAGCGGAATAAGAATATCCGCCTGGACCCCCTCCTCGCCTCCTTTGCTCCACACTCTGTCATTGACAGGACAAATATGCTCCTTCCCCACAGCGATCTGCTCAATGATTGTATGACAACCCACCTATGTAGACTACCAACGGGATATCGATTGACCTCTTACAGCTTCATCTTTATCTTTATCTTTGTGTGGAGACCTCAGATGAATACCTATCCACCCTGCACCGCGGAGAGGGAGGGGGGAGAGAGGGAGAAATTGAGGGAGGAATAGAGCTGTGTCAAGCAAAAAGGGAGAAGGTTAAAACAGAGGCATGGATGAGAATCTCTTGTACAGAAAAGACGAAACAAGGGAAAATGCATTGAAATAAATAGTAAGGTATTTACCAAAATTCAATTATATTTATCTACAATTTTTCCAGCCATATTTTATTGAAAGTCATATCCACCTTAAAATATAGGCCTTTAGCTAACATAGAATATTTTTCCAAATGAAGATATGTTAAGACTTGGTATTATGTGTCTGGGTTTTTCTAGAAATAAGATTGTTCTTCTTTGTCATGGGCCAATCCCCTGGCCAATTTAAGCCAATTTGACCTTGTGTGCTAGCTCGAAATGGGAAATATACTCTTGGTAAATGTTTTGCATGGTTAGCAACAGATTGACTGTAGCTCCTGGTTAACAGCGTGAGGACAGGTCAGCCGGAGCAGCCCTCCAGGCAGCAACAGATGGCTAACAATGGAGCGGATGCACTACGGGGAAAAGTGGGAAGTTGGGATCAAGAAAAAGAGGTGAAGATGTTCGACAGGAATAAGATGAGGAAAATGAGTGTCTACTGAGGTGAAAAGAGGAGAGGAGAGAGAAGTGAGGATCTGGGGATTCAACAGGGTATTGAAGTGATGATAATGCTGATGCTAAGGTCAGGGGTCATCTCAGCTGGAGAATTTGCTACACTCTGTTGCCATAGCAATCAACTTCACTTCCAGGAGCAGCCGACCTGGCCATTTGTCACTCCGCGATGTGAAAAGTTGTAAGAGGTGAAATGTGCCTCCCTTGTACCAATTGTGAGCGTGCGTGCGCGGACGTGCACGCACGCTCACAATTGGTGCATGAGTGTAAATCCTCCTGTTTATTGACATGCACTGGTGCTCACATTCATCCCTGCATCTGTATTTGTGCACACCGTGTGCTTCTGTTTCCGAGTTAATGACTGGAAAAGGCACAACCCGGTTTCGCCGGGGCAAGTGGCACCTGGCAGGCCCGGCAAAGCAGCGCGATATTGTTTGAGGAGATATTGTTCCAACCTGAGCAGAGGGCTTGACGGGCTGTTTATATAAACTCTCATCAGTGGCTTGCTGGTTTTTTGCGCGCCAACAAATTCGCTCCTGCTCGCTGATTCCCCGCTGGGACGCCAGCTGTTCCCGCGTCTTACCCCCCTCCGCCTTCCTTCACGTTACTCTTTTTGTATTCAGCGTTGGCAGGTTCGTACGCGTGTGTGTCGGCGGATTGAAGTTCAGGGACTGGATTGTGTTTTCATCCTGGTTCTTGAATGTCTTTGTCCCGGTACATGCAGCGCCTCTCTGGCCTACCCCTGTGTATCCACTCTCTGCCATGTGTTGTGGTTCAGTGTTTTCTCCTGCTCCTCATTTAAATGTTAAACCGCCTCTTGGTGGGAGCCATTTGTCACTGGGAAGCATGAATACATTATCAAAGCCCGAGTTGTCTGAAACACGGTGCTGCACGCACTCACACACACGCGCATATGCTCATACACGCACGCACCCGTGCAATCTTTGGCGTGTGCTGCTAGCAGACGTGCTATCAAAATCTCTTTAGGACGTGTCTGAAAGAGCCAAGCAGTGTTTGCTTTGAACACATGGATGTACAATTACTGGAGTATTAAGTATTAAACTTACACACACACACACGCCCTCAGTCAGACTGAGCGGGGTGATAAGTCCCTGCATTCATCACTGTCAGATCACAGCCCCTCAGGTTTAAATCAGAAAGCGGGAGGCAAAAGACGACAGGGGACGCTGAATTCTAATGGGTCAGAACCAAACTCTTTGGTGCTTGAATAAATGTAAAATTAAATAGGGCCTTGTGTGTGTGTCTGTGTGTGTGTGTGTGTCCATCTCTCTGTGACAGGGTTGCATTATAGCTTCATCTTCTCTTTTCTGAAAAGATTGAAAAAAGACTGACTGCAGTAGCTGGTTGTCAGTAGGAGAGATACCCTCTATTTGTATGTGCGTGTGTGTGTGTGTGCTTATCTTTTGTGTTTCTCTCCATGTGTCCACCTTCATGTGTGATGTCTGCCTCTGCGCTGCCTCATTGCCGTACTAAGTGCTGGGAACCAGTGTGCCGCCCGTAATGGGGCTGAGTAATTTCCCCGTTTCAGGCCGGCCCAGATACAAGTGTCTGTCATGTCACAGACACGCAGCGAGGCAGCCTGGCAGGCTAAATGCAGATAAATAGACTCATGTTGTGTCTTTAGCCAGCAGTGATCATGTCGCCTCAAACTACAGCTGGGAGATAATAAAGCATAATGAGTCGATGTGTCAGCCCGGCGCGCTGAACTTCTCAGGCCTAGCCCGGAGAGGTGTAAATAGAAAAGAAGAGAACAGGGAAGCGACTCTTCTACATCCGTGAGGATTCAGTGGTATCACTGTTGGGTCTTTAAGTTCTCTGCTTTTAAAAAGATGAAACTCAACTTAACCATGATTTAGTTATTGATGAATCTATGCTTGAATAATACGGGATTTTAAACAGGGGTTGTTCACAGATGGAGGCATAGTAAATGCTTAAAAAAAAAAAAAGCAGACAGCGAGCACCAAAGTACAGATTGTGTCTAACAGGATGGTAAATATAGTAACAGGAGGCTCGGGATCAAGGAGACACGAGGAGAACATGGAAAATGAGACAAGCTCAAGTGTCAGGGAGACAAGTGAAAAGGTGAAAATGAAAAGAACCTGCCTGGGCAGAGAAATTAGGTGAAATTATGAGAAGGGGGAAAATGTGAGAAATCATATATCTTTGGCTTTGAGTTGCACCAGATGATTGTTACCTGAATAAGGGAAGTGTTTACTCGCCTCTTGCTCGTCTTAAGGTCACTTTCATTGCATCTATATATCCATCTCTTGTCAATAGCTTTATTGAGACAGCCAGAGAGCAGGTTAACTACCTTGCTTCAAAGCGTTCCTGCCCAGCCAATAAATTATGACCCTGTGTAGCAGCAGGTAGGAGGTAGTGCCAGCGTGAGGTAGGAAATCAAGGCATCTTGACCCAGGATAATGCAGTTTAATGGGCTGTGCTCCGGAAAGCGGAGAAAACCACAGCTCGATGCCGTCTTGTCTTCTGTGTCCTCCCCTGTCTTGCCGCACAGCCTCATTAACCCCAAACACACACTGTGTCCTTCTCACTTTGGTACTTGAGCGCCTCTTCCCCAACCTCACGCTCTCTCTCTTCCTGTCCAACAGCCTTTTGTCTTCATTTTTTTTCCCCACTTGCAGCAGATCCTCTTGGGGAACCACCTTGTAAACAGGCGTCATGTTTTGTGTGTGATTAAAGGAATACCTTTGTTCAGCTTTGCTCGCGAAGAGACGTCTCTGTCTGCCGTTTGGCTCTTATCAGGCCCCTGCCTTTCTCGTGTCCTTGGAATACTGATTCATCCACAGATCAGAAGTTCTCGCCGCGCCAGGCACGCTTAAACAAACACGCCTCTGCCTACTCAGCAGGAGAGCCGCTGTCTGAGTGCAGTAATACCTGCCTACTTGTTGTAGCTGACTGAAACCGATGGCCATTTAGAAAGTCACTGTGTTCAATATAATCCAAATTATAAGAAAAAGGCTCCTCAGCCTGCAGCATCTTTTTCAGCCCACTTCAGTTGAAATCATGTCCACTTCCCAGCCAGTATGTCCATATGTCTGCTCACCAGCCTTAGCTCACAAATGAATTGACATCCCATTCACATGTATCCCAAGACAAGTATCGTACTTCTGGCAACAGCCAAACCTAGACCTGTCTATCAGATTGCCAGATGGAGAAACGTGATCTGTCACTCCAGAGAACACGCAAGAGTTTAGCGGCGGCATGATTTACACCACTGCATGCGAGGCTTTGCATTGCACTTGGTGAGGAACGGCTTGGATGCATCTTGGAGCGCAGCTCCATGACACTCTCTGCACACTGTTCGTGAGCTAATGTGAATGCCACATGAAGTTGGATGGAGGGAAGTGATTGAAAAAGAGACCTGATTTTGATTGTTTGGATGGGTTAGCGAACACTTTTGGCAATATAATGAAGGTTTGGCACGATTGGCAGTTCTACATGCAAGCGTAACCCCTATGGCCCCTACATGAATGTGTTGGCTAGGTTCTCTTTGACGAATCTTCGTTCCTATGAAAACTACAGATGTGGGTCCTGGTTTCCTAGTTTGGAAAATAATATGGACATTTGAATTTGAGGAACATACTATGTATCATATCACAGATGAGACACCAATTAACAAGCTAGCATTCTATGGTCAGTGGATGTCAGCATGAATTTGATGACTATCTCTACCACATCTGCTGTTTCCATAACATCAATTTGGAACGACTTGATAATAGATTTCATAACAACCTGGTATGATGCATTAGGATTTTATGACATCATAAACATCCATAAACAGTAATCATGGGCTTGATGGACTTGGACGAGTGAACTATCAATATATATTGCATGTAACATATTAAAATGTTAATCAATGAAATAGGCACAGCCTTTATGGAAACAGTGGATATGGTAGAGGGAGTCATATATTCCTATAAAAGGGATCGGTGCATAGTTTAAACCCACAGTCAGTCTCTATAAATACTCTAGTCTAAAAACTGTCAGTGACAGTATTGGAAAAAAATAAAATTACCGAAGTCCTGATTGCATTCCATTAGCTGCAGATAGTTATCATCATTTGTAAGTTCATCAAATTCACTGCTCCATATCACTGTTTTCAAAGCTGGAGCTGTCACGTTTTTGTGGACCCCCATGAGTTGCTATGGGAACGCAGTCATCGAGGCTTCTGTCGTACAACCGGGGCTTTAGCATTACAGAAGTGGGCGTGGTTTCCTCTAAAAAATCCGTATAGGCGCCATGCTGTACATCTCTCTCTCTCTCTGGATTTTCCACCACGGCTTTTTCTGGGCAGATATGCAGTAACAGCTACGCGTGTAGTTTTAATGACAGGGATCCAAATGAAATGAGATGAGTGGGTAGCGGAGATGGAACGGGAGAGGAACGATAGATAATGAAAGATGAAGTCAGATTATGGAATCGGGCAAATACGGGCTGATAGAGGATGTCTCTCAGTTTATCTTGAAAGTATGTCATTAGACCGACATAGGGTATCTGTCAGGAGCTTAGTTCCTGATCAGGAGTTGAAGGCACCATCTGTGTATGCGAGAGCGCGTATCTGTCAGTGTTGTGTGGTGGTGGGTGGGGGTTATTTTAATTACACACCTTCACAGTTATGAAGTTGCAAAAGGCCACTCTAATCAACAACTTCTCACTTGTGCACATGCTAACTCAACTAAAGCACGTCGCATATACATGCACGGTAAAATCAGCTTGCCCAAATTAACACTGTGGGAGTTGATTTCAACACTTATAACACGTCTATATGGGTCCACACCTGGGAGTGTTAATTTAACTCTTTTTTTCAATAATAAGTGTAATTTTAGAGTTCAGCTGTAACACTTCTTACCAACAACAGTGTTAGATTTTTCTCAACACTTCCCTGCAGCACAAGCAATTAACCCTCTCGAAGGACCTTTTTCTAAGAAGTTCAGGGTTAATATTTATTCAAATTAACTGATTTATTGAAACTTATTCCTTTGAATAATTTTTTTTACAACAACTATTATCAACTGGATTAATGGATTTGACCCTTTCAGAGTCTAATTAACTTCACCTTTGTTCAAATTTCACTGAGACCAATAATTCAACGTTTCTCAACTTGTTGTATACTCTAATAAGGATCAAAGAGAAAAGTGTGTTCAGTGTGGCCTGGTCTGTGTTGTAATAAAAAAAAAAAAGTTTTGATTAAAGTTTTAGTCCGACTGATGAGACCTCACTTTAGGACAAAGCTGGGTGTACCTAAGATGAAATTTACAAACACAATGTATAGTTCAATGTTTTTGAGGAGGAGGCTGTGGAAAAGATGGATGAATAAAAAAGGGGGGAATGAAGGTCTATGTGTTGTACACCTTCAAACAGAGGTTATTTTAAAGTGTGTCTATTTATAGAGTTCAGAATCAGTCAAGCTCAGAACCTTAAGTAGGCACACCCCAGCATTTCAGTACAGAGAATACTGCTTACTGATTAAGACACATTAAACCTATGTTCACATACTTTTTTGAACAATTCAATTGATGGCTAAAAGCATTATTCTGTAATGTGACAAACTCACAACGCATCTAACATGGCCTTACACACACTGTCGCAAAACCAACTAATTAAACTGGCTTTTTTCCTCCACTTTGATCCGGCCATTTATCGCTGTAAAAATCCACCAGCAATGTCTTTTTCTGGAAGCAGACCAAACAGAAAATGTCCCGAGGCAATTTTGATGTTTAATTAGTAAAAAAAAAAGGTCTTGCTGTGCAAGTCTACTCTAAGCCATATCAATACCCTCCTTCTCCAAACACTCTGTTTAATAGCCAGCAACTGATAACCCAAACTCTATTCTGAAAGTAATTTGCCAGACTAGCGGTGATGCACCTGTCCCCGGCACCGCTTCTCTCCCTGAAGTCATCTCTCTTAATGACTTGTGCCTATTGTAATTGGCTCTGGATGGTTTCATTTACAATTCTGATCAGCCAATCAGATTAGCAGGGTGTCATGTGATAGTGATAGTATTTGCTGAAAAAAAAAAACCCTGAGGATAGTGATGGCAGAGAATGAAGTGGGTTATCTGAAGGGAGTTTTAATAAGGTCTAGGACTCACAGCGGCAAAACAGATAGAGACAAACTAGAAAAATGCGAAAGCCGATATGGTAGTGTATCCTTTCAGAACAGTGAGAAAAAAAAGTGGAACACATGTATCAGATCTCCATCAGGAATGTTTTGTTAAGGTGGAGTTGTGTGTTTGCACACTCCGCAATGCAGAATTGTTTATTCTGTTCACTACCTCTTGAGATATTTTTGATTGCTTCTATAAACCATTTCAACTAAAGTGGACTTAGGAATCTGTTAAAGCAGATGAAGAGAAATGGGCAGGCGCAGCAGTGCATGTGTTTCGGCTCAGTTTTGTGATGTTGTGTGCAGGTGGTAATAAAGTTATCCTCCTGTTTTGCTGGGAGACAATTTAAAGTGATGAGAGAGGGATTTACCTTTAAATTGTACTATTCTTTTTTTTTCAAATTGCCCCAGTCCTGCTCTCATCTCCTCCTTTTCTCATTTTAGATTGTGCCTTCATTTATCTTTCCTCATTCTCATCTATTACCTCGCTGTAGTCCACCTGTGAATTAGTCTTTCTGACTGTTTAGCTGCAGCATGATGTATTGTGACATTTTCCAATGAGCCATTCTTCATGTCCCTGCTTCCTCTGGTCTGTTTTTTCCTTGTTGTTATTTCATTTCCCTCATCTTTTATGTGGCCGAGGAAAATAATCAGAGTAATAACAATGCTGAATATTTTTTCGCCAAGGGCATCATCCACTGGTTGTTTGTACCAAAGCTGTCCTGGCATTTAATAGTTATTCTAATGAGAAAAAAGAAATGTGGCCTGATAAGAATAAGTCTTGTATCAGCTTTGTCCTTGGTGATTCTACAAGTGGAAGTTTATTTTACCCTATTCACTGGTGGCTATAGTGAACTTGGCACAGTGATTTCCCAGTAAGAAAAGCTAATCATACGTATGACTGCCAGAAAATCTGAATGGCTACACAGCTGTACGTCCTTATATAATTCCATTTCGAATGTGCTGTGCTTCCTGCCCTCAACCTCCTCTTATGAAGCACATTTCCCCCCCAAGAGGAAGCGAATGGATCATTTTCTACAGGCCGCACCATGCAGGGGCAGAAATCTGTAGATTTAGAACCGCCGCTGGCCACAACCTCGTCTACCACTCTGCTTTTGCAAAAGCGGTTTGGGAAAAGTCAGCCTAAAAGAAGAGGAAGAAAAAAAAAAGAACAAACATGGAGCGATAACAACAGCAAGTGACAGTCGGACAGAGAGTGAGCATCGGCCTGCATCCAAAGTGTTGGTAGCAAAGTGTTTCAGGGGGAACGTGGGGAGATAGAAGAGAAAGCGAGGGAGGAAAAAAGAAAGCAGTTAGGAGCCTGTAGCTGTGGATTAGCCCTGATGGCCCCGGGAGTCAATCAGCCTGCCGCTCTCATCTCTGAGCAGACAGGGGAATAACAGGGCTGTGCGGCTGCCAGCCGGGGGCCAGGTGGAGGTGTGGGGCGCGCTGGTGGAGGCCAGAGGTGGAGCAAGAAGGAGGTCAGGAGAGAGGTCAGAGGGGACGCACTTGGCCTATTTCTCCAATTGAATAAATCTTTCATCCAAAAAAAAAAAAAAAAATATATATATATATATATATATATATATATATATATATATATATATATATATATATATATATACTGTAATGTTCTGCAGTAGAAATAATACAGGATTTAGTGTTGCAATAGAAAAAAAAAAAGGATCGCGTGTGAGGATAGCGCCGCTGAACCGGCTCCCAGACTCTGCACCTTGAATATGGAAGAGGCTCTCTGATGTAGACAATTAAAGTTAATCTCGCTGGTTAATTAACGTAATTCCTGCTCTGACACCAATTTAGCAGTATCAATCCTCACTTGTGTAAATTTGGCTTTGCGCTGGGTTTTTTCCAGTGAAAACAATACGTCATTAGTTATCTCCTCTCGTTTGTATGAAACAGTCTTGACTTGAGTAAAGTAGTTACTTGTGCGAGTTTTAAAACTTTTCAGATTTCCTCCCTGTAGTCTAATTAAACCTAAATAAAGGAGAGTAACTAGACTGGAGAGAATTTCAACTTCATCTCAACCAAGATGCCAAGATGCAGAAAGAGCCTCGGAGGTGTTTGGATTACTATAAATTCAACAGGACATAAGTCATTTGCAGGCACATTGGGATTAGTTTGTACAGAATGTAACAAAGACCAGGGTGAACCACTGCATAGGGGCGGACTGTAATAAAGACACAAGGATTCTCCTGTAAAGAGATTTATCTAGAATATGGTAGATAACATGAAGCGGCTACAATGAAGTATTCTGCCTATTAAATAATTCCTTCAAGTTTCTGAAAATAACTAAGAAATACCCAGAACAGTCAATTTTGGATATGTTATAACACAGAGTCATTAGGGAACTTAGACTGAATGGAAATGCATATACACAGAGCTGGAACTGTGTAGCAATACATTTAACTGCCATGAACACTGAATATTTTCTGTGTCTGTTGTTTCATTAAAATATACCACCAAGATGGCTATTACCACTGATAATTAGCTTTTGATACACGGCAATTGCTAAAACAGCACAATACATTTGTAACCCGCTCTGAACACAATTATTATCTGGAGTAAAATAGTCTACAGGACACACACACAGACACACAGTTTCACAGAACACCTTTAAAACACTGTTTTTATGTCGATGAAACCGGCTGAGATAGACATATTCATACAACCTTTATATGGTTGATACTTGAGAGCATCATTGAGGGAGACCTTCATTTACAATGACTTCCAGTCAAATTAAACAAAGAAATGGAAAACAGAGATATAAACAGCAAAGACAATAACACCATTAACTAATAAAAAGAAGCCGATAAAATGTACCAATTAGGGAAAATAGTTAGATTATGTAATTCAAATAATAAAAAAAATCAATCCAAGTCAATTAAAATAATTAATCATAAAATAAAATACAGTTATGTAAACTAATTAAGTTACGGTTAAGAAGGTGCTTTAATTTGTTTCAGGGATCAGGTTAATTCTTTAAAAATAGTGAACTTTTTGCCTGACTTTCCACAATTATCTGTGTAAAATTTGAATATCACTTTTTCATCAGTCAGATGCTGAGATATTTATAATCTGTAAAGCTCTCAATCACATCCAATCCATTTTAAGTACACTGTTCCTTGACTCAAGGATTCAAGGATTTTATTGCCATTACATCACATGTTAGAACGTGAGAATGGAATAAAAAATCCCTGATTCCACTGTAAACCTAATGGAATAAGAATAAAACAAGATAAAGTCATAAAAAAGACCATGTGAAATAAACTATGAATGTACAAAATGTATATACACTATGAACATCATCATCTAGCAACATATAACAGATAATATCAGCAATAACAACAACAAGACTGATTTATAATAGCAGCACAAAAAAGGTATCTGTGCAAACAGCTGCAGTATGTGTGTGTGTGTGTGAGTGTGTGTGGGCCCTTTTCCTGCCTCTGGAAGTGTAGATGTCAGCCATGGTAGGTAGACGCCATGCAGCTGCCATGCCACATGGGGGATGCAGGATCACACATCTGTAGCAAGATGTCAGTACTGAATTCCCCAGTCCGGCATGCCTCAGCCTCCTAGGGAAGGTGCTGGTGTGCCTTCCTGATCAGACAGGAAGTGCTGCTGCTCCATTCTGTGGATGCCCAAATACCTGAATCCGGAGTATCCAGTGAATCCACTTCCACTTCTGTCTCCAGAGTCCACAATGATCATCTCCTTGGTCTTCTTCACGTTAATGCAGGTTGTTTTTTTCTGCAGCAGCCCTCCAGCTAAATATAAAGAGCAAGCACAACACAGGGCATGACCGTTTTTAATCACAAAACAATATTGTTGACATAATCAGTGAAAAGAAACTGGGCCGAAAATTGAACTCTGCGGAACACCTTTTGTTAATAATTAAAAGTCACGGGTCTCTGCTGCTCTACTATTCTCATATCTTTTTTTTAAACAATCTAAAGAAAGCCTTTACTTTAAATGCTATTAAATAAGAGAAATTCTAACCACTAATCAATCTCTGAACCTAAAATAGTCCAAAGCCAACTCAATATGTAGAAGACCAGATGTAAGATTAATATAACTATGCTAGAGGTCATTTATACATCATTTCCACACAAAAAAGTGTAAGTGGTATTTACCAACAATTTGGGATTGCACTCTCTTTCGGCCCCTGATAATTTTATAACTCATATTGCAAAGGATAAAATTAATTAGCATTAAGTTCAACTGTTTTTTAAATGAGGTCCAGTAGGTTTAGTGATTGGCTAATAGATTAGGACTGCAATAGATCTCTTTAAAGTCATCAGAAATGTCAGAAAGCCAATCCCCTCAGTATTAACACACTGTACCTGGAGGGTGGGCTTTATCTGCCAGATCATTGAAGGAGCTAGTGACGACCGGAGCTGTCCTGTATATCAACTAAAGCAATAGAATCATTTAACACAAAAGCAACTTTCGGAGTGATGCACTCAAAACAAATCAGCACAATATAACTGATTTAGTATACTGCTACACCTCCCTTTCTCCTGCTTCTGTCAGTTTTGATTAACAATTGTAGAATATTGCTGCACTTTATTAAAACCCCTATTGGGAACTTGTGTGTGTATAATCCAAACATGTTTGTTTGTTTGGGGGATGGGGGGGTACCATATCGACATACAGAATTATTCCTTGTAGTTTAAAGAAAGAGGTAAAGGGAAATAAGACTAAGAAGTCTGTAGGTGTATGGCCATATTCTGAACTTCTGTGACAAAGCGGTGTGAAGTGGAGGCCAGTAGACAGGCTCCATTGATGCCGAGGCAGCCTGAGGATGACAAAGGCACGATGTGAGGGGAATAAGGAGGAGGAGAGGAGCCGAGAAATAGAGTGATTAGGTGTGGGGAGTATTCATTTAGGAAGACAAACTGCTTCATTTAAAGTTAGCCAAGCACAGACACAGCCTTTCCCACCACAAATAGGTAGAAATTAGCATTTTTCCCACTGATGGGGGAGCTGAGGCAGTCCCCACACGTCCGGTCTCTTGTCTCAAATGATGATGCTTCATTTGTAAAAACGTATATCTCCTTCTTTTTTTTTACAAATTCTCATGATTTTTTTTTATTATTGTATTTTAGGCATTCCAGATAATATGAATCAAACAGCAGTTGGTTCGGCTTGATTAAAATTGTAGTGTGGGACTTCTGTCTCCCTCCTTCTGTGAGTACATAATTACACAAACACGGAGGAAAAAAATGCTGCAGCTGTAAAATGGTGAATTGTGGATAAATTGTTTATAGTATCGCACGGTGTGACTTGTTTCACTAGTAGAATATGATGATCCTGATAACAGTCTAGTACAGAATAGTGGCACGATTAGATTATTTTATCCACATTGCAATGGCTTGAATGAATCCGCCATTTGTTTCTATAGAAAAGTTCCACATGCAGTGTAGTTTTTAAATAGGAAAAATAATAACTCAACTAAATCCAGGTATCTACCAAAATTACACTTATTATAACTGAATTTTTTCATTTTGTGTTTTTTTAAACCACGTTAGCCCCTGGACAGCATGTTTTGAGCAACCTTTTTGGAGCACATATCAGTTATGATGTTTTGTCAGCATACTTTCATCCGTGCGATATAAACTGCCGTCATCTATCGCTCGACCCTTGCAGCGCCGCCGTTCTCTATCACAGTCCTCTCCTCTTTGGTCTTCTTCCCGGGGAATCGTCATAAACTTAAGTTGATTCAAAATCCAGCTGCCCGTATCATTCCCAGGACTCCTTCCATAGTTCTTATCACACCCGTTCTTCAGCAAATGCACTGTTTAAGTGCTATATTCAACTTTCTATAACATAAAACGAGTAGGTACAGTACAAATGGGCGATATTACACATTCACAAGTTCATACCTTGGAAAATCTTAACCACTCCTTGAGCATGAACCAATGTTTTAACATACAGCTTTAACCCACTCTAAAACAAAAGCTTTCAAATGCTCATTGCAGAACTCACTCAGCTTTAAGGCAACCAATCATTTGCATACTATAGTAACTTAGATAAACATGTAGTATCCTACAACATATGTATCTAAATATTCCATGTTGCTGATTGTGACACAGAGTTTTAGTGTTTGTTTGTTGTTTTAGTGTTTTAAAGCCAGATTAGTGCCTATGGGGTGCTGGCTGCCATGCTCATGCTGTAAAACTAGATAAAGTTGGGCAGGGTTGACCAATGATGCCGTACAAATCCCGGACAGGGGAGCACCTAACCATGAGGCCCACAATGCAGCGAGGCCCTTTGTGGGACGTGCACTCACCCCTGAACTTGGTCATTCCACGCCACTACTCTCAGCTGCTTCACTTTTTCCTGCTATAGCTGCCCCCAGAGTGGCCTGTCATTTGTGAGGGATAAAGCTAGATCCTATACATGCACATAGCAGTATAAAATTATACTTGACCATTTTGTCAATGCCTTTAAACTGAAGGGAAAAGTATGTGCTTGGTGGAACTAATGACCCCTCATATACATCCTTGACATGAAAGCCTTTTTTTCCCTTTAGAAATTAACTTTTCTTTGACTTAATTATGCCGTCCACCCAGAAGACACTATTTCAGAGAAATGGTATGGTGGTCAATGATGAGAGACTACTCTTTTCATCCTGTTTAAATTGTGCCATGAATCACACACACATGATAGGGTCCAACTTGGGACCCATGGCGTGACCAGAAGGTGCAAGTACTTGGCGTGTGCATCACACACCAGACCTGGTCATTGCTTCTTTCTTTTTATTTTTTTGTCGTGTAGCCATCGGCTGGAATCACCGCCTCCTCTGACAAGGTCGGATTTCACGGGAGAGAACACACTTTCACTTGCAGCCTGGGTGGGACAAGACAATGCAGCGATCCAGAGAGGCGCTGGTCGACCAGCTTTTAAAACATGCTGAGGCCCAATAGCAATGCTCCTAAAGAAACACACACTTCTGCTGCTTGATGTAGTAGAAACAAAGGGATGGAGGAGGCCATGCATTGTTGCTTGATTTTTAAACAACCAAGGATTGCTAATCAGTGTGTGGCTACCACATGGGGGTTAGTCCGTGTACATATGGATGTATTGGTGAAGTCACCAATCAGGCAATGGAAAATAATGATTTTTATATATACAGTAAAGAATGTGCTATGTGATAAGAATAACTCATGACAGTCAGTCATTTTTGTAAGGATGCCATTTATCGTTTTTTTTGCAAATGGACTCTTCAAGATGATACTCTCGCCTTAAGTGCCACTGTCTTTGATTTGCATTTTCTCTCTGTTTTTGCGAAAAGTAATTATTCCCTGTTCTTGATTTGCTGTTTAAATTGTCACAGCCATACTTATCTACGCTATAAGAGTTGTTTGCCGTTCTGTTCCATTCCCTGACAACATATAGAAAATGCAAGTCGACCCCAGAGACGTTTCACAATTATTATAGTATTAGAAATGGCAAACTCGCTACTATTATATTGGATTTTTCTCAATAACAATCTGCTGACAGTTTCACAGCTGAGAATGAGATTAAAGTTCTTAGCTCAGCAAACAAACAGATTGTGATGTGATGTGGGAATGCGGAGGAAAATAGTGCATGAGTGTAGGAATCAAATCATTAGCTGTCCACTACACTTAACATACAGAATGTGCATGCATTCACACAAAAAATTAAATATTTAACACTTGGATTTGCATAACATGCATGGGAGATAATGTTGTATTTGCATTTTTACTACAAAGACTACCCTGCTAGTAGTACATATCTTTGATTAATGTTCATTGGTTGTTGGGCACCAAATTCCCCCTCCACCCCCCCAAAGCAGCCTAAACCCCTCTGACTTTTTGTGGTTTCTTTTACCTTGAAAAGGTGGCGAAGCCTGGGAAAGACCAATTTTCCAATTACAGATCTTGTCTTTAGATGTTAATTGCCGACTGACCTCTGAAGCTGTTTTGGATGCCATGCGGCTTTTTTTTTTTTTTAAAAACCTTTAATCACAGGGAAGCAGAGAGCAAGAATAGAGAGGAGCCACACTGCTTTTTAACCCCGTATCCTGCAATAAACGCGCAATCTCATACAAACACAGAAGCAGGCAACGCGCCAAAGTTAAAACAATCTTTTGTAAAAATACGAGGCACTTTGAATCCTGATTGCTGTTTCGGCACCGCAATGACACATCTGTATTTTGTTGGGTTGAATCAGGTCAGCTGAGTTTGTTGATTTGGTTTTTCAAGAGCATCGGGTCTCTATTTGCTTTTGGAATTCATAATTTAATGCTCTTAAAACTTCTGAATAATGCAGAGTACACCATGCCTCTATGCAGCGTGGAGTGCTGCACGATCTATCCTAATACACGTGTGTGTTTTTGGTGTTTCAGGAAGCCCTCCTGCCACAGGTACCGGCACGTTGGTCATCTACCTTGAAGACTACAACGATAACGCCCCTTATGTGGTCCCATCGGTAGCGCGAGTGTGCGAAGACGCTCACGACATGAACGTGGCCATAGTCGGCGGGCGGGACAAAGACCTGCCGCCCAACGCCGCGCCCTTTAAGATAGAACTGGGAAAACAGCCCGGCCTCGACAAAACATGGAAGGTCACCAGGGTCAACTGTGAGTATTTTTAATTAGTTATTTAGTTTATGACTCATTTATCTTGTCATTACTAATCGTCATCCGAACCAAGTGCTTTGAGACTGTCGCAGTTTTGCCTAAAATTAACACTGGAAAATGCAGGAAATGCAAATAAACCGGGTAAATAAGGGAGAGGGAAAGCTACCAAAGCGCTACATTGAATTACATTACAAGAATATTTAATGGACACCAAAGTTAATATTCTGTCACGCCGTTCACACGAGTCCCCGCTGAATACAGAGCCGAGCAGGGCGGAACCGAGCATCGCACAGTAAGTATGAGGAGTAAAACGATGGCGATGGGGAGAAGACAGGCTACCAAGACATTGATTTAGGGTTGCACGACCGACAGCGCTGTCTGTGTGTGTGTGTGTTTGAGTGACAGAGCGGAGCTAAAACCTGCCCACAAGTATTAGCTGTGACTGACAGCGGGAGAGGAAGGTACAGACACTCCTCAATCACCAACCGCTGGAAGAGACAGATAGGGCCGGCGAAGAGAGAGCGAATCCCGGCGAAATGGACTGGCGCTACGCTCGTCTCGAGCACACGCGCACGTGTGTGTGTTTGTGTGTGTGTGTATCCAAAGGTGTGTGCGGAACCACAGGTAGGAGGTGGTGGTTATATAGACAGTATATCTCTATAAAAATAACTTCAGGTTTCTGCCTGTCCTGGCATGAAGTGGTTTGTGAACTGACAGATACATTTCAAAGCTTGCTCTTCGTCTTTTTTTTCCCCCTACACTAAAATTTAATTTCAAACGCAGGTATTGGCCACTAAATCTTTTGAAATTTGTATTCTTATGACATTAAATAGTCACTTTTAAAATGCAGATGAGTGAACAAGTGCTGGTGTAATTTGACATTTTGGGAAATGTTTTCCTTCACGCAGCCAGTTAGCTTAGCATAAGGACTGTAGAAATGGGGGGAAAAACAGCTAGCCTGGCTGTTCCCAAAGATAATAAATTCCACCCAACAGCACCTCTTATGATCACTTATTTATATTTATTATTAAATCAATAGAAATAATGCAAAAACTAGCCAGAGGGTTAGACTTAATAGGGCTGGATTTATTTCCTCCTGATCCCATTCATTATGCTAAGCTAAGCTAACAAGCAGGCAGGTGTAGCTATTGGACATATTGTACATAAGAGTGGTTTTAATCTTCTAATCTAACCCTCAGTAAGAAAGTAAACAAGCATATTTACCAAAATTTAGAACTATTCATAGTTATTAGAAAAAAACTGAGTTCACTGGATGATTCTGTGAGTATAAAAACAACGGGAACCGTACGCTATGCTTTGTCGTCATCTGACTTCATCCTGGATAAAATATCTTTGTGCCCAAACGAAGGTTTGTCTGTTGATAGAATGGTGTTCATCCACGTCTATAGAAGCCCAGAGAGTAAGAGAATCTATGCCAAGGCACAGCGAAGCTTTAATATGTGTTGTAGCTGATATAAAACACAATCTGCATATGATTGTAATGAATCTGACGATGCTGACTGCTGCTATTTGTTGATTTGTTACATGCTGATCACGTTCTTTAGAAAAACGTTGATTTCTACTTTCATCTCACACTCCACTTCAGCATTCTCCTCACAGACAAGCTGTAGAAGTGGGGGTAATTTAAAAAATATATATTTACCGTTGCTGACTGTCGCCTTGTGACATGATTTTATGGCACACAGTTGGACAATGTCTATGTTCAATCTGAATACGAAATTAAATGTCAATTTACCTGCATTTACCAGGTATGGTGGAGGTAGAAATGTGCAGCTTTGCACATAGTGGCACATTTCAGCAAGAAGCCACTGGCTCGGTTTTCCCTCTCATGTTCGCTTAAGGAATGTTAAAGGGTGATGCAACAAGATGTAACAATACTATACGGTAAATTTTTTGTCACTCCAGGGTTTCCAGGAAGGTCTTTGCAATGAGCTACTGATGAGATAATACACACATTTAGTTATGCTTTTTGCGGGTTATCCCGCTTTTAATGTGCAATGTTAATGCAAAATGCAGAATATATGGACAAAGCACTGCAAATATCAATGTAAATGTGACTGTATTTGATACAAAAAATCAAATAACATATTCCATTGGCAGATAATCTTTTGTTTTCAACTTCTTCTTCTTTTTTTCCTGATTAGGGTCTATTTGTTTTAAGCAAACAAAATTAACTTTTGATCTGCTAAGGAAATTAAAAGAAAATTCTACTCAATATTGGAGTAATTGCAAAAGAAGCAAGACATGTTCAACTAAAGCCTTTCGTCTTTTTTGATGCTGGTCGGGGGTATAAATGCACATCCACTCTGCTCATTTCACTCTTCTTCTGTGTGTCTCCACCAACAGCCACGCACTCCCAAATTATGCTTTTGCACAGTCTGAAGAAAGCCAACTACCAGCTCCCGCTGCTCATCACGGACTCGGGGGTGCCTCCTTTGTCCAACAACACAGAGGTCAAAGTTCAGGTGTGCGTCTGCAAGAAGAACAAGATGCACTGCAGCTCCGCCCACTCCCACAGCGTCAGCCTCCTCGGTCTGCTGGCGACGCTCCTGCTCTCCCTACTCTGTAAGTATCACCACGCACCAGCAGAAACGCAGAGGTGAGGTTAGAGGGTATTATTTGAAGGATATTATTTGATAATGACCTGCGTGTGTGTACGCATAAAACAATTTGCATCCCTGTGCAGTTTTGCAAAGTTTTGTTTTTGAAAGAATGTCATTTTGGTGCTTTGCTTCCATTTTTTTCCGGCTATGCCAAGGCAGGTAGCACTAGGATCATCGTGACTAATCCCAATCATTTCTATTGTTGCATCTTTTCTTTGTTTGCCGCATTCTATTGATCTAAACATTGTTTCTCTCCTTCTGTCAAATGTTGATCGCTCGCTCTTGCGCCTTCGTGTCTGCTTCCTGACTCTAATCCCTTGGCCCTGTCTGCTAGTGTTTTTCCTTTCCTTGTGCCACACAATGTTCTCTATTTAGAAATCAGCTGCTCTCTCCCCATAATCCCATGCTTACAGACGGAATCTCTGCGTCTCATCTCCCCGTTTTCTCCGACATAAGTCACAGCATCCAACATGACCCCTCGATGATCCTCAGGGTCTGGATCAAACTGTGTTGATACATTCCTTAATGCATGCGTTCACAGACATATGGATATGTCATGTATATGAAAGGTTTGAACTCATCATCTACAGTACTTCTATAATCATGTAACTGGACCAATGACCTGCGATTTCAGTTTAAAAAACAAAAAAACATGATTAACAAAAGAACGAAAAGTATTAAATTAAAGTGACAACACGTGGCGAGCGGGCAGCATGCAGACGCAGCATGCCAGCGTTGATAGACAATTAGCTGCGCTTCCACCACAACACAGGAATCGCGGCGTAAGCCGACGCCGCGTCAGGCCGCAGCTCTCGGGGAAAGTTTCATGGCAGCGATTCTGAGAGAATCCCAGCTGGAACCGTCAGTTAGCTTTTCACGCTCGTCTTTTTTTAGAAGTATATTGTTAGTCTTTTCCGCGGTTGCCATGGCAGCAGCCTCAGAACTGGAAAAAGCGTGATAATTGGTTAACATGCCAAGATGACATTAGGAGAATCTTCTCCACAGATGTCCTTTGACTCTGAATGACAAATAGAATTCATTAACGCTACTGTAAATAGTGCAGTGATAGACGCTGGCATTCGTTTATCGAATAGCTGCTCCGGATGACACATTCTTGAGCTGCCTGGTCCTGTGCCTCTGTACATCTCCATTCATTTGGAATAATGCATGTTTGTGTAGTTAAAGCAGCTGTAATAGTGAGCTGTGTTACCCTGGAGCTGCAGGTTGGAGATCACAGGGGAGGGGAAGGGGTGTGTGTGTGTGTCCCTGTTGGTAATCTGAAGGCAGTATTACAGCTGGACAAGAGCAGTTTAGATGGAGAACATATCTACACACACACACACACACAAACACATACGGGTGTCTAGAGAGATGACTCCTGTTCAAGCTCATCACAGAGATCTGTGCTGAGGGACAGATAGAGGGGACTGATCGCTGACAGGGAGACAGCGCGGTTCCTGTTCCAGTTCCCTTATCTCCAAGATGAACTCTGACCCAGCAGGAGAGACATGAGGGGAAGACAGATGGAGAGAGCATGAAGGGATGGATGGGACACAAAGATCAGGATAAAGATTGGGGAGATTTCTCTCCCGGCGGGCCACCGTAGGCATACACACAACCACGCAGCGGTACGGTCTTCTTAACTCCTCTCGTCTCTGGTCCTTATCTGTGGTAAAACCCCCCTCATTCCAAACAGGAGCTCTAATGCTTTGACCTTTTTGATATTTAACCAAAACCTCAAAATGTTCCACACCCCACGCTAAAACCTAACCACGCATGATGTGTAGGACATGAACTCGGGGCCCTTGGTGTAAAAAGCACTGTGTTTTGTGTTCCATTCCATCCACTAGTGTGGCTTATTTGCAGATTTGAGAACTGAACTGAAATCTGAGGGAAAAAAAGCAAAAAGCACACACAAACACTGTGCCCGGATGTGATGTATTTCTATGTGCTGGAGCGTTTCTGAGATAAAGGCACTGTTTGTAAAGCAGAAGGAGGTTATATGGACTGGTCCTTCAGATCCACATTCCATCTATAAAATCACATTTGCTTTAGAACAACTAAAGCAATTCACAATCACGCTCTCCAACACACAAGCGACGTCGGAAGAGAAAGATAAGCCGGCGAGTCCCCATAAAACGTATCTCCTGGCAGCCAGAAGAATTGAAATGATGTGTGGGATGTGCAGCCTGCAGCCTTGTTAATATGGTGGAGAATTGTACTATTGCTGTCACAGACCAGGAGCATGAATCCTCAGTCCTTCAGCGGGGCTCGGCGTAGCAACGCTGCCAAAAAAGTAGAGCCGCATCCTCGCTGGTGGTCTGTCGTCACTCTCAGCCCGGGGATTGCTTTTCAGACCCTTAAATAATGAATGCAAACCTGCAGGATGGAGAGGGTGGGGGTAATTTAGTGCACGCCCGTGTGTGCTGCGGCCTGACAACGTATGCTGTGTTTTCTAATGCTTGCCACACCTTTGTTTGCTGTTCCACGATTGGCAGAGAAATCACAGGGCTTTTCAGGGGCCTATTCCTCTCCCCCCCCATTGTTAGGCTTTCTTTTGTGATCAATGTGGAATAGATGCTCGCACACATGCACGCACACACTAGCATAAAAAACAACTAAAGCATTATCCTATAATACTTCTCCTATCCGCTGGTAGAGGGGAAAATGCTCGCAGTTATAAAAAGACCAACACACACACACGCACGTACAGTCTCAAATCCAAACGTTTGTGTGAAAGCATCCATTATTCACCTTGAAAAAGGCTTCCAAATTGGGCAAACTAACCCAGTCGATACATGCTCCCATAGGCGGTGGACACACACACAAAAAGGATAGTGACGCACAAAAACCATCGCTCATTTCAGCGGTAATTGTAAGAAGGAATGCTCCACTTCTGCTGGCAATGCAATCGCAGGTGGAACGCCATCACAGATGGACACACTGCCCCCTACCAGTGCACGTAAATTAAATTCCCGAAGTATATGATGTGTCTTGAAGGCGACGAGTTATCTAAGATGGTCAGTAGGTAAATAATGTATATTTTACACATTTAAGTGGTGTGGACATCTACGGCCTTTGTAGATTAATGTGTTTGCCCACAGTGTGAATTTGGCCTATAAGGGATGTGAAATAAGGTGATAAAATGAAAATCTCCGGGGGAACAGATGTCGACGCTCTTGCCAGTATTTCTCCCACATCTCCCGCAGCCGTTTCCTCTAAGCCGTGCCAATTCAGCCCGCGCGTGCTCGATATTTTGGTAGGTCCAACCAGCTCAAACTGCATGCTTAAACCTTTTTTTTTCTTTCCCCGCATAGGATTACACGCCACAGATTTGTCCGCGGTTGTAATAACGCACTGCAGAGGGGCGCTTGTCCCGGCCCCTCTGCAATTTCAGCAAAAAGTAATAATGTAATTCCGAAGAGTGAAGGAGGCAGAGCGAAAGGCGGAGCGAAAACAAAGCATTTACCATTAAACACAACAAACAGCCCCCGGCCCAGATGCCACTAATTTACCTCCATCCTCCCGGGGGGTTTTACTGCACACTATTCCTCCTTTCTGATCCCTCGCTTCACTCTGACAGCCACTTTTCCTCTTCCTTCAGCAGCTCTACACTAATCCCCCTTCCAGCTATAGAGACAGGGTGTTTAGGGGCTTATTTACTTTTGTAAAAATATAGCTTTTTTTTTTTTTCCCACGGCTTCTTTTGTGGAGAGAAGGGATGTGTATGGCGGAGGGATTGTTCCTGCTTTCAGATAAAGCTGTGAAGGGTTTCTGATCTTTGAACCAAGATATGACAAGTCACTCCAGGGTATTTAAAGAGGTGTATTGCTTCTTAGGAGAGAAAAGCTACACGCAGTACAACAAACTGCACAACCAACTGTTCAAAACATGTCGAAGCCTTAACAACTACAGCACAAGCTGCAGATGGAATATATTACGGAGGCTTCCTTTGGTTTTGGTCTGAACGCTATATGTAAGAAGAATCTGAAAAGTTATTTGCTCTGAAATATGTAAATTATTTGTTGATCATTAGCAAGTGATGCTTGAGGGCATCATACATTTTGATTTTCAGTAGACTGTACACATGTTTTTACTTATGTATTATTAAAGATGTACAGGGCCATATTTTGGCCCCGTTCCAGCACCAAATCTGAAGCTGCAAAAACACGAGTCGATCAGCATCAGACGCTACATTCTGGCTGTTGTTGTGCATAAACATCATAGAAGTTCTTAAATCAGCGATTAGCGCTGTGTAGATCTTCCTTGGTGTTCGACTTCACTGCACGAAATACATTTTTATCAGGGGAAATATCTTGTATTTAGTGCAAGGAGTCCAATACCAAGTAAAATTGTCTTGAATTATCTCATTCTATTGGTGGATAGTTTTACTTATTTCAAGTTTTTCAAAGGATTAGAGATAAAAAGGTAGAATTATAAGATGAAAAGTTCATAACATGAGTTTTCCTTCTCAAATTGGCAACTAAACTCATATTGATCCAAGGGGCTTCATCTGTTCATATGCATAGGTCCGACTGGTCCAGACTAATCCTAAGCAAATACAAGTTCAGTTGCAAGTTCAACATGTTCAGTTGCCTGTGATTCAATTAGAGATAGAGAGCAAAAATAAAAGATGTAATCTTATTTCAAGAAAACAAGATTAAATAGATCAAAATCAGGAAAAAAAAATAAACAAACTGATCTGGAATGAAATATCTCAATCCTACTAAATATTGGACCAATTGTACTAAAGACAAGATATTTTCACTTGTTAAGATTTCATGTTATGCAGCTTTTAATAAAACGTATCACATCCTTTCAAACAAGGACAAACAACTAAAATAAGCCGTGAAAGGAACATAAAATATCAAAAAGCATTATGTATGAAATTGAAGCAAGACAGCGGATAAAAACCCTAAAAGTAAAAATCTCTAAATTCTACAGCAATCCTGTTGATATTTTGACATCATGATGAGGTATTATTCATGGTGACTAACTGTCATGGTTATGCTCATGTCACCCTCGACAAGACGATACATGACAATGTCTTCACTTCACAAAGTACAAGCACGTAGAAGGGTCTGGAACAGCAGCTGTGCTCCTCCTGCTTTGTGTGTGGAGTCAAGAGGGTGAAACAGAAACATCAGATATCATCCGACGGGGCGTCGGACATGATGAGAGTGTTCAAATTGTCGGTTATTGAAAGTATTCGACAACCAGCTTGAGTGGGAGTAAATTCCAACATAATGTCCGTGGCAGACCTTCTGTCTCTTCTCATGGCAGGAAAAGGTCAACTTGATCATTTCGACGGTGACTCGAGTGTCCAGAGAAGCCATGAATGTCATGAATTTTGTAATGACACTAAATAGGATTCAGCCATCATTAATGTTATTAATTGCACTTGCATGTTTGTATTTATCAGGCTCTCGTTGCAGCCCGGTCGCTGACGGATGACGGTTATTCAAGCCACGGATACGTTGTCAAATGTCAACGTTATCATCGGGACGTTTGCAGAAACATAAACTGCCAGCGTTCATTGAGAGTCTTTTAACCTTTCGTTTCACACGTTCCACAGTCAGACAGACGAGAAACAGCCCGGGCGGTTTTGATAAGATTTGTTCAAAGATTAATAGAGTGAAGCGGAGTTCCTTTTCGTGACTAACGAATCAGGAGGAAACACTTCTCCCTGTGCTGTCCACCCTCTCAACCCCTCATAACCTTTCACATTTTCCTTTCAAACCATCGTCTGGTCCCTTTACCTTCTGCATTTTGTTAGATTGCTCCCGTTTTTAGATTAAAGGCGTATTTCTGCATACAACTGTCCTTGTACAGTAGAATTGTTAATTGTCTCCTTACCTCAACAAATTGGTGCGAGAGTCTAAACAATGTGGATGGATGGTAACACATTTTAACTAACATTATTAGTAGTTTATTCACTGACAAATTCCTATTATTTGAAAAAAACTTCATGCATATATATATATGTATAGTTATCCCATTAAATTCAGGGTTGGTACGGCTAATTAACTTTTATTACCGTCATTGTTGCCCTGACAGATTCTCTCTTCCTCTGTAATGCTTCTTCTTCATGCCGCATCGCCACTGTTTTCGTCTCGCTGCCGTGACATACCTGGGCTAATCAACTGTCACCCTCCTCTCCTCCAAGCAATTAGAAAGCCTGGGAAACGGTTACTGTTTCCCCCCCAGTGTCCCGTTTGATTCCTCCATGCCTCCTGCAGCTTGTTAAATTTACATTTTATGCATTAAGCGTCTACAGTCCCGGCACTTTCACCCAGAGAAAGAGATAGACGTTGGACGAGTGTAGATGGCGAGATAAACCGCCGCCAGAGAGTCACTCTGACTCTCTGCGTTAGGTCATTATATACGTGGCAAAAAAAGGGGTTTGAGTTCAAATGTGTTCCCGTCTGCGTGGCGCTGGGAAATGGAAATCGCTTAATTTGCCACGGCGCAGGAAACTGTGATAATATATAACGCCGTGTTGGAAGAGGAGAGTGACCTTATTTGCTCAGTCTATGAGTGACACAGAAAGATGTTTATATATAAACAAGAACTGGCTATTCATATTGTATATGTAGGTCCTTTTTTTCGAGGCAGTAGACAGATGAGAACATTGCGCTTGGTGTGATAAATGTCACACTCACACCTCATATACGCAAGAACATATCTGTGCGAAAGCCCGCGTTTTAGAAATTTATCGGGAATGACAACAACAAAAATGAAAAGCAATGGGAATGTAGCAAGTCATTACAAAACTTCCCCCTGTCATTCTCTATAGGAGCTCAGCGCGGCTCTGTGAATAATTGCGCGAGCTGTAACATGAAGTGATTTATTTATAACGGAGCCAACCTCATGTAGTGATTATATTCTGTTCACCCAGCTCTTTCTGGTGACCTCCTCTTCCTACCTAATTCTCTCTTTCAACTATTCCTGACCTACGAGTTCATAGCCTGCGTCTGCAAGACAGCTGAGGTGAATTGATTTCTGCAATGTAGTGTGATGTCAGGGCCTTGACTTTTTAGCTGGAGGAGGGAAAATTGCTTCTTTCATTTCCAGTTCTTCATGTGAAGTGAATCAGCATCTCTCTCTATATATATATCGTTTAATATTTCTCTTATTATTATAGTATTATAATGTGGGCATTTGGAAAAAGAAAAATCAATGGTCTCCACCCCCACCTGTTACATACCTTCCATCCTATTAGATATTCAACCTCATTTAGCCATGTTTTGATCACTTCAGGAATTTCTTTTTTTTTCTTTTTGAAGCGTACAGTCCAATTCCTTTCGGAATGCCTGGGAAAATGATAGCTCGCATTCCTCAAGATATGATCCCTAATCCGATAGAGAGACGGAGAGGGGGGGCAGGAGAGAGATGGCGGAGGATAAAGGCAGGGGGAACAAAAAGGAAAGACAGAAAGACATATTGGCGTGTCAACAGTCCGAACGCATGTTGAGTTTGTCTGACTGATGCCGACTGCCGACCTATTAAACACGGCGCTGCGGCCCACTCGAACGCTCACAAAAGAATCGCAGGAAAGCATAATGCAGTAAACCCTTTAGAAACAAACATTAGCTATAACAAATTGCCACCTCCACCTTGATTGTTTCACACCGTGGTGTTTGCTAAATGCATTTCGCTAGATTAGCAGTAAAAGGCGAGGCTTAAAGGTAAGCCTGTTAAGTAAGGCAGGATGCAGGTACACCTGATCCCGCTCCTCGCAGTAACCTGCATCTGCACCTACACTGGTAGGCAGTGTGACTGAAGTAATGGAGCAGTGCGAGGTCTCATTTGCTTTGCTACCAAATTTGCACAAAATACATGTTTGGCATCGGTTATCCTCTACATATGAAACTGTTACAGATTTTGCACAAGCCTGTGGCATAATGCAATACGAATGTACAATTCCAACTAATTACATGTTTAAATTTAAATCCATTTGTCTTGTATTTATCAATTAATGGAATGAGTAGTACGAGCTATTAAATCCATAAATCTGGTACTAAGTTTACGTGCTGAAAGCAATCAGTCCTTAATAGATGTGGATCTGTGGTTCTCAAACTTTTTTGAGCTTATCTAGGTGCTTTGGCCCAATATAAATCAAATGGTAGGTAATTGTATTTCCTGATTATTATTGTTAATTATGATTGTGTCTGGTCATTAAAAGGTATCTCGGTGAATGACAGAAAACATATTTTAACCGGGCAACTGTATAATTATCTTAAGTGAATAGAAATTATATTTACGAGTGTTAAACAGATGCAAAGTGCAGAACAAACAGGCTGAAAGTGTAAATATGAGTCTATAAATATGTAAATGTATTTCATTTCAGAAGTCGCTGACACAAGATTTTTCCTCCTCCAGTGTCCGTAAATGCACTATTATGCACGAGGGTGACTGTGGCTCAGAGGCAGAGGTAGAGCAGTGTTCCACTGGTCGGAGGATCGGCGGTTCGATTACCGGCTCCTCTGGGTTCCTTGGGCAAGATTCTTAACCTTGATTTGCCCCCAATGACTGTGCCATTCAGTGTGTGAATGCGTATGAATGGTTAGCTT
Source organism: Eupleurogrammus muticus (assembly GCA_036785175.1). Lineage (NCBI taxonomy): Eukaryota > Metazoa > Chordata > Actinopteri > Scombriformes > Trichiuridae > Eupleurogrammus > Eupleurogrammus muticus. The sequence continues at coordinate 14,384,912 of JAYKQN010000010.1, read as the reverse complement.
CCACATGTCTGGGCGGCACCTTGTACATCAGCCATCGCCATCAGTGTGAATGAACATTTGTAGTGTAAAATACTTTAAGTGGGAAAAATGACTAGAAAAGTGCTATACAAATGCAGTCTTACAATTTACTATGGGGGTGCGTTCAAGTCATTTAGTCTCTAACTAAAATGAAAGTGCAGTACACAGATTGTCTTGGTTTCCTGAATAATTCATAGGTGGGTTTTGGGCGAAAATGACCTGGCACAGGTTTGTGTTGGAGAGTCCTGCATCATGACCATGTAAGGAATATTTCAGCTGGCTGCCAACAATTGCTCTGGTGGTACATATGGTTAAATTGATAGTTTTAATGGACTGTGCCTTATTTGGAATGAGGGGTTACTGGCCGATTTCACAGTGCCATCTATTCGGATCATCAACCATTAATAAGGTTACAGCAGGCAATGTAGACCCTTTACAAAAAAGGTTGCTAATTTGGGAATATGGACTAGCGTCATATTTAAAAAAAAATAGAGTGCAATCGTTGACCATTAGGGTTCAGTTTGATGTTATGATGACTTATAATTTTGACCCAAAAAACCCAAATCATTGCCATCAAAGACAGTGAAAACCTACCTTTTTCAGTGAAAATTGTGTGATGATTTAGGCACGTTCTGAAATATATTTGACTTGTTTGACTTGACTGTATTTAATCATTTATTCTGGTTGATTGTGTCAAAACTATTTAACAAACCACTTCTACAAGGGTATTTTCAGTAAAATGATTGATTGTATGACAAAGGAACTATTGTACTTTGAAATATGTCCTTTACCGTAGCAGTAACTTGAATAATCGAAGTGAATCGAAAGTGTCATCCAACAGAAGCCAAAGAGTCAACAACTCAACGAGAGGTATTATTATTAAAAAAAACATGAACACCAGGGCGCCACTGACGGTGGAATTCTCTCAATATAAATCAGATCAGGGGAAGCAAATGGAAACATCCAATGTTCACACACATGCTTTTCATTCGTTTTTTGTTTTTTTCAGCACAGCTATTGACCAGATCATAAAATAAAATAAAAAAATGTCAGTTACAACTTTGTCCTTGACTTTGCAAAAAAAAGAGCAACACACTAACTCGAAGTGAGTTATCATTCCAAATCAGAGAATTCTGCCTCGCCATATTCTGAATCATCAGAGTCTGATGTATTCACCTCCTCCCTCTGCACCTCCTCATCACCCTCCTACTGCCTCTCATCTTTCTCTCTCTCTCCCTCTCCAGCTTGTCTTGTTGCAATTGAATAACCGACACATTGCACAGAATCTGTAGGCTTATACTTATAAAGGTTCCAAAAAGCACATTACCACAGCTACAGGACTATAGTTGCATATCTATTTCATGTTGTTAAAATGCACCTAATGCGTTGTTTGATTGCTCGGCTTCTGTTTGTCCTACAGTGGAGTTAAAAAGCTGAACCCAGTGATCTCAGATAATGGACAAATGAAGGCGAGGGGAAGAGGGAAAGAGAGAAGAGAGAGACGAGGGAGAGGAGGGTTTCTGTCCAATGCTCAGTCATCTCCAAACATGTCAGAAATGGGGAGTAGACTAGGAGGAGATGGCTGGCAGAGAGGCAATCAATAAACTCTCACATTTCATGCTGTGTGTGTGTGTCTGTGTGTGTGTGCGTACGTGCGTATGTACGTACGTACGCTCATTTTTCGTAAGACTCAAACCTCTTAATCACAGGGGAACATGCAGCGTCAGCCCCCCAGCCCCCCCAAAAAAAATTTAGCATATGGCCCGTGATGCAGTGAATATCACAGGTTCTCGTAAAAGCGTATGTTGTGTGTGTGTGTGTGTGTGTTTGTGTGTGTGTTGAAACAGATTCTCCTCCTGGTGGGGAGCTGGATGTCCGGTCCAGGCTAATTTGTGGAGCACACGGCCATATTCCGGGGCTCAGAGCTGTCCATCGTAGCATAAACCGAACTCATTCTGGACCGAAAATTGAAGTATTCTCCGAGCACATGTCAGGACCCAATTAATCTTCGCTGTAGCCACTCCGGTCTCCTGATGGCGTGATAAATCAAAACCTTGGCGCGCTCCTTGGCGCGCCGAACTTTTTTTCGAGGGGGTCGCTCGGGTTCAGCCATATTGATCGGACCGTCCGGGATGTTAAGGGGCGGTATGGGCTCACATGGTTTCGGGGCGGACTTTCATGTTAAAGCCAGTTACTTACAGCCTGAATCGGACGAGGGGCGAGCCGAGCGCTTCTATCTTCTCAGTCCTGTCCTCGCTGAATCTTTAATGATCTGATACCATCACCTGTCCTCTGCAATTGATTGCCATCGATCTGCTTGTGATGACCTTGAATTTACAGTATCTCCTGTCTTTTCCCCCTTTCTCCCCCCCCCCCCCACATTCCTCCTCCCTACCTCTTATTATTTTCACCTCTTCTTCTCCTCTCACCCCCTGCCCCTCTTTCCTCCATTGTCTTCTCCCTTTTTTTTTTTTTTTAAATCCCCTCTCCCACCAGGCCTGTAGATTCTGCTGAAACCTCCCGTAGTCCTTTTTGCAACATTGAAAAGCAACGACTTATCTCCCCCACGCAACCCAGGCTTAGGAGAGAAGAAGATGAAAAAGAAGAAGAGGTGAAGAAGAGAAGAAGTCTTCTCACCATGACAAATCAAACACGAAAATACACACAATCCCCCGCCGGCACAACTGCTGTAAAACACCACTTGCTGTCTTTTTTTTTTTCCTCTCAATTCACTCAGTTATCCTCCTTCCCACGTTCTTTTTTCTTCATCTTTGCTTTCCTCACCTCATCATCTCTCGGTCACCTTGTCTCCTCATCTCTCAATCAATCTCTCACTGACTCTATTTCACGCAATTGGACGTTTTTTTTTTTTTGTCCATCCAGACATTTTATCTACATTTAAGTACAGGTTCCATCGCATTCTGGTTTCCCATCACGCTGGCAGAGTTTGTGGCGCTAGTAGGAGACACTGGAAACCACATGAATTGATATTGTAACCAAACAAAAGTGATGCACCCTTTCATATACTGCACCTCACCTTTACATTTTGTTCTCACCCCATTCCCAGCGTTCTCTCCCCCCTTCCCTTATATTCCTCTTAATGTCCATCCACTCCATCTCCATTTCCACCATGCATAGACATAGAGCACCCCCTCATCCCATCTATTGACCTCTCTCTGTCTCTGAATGGGCCAGGGAACACTGCGAGACGGCTGAGCTACTGTCCTGGTCGGGGAAGAGCATTGACTTTTTTTTTTGATGTGTTCCTTTCTTTTCTCCTCACAGACTGTGTTTGATCGTGTTTCCCTCTTTAAGCTGAGAGAACAAAGCCTGTTTCTTTGTCTGCCGTGGTTGTGGTCTTTTAGGACAAGGTGGTAGCCATAAGCCTTCAAAGTCAGAAACTCTATGGAGTTGTTTCTTCGATTCGCTTCTGTTTTTATTGCATTAGTTGTCATGGAGTGGAAAACAGTATATCTTTATAGTAACGGTGTAAACCTTTAAAAAAAAAAGAAAAAAAAAAGAAAAAAAAGTACTATTATATAAATATTTTATTTTTTACCATTGTATAAATATACAGTATTGATTAACTTATGTACTTTGATTGCAAGTTTTTTGATCACCCCCCACCGTGAGAAAATAAAAAAAGAGGAAACCCTTTTTTCTGTGAATTTTAGGCACTATTTCTAATGCTATTGATGTGTTGACTATTTTACTGTAACATCTTTTTTTTGTTGAGTTTGTTGGTGTTTTTTTTAGGTTGGATTTTGTCTCCTGTCAATTCTGCCTTCTCCTGTTCTCTCCCCATCTCTCATTACACGTCACAAGAAGATGTATAAGAAGAAAAGTAAACAAAAGGCTGTGGTTTTTGTGCAGATAGTTTCGCTTTTCTCTCTTGCGCTCATCAGAAGAACGTAGCGTGCGTGGGGTTTCTTGTGGAAGACCACCATAAAGGAAAAGAATGAGTTACGTCTGTCTTTTGCACTAATTTAATAAAGCCGTTACTGAAAATTCCCACAATGCTGTTTTGCAGATGGTGTGTTCACTGGAAGGTCATTTGTTCCACTTATGGGCGGCGAGTGAGTGAGTGAGGACTGTCGTTTGTGTTTAGCATTTTCCATGAATCAGTTTTTTCATCATTATTAAAACAAAAAAAAACTGAAGGCTGATTATCACATTGTTTAGATTCATCATCAGCTGATGATTAGACGTCACATACATGTAACTTTATTTCGTTGTAAGGTTTTTGTGCTGCACTTCCTACAATCATATCAACAATGGATTAAATAAGTGTGTATAATGTGAAATGGGTCACTATGATGAAGCCAGTTCTCATCTCTACTGGACATTTTAGTATCTTTAGGGCAAAGGATTTTCTGCATTGGTTAAAAGTCCAGTCAGTGTTTGTGATATCAATCAGCAGCTGAGTTATTATTCATATGGCTGAATGAATTAGAGCCAGTTTTTAATGACATGCCTCTAATCAGTGGCACGCCGCTATTGGGTCTAAACTGAAAGCAATAGTCTGGCAAAGCACCTCAAGGTGTTATATGCTCAGTAGGATTTTAAAAGGTCAGACACACAATCCCCGATGATGTACTTTTTTTATAATGACTAGTGTTTCATTATGCTTTTCATCTCCAGGTTGACAGAGTGTTCTGTGAAAACGTATGAGGTGCCAAAAGGATGAAATAGGAGATTCCCCGGTTACACAAATTGTCCCCAAAAATGCAACAGAACCATTAGAACATGTTCCACTCCGCTGTTGTTAACTCGTGCTGTGTAATCACCGTCTAATGATGACTCTGACAGATCTGTTGTACAGGTATTTATAAGAAGCAGCAGATAAGGCAGTGATTGCATACCAGTATTTCATCATTAAGCAATCCTGCAGGGAAGAAAAGGCAATCTGGAAAGACCCCCCCCCCAAGAGCCCAACCGTCCCGGTGAAATCAATGAAACTGTGCACACGAGGGGCCTTTCACAAATAAAGGATCATGCCAGGCTGTTTCAACACATTCATCTTGGGTGTGGAAATAAAGTGTGTCCCAGCCAAAGCTACTGTCCTCATATAGGTGGAGTTAAATCAGGGCACGGCGTGAAAAGAACAACGCAATGATTCCTATGCAGACAGAAGTGTGCGCAGCCTGCATAATTTTGCAGTTATTAGCATTTTATTTTCTCTGGTTCATACTTTATCAGTTCATTGTCGCACTTAAATTTTGGTTGAATGTAAAAGAAAAAAAAATTCAAATAAAAAGTGTCATTTTCATTTATTCATGAATTCCAGTTTGATACTTTTCCTTGACTCTCCAGCCACTAAGATCACACATTTGTAATACTGTTAATTATAATCAACATCATTACTATTATTCTAAAGTTGCCTCTAACTTTTAGGTCCACACATATTGGTATTCTTTATAACATTATTCCTTGTGCTTTGTTGCTTCACCTGCAAACCTAGCAGGTACAGTGCTCTCTGTGGCTGCTGTAAAACAAGGACAGCGCTCTGTAAATAAAAGATAAATACAATGAAACAGGAACACTATCGTTGCTTCACCTGTAAACAGAGAACACAGTTCTCAGTGGGTTTCCCGATAATAAATAAAGGATAAATGCAGTGAAATCAGAACCTTATTATGAACAAGAACCCGAATTACTTCAAAACCGTGAATGTTTATGTATGCATTAAATGTCCAAAGTTCTGTTTAAGTTGGGCTACTTCGGCTTATTATGTGATCACAGAGTTTCTGCATGGATGCACAGCTTAAGGCAGAAATTCACAAATATCTTTTGGCAAACTGAAGGGCAACAGATTGATTTTTTTTTATTTTTTTTTCATATGCTTTCCACCAATTACGTGGACGTCCTGGCATTTTGCCGTACACCTCCAGACCGGCTGGAAGGTTTCTCTTTTGGGTTGCGCCCTGCACTAGCACTAGATGGGTCTTCCTTTTTCTCCCCCTGAACACTTGACAGCAGGCCCTTCAGATCAGTGACCGTATCGGCTGAGGCCGCTCTGGTCTCCGTTCCTCCAAGACCATGTCCCTCTGATCCAGGAAAAAAACCACTTTGTATTTTGTTCTTTGCTCCTTTGCCAGGATGCTGTCACTCTCCCTGTGTCGGACAATGAAAAAAGAAAAAATACTGTAAGATGGTAGTGTCTTCCTCTACTGATCTCTGAAAGTGGTCCAGACCTACAAGTGGAGTCCTTTCCGTCTGTCCGTGACTGATTGAACAAACGCTTCTGCAGCGTCATCACAGCGGAACCAACGAGACGGAACGCAGACGGCGTCGACCTGCCAATGTTCAAAGTGCAGTTGAGTCTGTGGATCCCTGCAGTATGCTGTGCACTACGGAGAGCTACACACACAATGACTAAACACTCGTGACATAATCTTGTTGTTATAGCTTCAGTACCATCACATGATTGACAGAGATCATCATTTTAAAAAATGTGGCGCTGAAAACGCAACCTTATCAGTCTAACACTGAGAAGTCTGGACAATCCGTAGCTACTCATGTAGCTGTCAGCCTTAATGAATGCAATCAGCTGTCGTCACTTTTCCAAGCTATTCTAACGGGCAGCGAGCCTTAATTCCCCTCCATTGTCGTCCTGTTATTCGTGCATCACTTAGCAATAGAGCTTAATTCACATCTGAAATGCTGTTATTATGCCTAATGATTCAGGATTCCATTTCTGTGTATATGTATGTATAGATGTGAATGCTGATCAGCGCTTACAATGCACAGGACAACCTATTATTTGTATTGTGTCAAATGTGGGCGTCTGTCTCGTCACAACATCTGCAAGGTGTCGAATCAACCTTTCGAATAGAATTCAAGGTGCAAAGTACAAGTACAATTGACTTTACAGGCATATTCTTCAAATGTATCTTTTCTTATCTTTGCTGTAGATAAATAATGGAGGGTGCACTTTATACACCTGAACAAATACACCAAATTGCAGCGATTTCTTATAATACACAGCCTTTAACACTCACCTTCTTTATAACGTTACCAGATGCAATGTCACATATTTCCTATGCCCGTCATCTTGTATTCAACCGATTCATGTGTCATGTCTTATTCTTGTGTTTCATATCAGAAGCTCATGGGTACAAAGCAGCGAAGATAAAAATTCTCTGTGACGCAAGTGATGATAAAGTGGGACAAGGTGAGTACTAAAGGGAAGGACAAATGAGAAGTTTAATGCTTAGCAAGTTGAAAAACAAACTTTTATGAGTTTTTAAATGGCAGGAAAAAAGATGTTGTGGAAGAGAGGCAGGGTGACTTTTCCACCGCCTCATTGTGGCTTCAAAACAACACCATCCATTGGTTGAACATTTTAATTTCACTTCCTAATTAGAAGTGGCTGCTTTATAGCTTCACCAGCATGGATGATTTCCTCCTCATCGCTCCCTATAACTTTATTTCTGGGAATGCCAATAGCAACCATAATATCCAATAATAATGATCCTAATATCCCCCATCCAACATCTCCTACTCAGCCATTCAGACTCATTTATTCCCTCCTAGATGATCATTTAGCACCTATTAACAGAAGATCCTCATCTATGATGACCTCTCAATTATCCTGTTCACTCTCATTCTGCTTAAGCTTAGCAAGGTTAAATAACACCCTGAACCTGTGACATGGGCTATTGGCAGATATTGGTGGTGATTACACTTACAATACATTCAACCAGGCCTAAAGGCCCCATAGTCCCTCTTCCATCCATCAACTGTTATGTTTTTCTGCACTCACCAATTTAAGAATGAAGCATGATTAACAATAATGGTGCTGCCAATCATATAGCCTTCCATAACTATCTGGTTAAAGGTAGTCCGACCACTGTAGGCTTTCTGCACAATGTTCATTTAGGTGACTCTTCTATATTTTCAGTAATTGGCATTTGGTATTTGGCTTTGTAGCGATTTCCCTCCGACTTTTTCCAATAGTAGAAAAACTCTCTCAGAGCACAAACCTCCACCAAGCACATGACCAAGCTTCGCAGGTGCAGGATGGACTACCAGGTGTCCTCAAACAAGCGCCTGGTCTATTTTCTGCAGTGTTACCTGAACAACAAAAATGTCAAAGCAATCCAGAAACCAGGATTTCCTCCAGGATTGTTAACCAAAATGTATTCATCTGTCCATAGTACCATTCCCAACATTCAGTGAAAGTTTGACGGGAAAAAAAACAAACAGCCCAAACTTTTTAGAGTTATCTTGCTAGCAATCACACAAACAGACAAAAGCCAGCAAAAACATAACCTCCTTGGCTGAGGTGAAAATGGAAGTGCACAGGACAGATTTGAATTCTAGTGGAAGAACCTATTTAATTTTGTAAAAAAAAAAAAAAAAAAACACCGGTATGACACTCGTGTGTAATTGTACCCTGCTCAATGAGCTGCCCCATGTGCTGTTTCCCATTTCATTCATTGTACTTGCTTTGAAAGGCTTGAAAATGAGTGTTGTGGTCCTATTTGCAACAGAGCAACAAAGGTTTGCTGAGAAATGGGGCCTGATGTCTAAAATACAGAATACAGCCACATGTAGAACAGTGATTTAGTTTGAAGTGCACGTGTATCCACATCCATCCACTGTGTCATCACCTTTGTATGGAAATAAAAACCCTGGTTATATTGTAACTTAAATTCCCTTTAATAAATATATTTTCACCTTGAAGAACACAGACCACTATGACCGCCAATCTCTCCAAAAAGGGGCGATTTCTAAAGATGCCATTCAGTTTGAGCCAGGAGGGTCACCAGGTTTACACTAAGTGTAATGTCAGAGATGAATCTACAGATAAACTACCCTGATAAAAGCCTCAGATGACCTTTGTCAGGTTGGATCCCATCTTTATCAAAGGATAGATCTTCTTTACAAGATAATCCAACTGGGTTTGCAAAGACTCTTTGAAAGAGAAAGACTGAATAACTTATAAAGCACTATCAGCTTTGTCTCTTTTAAAACGCACATGCACACACACGCTAATGTAAATTTCAGAGGAACTATGAAGTAGTCTCCCTCTTCATGTGACAAGCTTGTTTTAATCATGTAGGCTAAATCCTAACTAATTAAGGTTAAATCTAACCACAGAACATTTTTCTCCAGACATCTTTGATGACAAGAAATGATGTTTAATGCATGTAGTGAAAATAGCATCAAATGCTTTTTTGATACTTTCAGGTATGATCATAAATTATTGTCTAACCAGGGTTTCATTTTCAGGTCACCTTACAGCGTTTAAAGTGTTCGAGCAGTAAGGAAATGTAGAACCTCTCATTTAAGGAATGTTGAATGCCATTATATACTGAAATTATGTTTGTGTTATGTTTATTAAAGTGTAGTAACATTGTTAATTCCCAGTGATGTGATCTAGTGAGTTAAAGTTTGTGATGTAAAGAAATAGGTGAGTCAGTCTTTCTATCAGACCATCTTTTGTCCTCAAACTAAGAAATTAAATAATCTTTAGGAAATCTGCACCAAACTGACCCACAGCACGCCCAGATAACTGGACTGACACCACCTTCACCTGGACTATTGGTCAACTATAAATATTTTCCACAGTATCGGTTAGTTATGACAAGACATCAGCAACTTTTACTAGGGAAACAGTTTGGTTGTTCTTGTTCATGGAAAATGTTGAGCAATGTCAAGCCTGATGTTTCTGAATTAAATGCAAACATTCAAATAATTGTGATCTCAGTATTGAGCAAAATAATCAAGTAAATGATTTTTGCCATAATCAAGCAGCCCTACTGAAAACACACTGATATTTAATATGCATTTCTTTGGCTATTTTTTTTTAGGTTATTGGGTGATTCTTTTATTGAGGTCATTGGGTGAGAAATGCAGACATTGGTTTTATTAAGAAGGGTTTGGGCCTTAATAACGCTTTCAATAACTTTTTCTCCATGAAATCTTCATAGAGTTAATGTTTTGTATTTTCAGTTTCAAAAAGCTCATGCTGACAATCACACTTCCTACTTACAGTAGTTCCTTTTTCATCTCATGCGAATACCTGTGAAAAAAAATTAAATAAAAAATGGAAACAACTCTGTACTCTTATATAAATAGTATGCAGATCTGTTCTTTAAATATAATAATGTCTGTATTATCCACCGACACACAGCAGGGATGCCCTTCTCAAGGGGACGGATGTTCACGTCAAGCTGTACAACATGCTCCAGATGAAAGAGGCAAAAAAGAGAGAAGGAGCCGGCGCCGACCTTGTTCTGGGCTCAGATGAGGAACCTTCCTCCAGCTTGTATCTGTAAAATGTTTTGATTAACAGTCTGCAACAAGAAGCAGATTTTGTTTTCTTTTTCAAGGTCTTTTTCTTCTCCAGTGTGTAATATATACAAGAGGCCGTGTGTGGAAATGCATACCTGTGTACTGCCTACTGCTAACCCATTATCAGCACTGTCCACGCTGATGTCTACAGCCACATATCCCAGGATGAAATAATAGGAGGAGCAGGAGGAGGAGAAGGAACATAGTGCACTGCGTTCAGCAATGTTAGATACATAACGTGAAGTTTGAGACACGGTGAGATGTCTCTGCTTTTTTATTACAGCACATCTCCGTTAGCTTTCAGGGTTGTTAATCAACTGCAATTTAAGGCAACTGGCTAACAATCAGTGACCATGCAGCACAGTGCTCTGGCATTATTACAGGATACGTGCATGACCTTTGAATGTCTTCTTTCCTGAGGGAGCTGTGATGGGTGTTGGGGTGATAGGCATACACCCCCCCCCCCTAATACTCTCATATTAAGAATTAGAGTTTCTAAATAATATTTTAACACCCCTAACCATAACTCCTCTAAATTTGTCATCAACACATTTCAAGGTCACCAACCTGCTTATTTCGTGTGTTGTTTTTCCACACAGAAAAGGTATTCAACAGGAGGCGGTATGCAAATGAGACTACAGGTGCTGAGGTTGCTACACCACAGCATGTGCCTGCGCGAGATGGCCCATTTTATTTTAGTAGGTACATTTAAATTATACTGTATATATCACCGGGAACTTTGCATTCATCAATAGTCTCAGTGCCTTTGGAAGCCTAAAAAGAGAAGGTGTATTTTTCAACCAATCATGTCTCAAGTGGTTAAATAAGTCTCAGTGAGGGCAGTGAGTGTGTAGTGATTTTGTATTTTTATAGGTCCCATGTTAATGTGAAAGAGCTAAGGCTAATTTTGTATTTGTATTTGTTTTTTTTATGGCTTGTCGGCATTCACATAGTGTGCTTTGTTTCAAGACTGTTAATGTGATGCCTCGGAGGAGTCAATCATTATTCCAGCTGCTTTACATCTCCAGGATTTAGGAAGCTTTGGCAATACAACGTACTCGCTTTAACACCAGGTCCTCGGAGATCTTGCAGCCTTTTAAAAAAAAAAACACAAGCTGATTAAAGTGTGTTGTACCGCTGACATGTTGAGTGACTTTTCTGCGGGTTGGTTAAACATGAAAAGACAGTAGGAGTCTTTGCCATACAAGCAAAAATAATGAAAAATAGATGATTTTTGGGGATGGGATGCTCTTAGGAAAAACAGCACATCTGTCTGTGATTTTTGCATACCGTAGGATACAGTGTATGGTCTGCTGTCCCCGGGGAATTTACAAATACAAGTAGAAAACAATGCATGAACCACAGGGAGAATAACCAAGATGCACTGTTAGCGTTGTACGTAGCATCAACATGGAGGGTTTGTATTAGCATGTTGCATTGCATGCTGACCTTTGCATGTTTCTACACAGTATACAGCTGTAACTCTGTGTCGGGACGCCATGCTGAGCTGCTTAACATAAACATGCATAGTGACGCTTGTCATGGTGTTCACAATTCTCATACACACACACACACTCCTATATGCATACCCCTCTGCCCCGCCCAGACCTGCATTGCAGCAGCTGAGCCACTTTATTGTGTCACCCCCCACCAAATCAGGTAGCAAAAAAGGAGGCATCAAAGCTCCCAAGAGTACCAATTTGTTTTCACAGTTGTGCTCATTGTGTCTCTTTGTGGTCGGGTGCCTGTGATTTCCCTCCAGTTAACTAGGAGGAGCAGCCGATGGACTCGGCACATTCACTCCCCTGAATAGATTTACGCTGATGCAACTCAATGGGTTTTTCTGGTGGTCACAGGAACTCGTTAGGGGTACATTTGTTTGCAGATTCATGGGCTGTGCGGACATTGATTAGTACTAACAGGAATAATTTAACAGAGGCAACAAGGGACACTGGATTACTGCGCCACAAAAGTGGAAATATGTCACCTCCTTCTACTCAGGACTGTTGTGGCATTTTGCTCTCTCGCCCTGGTGCTGCAGGGGCCTCTCCCTCTGTCTGCGTGTTAATGCACCGAACAAAAATATAAATGCAACTCTTCAGGTTTTCACAAGTTGATGTAAAAGATCTAAACGTATTCTATGGTCACAAAGCTTTATCTCTCTCAAACTGTGTTCCTGAATGTGTTAAAATCTGTGTAAGTAGGCACGTTTTTTTTTCCCCAGAACAGTCCATTCACCTGACAGAGCATATCAAGATGCTGATTAAACAGCATGATGATTTCACAAGCGAGTGACCAGCCTGGGGCTGCTCCCAGGAAAAAAGGGAGTCTGAAATGTGCAGTTTTATTTGGGAAAAAAAGGCTTTTCTTAGGGCAAGGGCAGAAATACCAATGTACGGATCCTTGTAAACTGCTGCTGTGCATCATCATGATGCAACATGAGGTGATGGCGGCGGATGAATAGGCCTCAGGATCACATCGAGTTATCTCAGTTTCAAATGAGCATCAGTACAAAGCACCTCTGAGAAAACACTTTTCCAAAGTGCCGTTCAAGGTGAGCGTTTGCCTTCTCCAATGCTTCCGCTCTGCAGTGAGCTTTTCTGAGTTGGTCTCTGACAGCCTGTGCCGAGTTGTTTTTATAGATCCTATATCATTTTTCTGGGTTTTATTAGAAGGTTTTTTTTGTCATTTCCTCTCTCAAGCTTGTATCTTAAGATCTGTAGAGAACAAGTCATTTTTGTGTCTCATTACTGAGTCTTTCCTCTGATGGGCTATGAATAGGTGGGGGGTAGGCAGTAACTTTAAAGTTTAAAGACTTCGCAACTTCAGGTTCACAACCTAGAAATCCTGACAGGTCATTTTAAAGCGAGAGAACAGTTTGAAACATGGGACAGTATTTACTTAGACCTAGACTTTACTTTTAATCAAAAAGATAATAAAAAAATGTACTTTCTTCAATTAGCATTGCGTGAGTTGTAAACAGGGCTGTTGCTGTGTATATTTCTGACATGGTTGCATGATGTTTTAATGCCAGTCCTCTGTTTGTAAGTATGTAGATCTGACAAAATTAGTGCCATTTATCCTTACCAAGGGATTTACCAATAAAGTCAATTTGCATTACAATTAAAGGAATTTGTATGAGGATTAACACCACCCTGAGATGAATTTCCTCTTTTATGCCAATGACACATAACATAATAAATTCTTGCTTTACACTTGGATTATTAGTAGCATCTGACAGAAATTAGGTGAAGGGGGAAGACTTTACATTCTTAGTTTCAAAAAAGGCATTTGCACAAGGTTTCATGGTGCATCTTGTTCACCAGCGAGACTGGGATAACTCTAATATCAGGCTTTTTTCCTGAGCCAGGAGGAGCTCTTTATGCCATCAGTGGTTCAGTGCCACAGCTGGTGCAGAGAGACAGCGAGTAGCTAGAGAAATGTAATTTTGTTGTGGGGCAAGGGAGATGGAGATGAGGGAAAGAATCCAGGGCCTGGCCATGAGGCCGTCATTGGAGTAGACGGACAAGCTGATCCAAGCTGGAGTGGAGTTGTGCATGATGCACACAAATAGATAGCTGGAAAAAAAAAAATACAAGGCCCAGTTTCTGAATACGGGTTGTGTGTATTTCTCGGTGGATCGAGTGTTTTGAATCATGGGACAGTATTTATAACACCTCGACCGCAAGGCGCAGAGGGGTTGTCTTGAGTTTCCTGAAATATTCATAAGTGTGTTTTGGGCATAACATGAACTTAATCAATCAGTTTTTTTTTTCTCCCATCCCCTTTAAAAAGCCAGGTTTGCGCTTCCACTTGGCTTGCTGCTATTTGGCAACTTGATGTGAGATGTGTGTCACGCTCTGTCACTTGCAATCAGGAGCAGCTGAAGAAAGGAGCGCAGCTCACTGCACAACCACCTCCCCCCCACCGCCACCACCACCGCCACCACCCATCTAAGCCTAGAAATCCTGAGGAACACACCGGAACAGAATGCACATGGAAGCATAACTTAATAACTCACACGGGTTTGGACAGTGCACGATCCGAATGAAAGCAGCCCTCCGTCAGCGAGATGTAGGTGTCCTCCATGACACATGTGGCAGATGTCACTGCTACATGCACGACGTGGGCGCGTGGCAATTTTCAGAAACCTGCTAAATATATCACGTTTCAGCAGTTGTGGTCACAACAAATAGTAAAAATGAACTAAAAAAAAAATCTAATTTTGGAGACAAACTTAATTAAAACAAGCACTCTAGATTTTCCAGTACCCCCTAAAATTTTTTATAATTGGATAATTGAAGCCCACCTGAGGCGATCTGTGCCTGCATTAATGTGGATATATCTAATAATTGATATTTATGTTGCCAATAAGATTCCAGGGCGACACGGTGGTGCGGTGGGTAGCACTGTTGCCTCACAGCAAGAAGGTCGCAGGTTCAAGACCCGCCTTGGGCCTGGGTCTGGGGCCTTTCTGTGTGGAGTTTGCATGTTCTCCCCGTGTCTGCGTGGGTTTTCACCGGGTACTCCGGTTTCCTCCCACAATACAAAACATGCTCAGGTTAATTGGTAAACTCTAAATTGCCCATAGGTGTGAGTGTGAGAGTGAATGGTGTGTGAATGGTGTGTGTGCCCCACGATTGGCTGGCGACCATCTGGGGTGTATCCCCCTGCCTCTCGCCCATAAAGTGCGCTGGGATAGGCTCCAGCAGACCCCTGCGACCCCGAAAGGGAATAAGCGGGATAGACAATGGATGGATGAATAAGATTCCAAACCCACTAGCTGTAATTTCTTTGATATAGACCTAGAAAAGATGGTTTGACTCCATTGAATAAACTTCCCAACTATGTCTTGGTTAATAGGGGTGAATGGAGGCCTGTAGCTTGAGGTCACACAATGGAATGACTGAAAACTCAGAGATCAAGTTGTTTGGACAAAAAGTAAAAACAGCCCAAATATTGATCAAAGGCTCAGTGTGTGTTAAGTCAAATACAGCAAAATTAGGCACAATGACACTGAAATCTGCTCTGACAGCATTTGTGTTGATCATATGCTGCTCCCTGATGTGTGATTACGAAATATGCTATGTGTGCACTACCTAATGTTGGGTTAATTTTAGGCAACGCCTATTAAATTTTGTCATTGTTAAAGAACAAGAATGTCAACTTTCCTTTTACTTGCTTTGTATGATTGTATTGATTAAAAGCCCTCGCATTTACAGTGGGTGGTGACATTTCTGGGACAAATCTCAAGCGACGCAAAGATAGCGGCTCCCGAACAAAACGAAATATACCTCGTGGAGATTGAATCTTTATTAGAATCATAGATTTCTTCTGCGGTTCTTGATGACTACAGTGGGATGGAATAGCGATATGCAGCTTTTTAAATGTTACCAAGCAACCAGAATTGTTCCTGCTGCTTTGTTGAAACACACAGTCACTTCACTATTTTATATGTCTACAGTTGTCTGACTGCACAAACATGAAAGGTATGTCGATGAAAAGGCCTGCGTGATGGTATATTGACTGTATATTGACATACGAGTGCATGATGACAGAAGGAGCCTGTGGAGAGAAAGTTGGCTTCTGAACATTGTCCCTACACAAGGACAACAGTCACTTCTTAGGAAATGTTGTAAAGGAAGTGCTGACTCCTGAACACACCACAACGGACTCTTTCCTGCGTTCCATTGTATTCCATTGAATAAGACCATTAGGAAGGCCAGCTCTGTCCTGGGGTGCTCCCTTGACCCGGTGGAGGTGGTGGGAGAGAGAAGGATGATAAGGAAGATATCATCAATGATGGAAAACCACCTCCACCCCATGCAGGACACACTGTCTGGACTGACGAGCTCCCTCAGCAACAGACTAATCCATCCAAAGTGTCTGAGGGAGCGATATCGGAAGTCCTTCCTTCCTGCAGCTGTCAGACTGTACAACAAGTACAGCTCTCAGTAAACCCCCCCCTAACAGAAAAAAACGGACATTTTGTACATAGACCTCTGTATATAGCCATTGTGTATGTAACCAAACAGTGCAATACATATATATTTATACTGTATATATCTATATCAGTCTATATCAGTCACACTCTTGGGACAATAAAGGAGCTATCTAATCTAATCTAATCTATTCTAATCTTGTAGCTCAAGTAAAACATATTTAGGTAAAATGTTTGTAGCAAAACATTAATTAGTCAGTGTTGCTGTTGCTGTGCACATGCCAAATCTACAGTATTCCTGTATTTTCTTTTTCTATGTATTTTAATTTTGTAGTAGTTTCTGCAATGGTGGTGCCAGAGTAAAAAAAATGTAAAGTGGAATTTTGCACCTTTTTAAGGTTGATGCTCCATGCTCCCTATTCACACAAGACTTTCTTTTGAAAATGAGCTACTTAGATAGTGCAAACTCGGTCTGATTCAGGCAGTTAACTTTTTCAGAAGCCTCTCAATCCTCCTTAACGGCCAGGCCTATGTGTCACACATACTATGTCCTCTTCCTAGCACTTTTCTCTAGTCTAATCAGTTCCCATTGACTTCATGGAACACTCAATTGGGTTCCCGCTGAGGAAATAAATACTAACTTTGCGGCACTAATTTAAAAAAAATGAGTCATGGAGCCTCAATCAAATCAGCAAATTCAAAAACAGCAGGGTTGTGGAGTCACAATATTTAGTATAGCATTATTCGTATGATACCTATGATAAAAGCTGGTTCTGAATAGCACCTAATCAACGATTATAAAAGAAAGTAAAAACCTTTGATCTTTGTTAGTGATCGAGTTAAGTTTCGGGGAAAGGTTTTATTGTATAGAGTAGGCTGTAAATGTGAAAGGCCTGGCTGTAGAAATCAAGGGACAAACCCTTGTGCTGAGCAAGAAGGACAATAAGGTATACTCAGATGAACGACCATTTGAGGCTCATCGTAAAAGTAGACCCCCATGTTAAAATATGAAACTTTACAGCAAAAAGAAACATCATCATTTAGAGCCTGATGCAAAAAAAAAAAGGTTAAACCAACTGGTGTTGTCATGGAGACGACGTCCATTATACAGTGTGTGATAGAAACAAATTTCAAAATCATATCTAACTAAGATTACCAAAACGCATCAAATCATTTGGGTATTCACCCATGTGTAAATACTCATTCATTAATCTGTAGTTTATTCGACTGCTGCTCTCTCTCTCTTTTTATATCATCTCTCTCTCACTCTACTCCTGTTTTTCCCTCCCGTCTTTTAAAATGAATTGGGAAGCTGACAGCAAAGCCCATTAGCTTTACTTTTAACCTTATCAAACACAGATACATGTTCTCCGTTCTTTGTGCTGCCTCGTGTCGGGGTTGCACCGCTCTGATCAGTCCAAGCAGATTTACATGATTGGCCAATCGCGGAGCATGATGCATGAGTTCCATTTTTTGCAAAAGTTGTGTCCGTCCGAACTGTGTAACATTGCATCACACTAACTCTATGATGGTTATAGTAGTTTACAGTTGCTGGATATACAGTAAGAAGGCATCTTGACACCATGAGTGAAGTTCCAGGCTCGGCTAATAAAGATTTATGTGTCGTATTAAAGAAATGTTACAGAGGTCAAAGAGCTGTTAGTGACTCAGCATTTGAGTTTCCTATACTTTTCTTTTTACTTTTAGTACCCTTGCAAGAAGATGCCCCAGCATGATGCAGCATCACAGGGAAATCCTTTCGAGGCCTTTATTTTAGTTTTTTCAGATGACCTGTGGTATGTCCTACCAGGTGACAGCACAGGCTTTTGATGTGCCAAAGTTTACACTATTCAGAGCTGTGCACAGGATTGCAAAGTAGATCCACACATGCAAGTCCAAGGTCATCTTCCTCCCTGATCCAAACACCCTGGAGGAAGTTGGCCAAAAAACATTTGGACAGCTGGCACAACATGAGGCATCCAGGAAGGCTGTGGCAGTCATAGATTCAGATTCCTGCAACATATACATCAAACCACCCAAACACAACCAGATAGATTATTTTAATTATAGACAGTTTGATTCCATTCAACCGCAAGTCATCCCCGACTCTTCTGGGAGATGTCTGGACATCTTAGTTGGTTATGTTTGAGTACATCACCGCACAGATTTTGAGAAATATCCCTGTTTATTTCATCTCTCTGCCTCCCCCCCGACTGTTATTTTTCTCCTGGGAGACTGAGGCTATCCTTGCCTGTCGCTCCCTATTGCCGTCCTCGCTCCTTTTAAACGCACATTACACGAGAGGATGCAGGAGCGGTTTAACCACATGCATGGTGAGTTCCATTATTGAGAGGACATTTGGGGTCGTGAAGCCATTGATGGCGGGCCACCTCATTCAAGGTGCTGGAGATTAGGCCCAGTTTCTGTTCTGATCCGAGGTTTCCTTGGCCTGTGTGTTCCTCCACAATGTGAGGCTCACATATGGAGACATTATGGAAATGCCAGAGCTCCAGTCAGAGGAACCTGGTCCACCTGCACCCCATGACCTCTGTGACATCCAAGAGAAAAGTGGGGCACAGATGAGGGACAGGCTATATGCACCCCAGCACCTTCAGCCTGCATTAAGTGATCACACATATTCTAGATAATGTTGTAATAAAGAATGCAACACTTATAATGTTTTGCATCCGCAAATCTACTTTCCTCCTCCAAAGTCAATGAAAGGAAACACTCCTTGCTACTCTAACTTCACAAACCTGCCAATAGGTGTGTCCACCTGCTCCTTTTTTAATTTCTCACTTTACCTCCCTTTTCTGCAGATCCCACTTCATCGTCTCTTGACTTTTAGTGTACTCTTTCAGGTACAGGTGCAACCTCAGCCTTTCTTTGGGAGTAGTGGATAGCAGCGGTACTGGCCTTCTCATTGGGCACCATGACAGGCTACTTTGATGAGGAGTCTGCTGCTGCAGTAAAGCTTTAAGGAGCTCTGTGGGTTCCTTCTGCCCCAGAGCCTCGTGCGTTGCCTCGAAGAAAGGCCAGTGCATGACTGGCCCCTGGCATAGACCCCTACTTAGTATTTATATGACTGGAGCCAGATAATTCATGAAGATTCACCACCCCTATAGTTAATCACATACACATAAATAACCTACAGTGGCCTTTTCACCAAATAAAGCCAGATAATATTTAGTTGACCCTATACTTTTCTTTTTTTAGGTTTTCACATTTTTATAAACTTGTATTAGCTGTGAGGTCATTGTCTTAATCCATCTCTTTTATGGCCAAACTTTGGAAAGAAGAGTTATGAAATGAAGTGCTAAGTAATGTCAGAGAAAGACATTTACCACAGCAGCAGTAGAGTCAGGACTCTATGCCACACACACACACACACACACACACACACGCACACACACACACACACACGCACACACAAACACACTTTGAACAGACTTTAAATAAAATTAAGTGATTCTGGTTCAAATCTTGTTCACATATGCATAAAAAACATAACACACTGTCTGACTAATAGTGTAACACATTGTGCTTCACAACCCTTTTCCACCATGAACAAAAGAATTCTTTTTTCTACAGAGAAGGCGTCTGCAGCTCAGCCCCACAGGTGCAGTCAACACCGATTTATAGCAGTAATGGTGAATGATCCATCGATCACCTGTCACATTGGTTTTAATGATCGACCCTTTCACCCTCCGTATATTCATTGGGGGTTGGATTATGATATTAAAATGGAAATTTTGAAATGGCTTGAGGTCTGAGCTATTGATTGTGTATATGTGAGTGTATGCATGTGAGTGTGAATGCAACTCTAGGCATGCATGCCTTGTTCTGTTTCTGTATATTTGTTGATTTTTAGTATTATTATTGATAATAACCATCTCCCGATACCAATCAATCGCAGATGTAAAAAGTATTTCACTCGTAAAGAGTTTTACAATGTCAGATAAAAAAATAAAAAATAAAATAAAACAAACCAAATAGTAGTCATAGCTATGAAAATAATATAGAATTGAAAATGAACAAAAAGTAGACATAGTACTTGGCCTTCTCCTGCAGGTTATGGAACTATAGTGGTTTCATGTCATGATTTATTTGAAAATGCCCCGTTGGGCAGACGCCTCCTTCATCCGACAGACCGTTATCCCCGAAATGTAAAACCCATTAATCTGAAAAGCCAATGCTCCTAGTTAGAAGGCTTCAGATTATACAAACACAACTTGCAAGTAGCCAAGGCACATTAATTAGGATGCTATAGCGGATTGTGTTTATTTATGCCAGATAGGAATGCAGCACGTTGCTGCTGACATGATGTCGGATTGAATTATATTTGTGCTGTGCAGCGCGGGCCTGCAGCAGCCCACAATAAAGTGTTTAACACTTGGAGCAGCCTGGCTGTCAGACTGTTATATGTAATTCCGTGGTTCGTGCTCACAAGCACATCAATAATTCATTTGTTTGATAAAGTTACGAGAAATTATAGATGCCCCAGGTCTTCCAGTTTCATTTGATACCAGCATCTTCATTCCAGCTTTAAGACTGATGGATATTGACGCATTTTACTCGGGTGAAACTCGTACTCGTAAAAAGTACATTATCTGTACCGGATATGCAGAAAGATGCTGAGACGCTTGTAACCACATGTCACGGCTGCGTGTTCTGGTTTATTAACTTTCTGTCAGGGTGACAGGTGGCTGGTTCCTGCTTCTCCTCATGTCAATGACCCTGCTGTGGAAAAGATTCAGCTGCGGAGAACATTCTTTATCGATTGGAATTTTTTTTCCTCTTCCCCCTGCCAACGTGATTGTATTTTCAGTAAAATGTCATCTATGACACATTTGCTTTGGCCTTCCATCCCGAAAAGCACATTTGCCTGTAACACTGACAATGAAATGAATTTGAAAAATGTATTTCACTGGATTTGAGAGGGAAGAAATTTATGAACATATGGTTAAAATGTGATATGAAAGGCTGATAAATGACATGCAGTCCACTAAACAATGGATCGTGTAGGTGGAGATTTAATATTTGCATTTTGTGCTACAAAATAAACAGTTTAAAAAGTGCCAAGTTAGTGCTTGCAGGGAGAAACTGCATATATATAAAGTTTTATAGTCAGAATTGTGTTTGGCTGCATGTTAGAAACACAGGATTTGCTTTAAGCAGCAAAGCACATCCAGTCAGCCTGCTGCAAAGAGCCGCCCACAGAGATCAAGTACAGAGAATCTGACAGGTGCTGTAACATGAAGTGGTGCTCAATGGCAACAAAGTGTAAGGCACCGCGTTCTCTCGAGGATACTGGATCCTGGAAACTGTTAAGAGCTCATTTCGATTGCAAAGAAGATAGTATGAAGACGCGCCAATAACAGGCGAGAAGCGGCCTTTTTCCTAGACAGCGTTGATTCCTGTGCAAATTGCTACAACACCCGAACAGTGCACCCCAAAGGCCACGCTCTTTTATTTATACAAATTAAAGACAGGAGCATCTGCTCACGGCTATTTTTACTATATGTAGCAGATTTAATTTGTACCGCTACAGCTCATGCATCAGCAATGTTGTCCATAATCCTGCCAAACACCATGTACATGTCTGCTACTAAGATTGATGCCTGAAACCCAGTTCTAATTTAAAACCAGTTCTGTAATTAAAAAATGTGTGTAAAAAGAAGATCCTTGTATATCCATCCATCCATTTTCTATACCCTTTGATTCCTCAATAGGGTCACAGGGGTCTGTCGGACCTAATCCCAGTGTACTGTGAGCGAGAGGCAGGGATACACACCAAACAGATCAGCAGCCTGTTGCAGGGCACACACACCATTCATTCACACACTATATAATTAGCTTTTTTTTTGGACTGTAGGGGTGCAGGGGTGACATGCAAACTCTACACTAGAAAGGTACCAGCTCAAGGCCTGCAAACTTCTTCCTGCGAAGCAACAGCACAACCCACGCGCCACAATATGTCACGTAAAATATATCAAAATACATTTTCAACAAGCATAAACATACTGTATATTGAAATCCATCCACAGTCTGTGATCCATGCCAGCTATGTTATATAAAATCACAGTGCGCTTTCTTAGAGTACATTTTTAGAAAGAATCTCAAACTAAAGCTGTCAGCCTGAATTTAGCAAGACTGCAGCGGCCTTCTCCCACGGCTGACATTTTTTTGTATTCTTCCAGGTGTCCAATCGCGAAGTGGATGATTCAGAAGATGAATGTATGGGAGCATGAAAGCCACGAACAGATGCGTTCCCACTAATGGACAAACACAGCTGCCAGCCTTGAAGATCTTCAGGTGTTGCCAATAGCAGACTCCGCGCCGACGTTCTTTAAACACAGAAATTGTCAGGGTCAGATAGCTTCTTTTTTTCATTTAAAAAAGAGATAAATGGAATATTGCATTAATGCCAGTCTTTTCTCTCAGGTCACTACACCAACTGTCAAACTTGTTGCAGACAGATGGACTGCATGTGCTTAAAGGAAAGATTTCAAGTCAGGTAGTCTCTAGAGGAAAAGAGTTCTTAAACCAATGTTATTCTCCCAATGTAAAGATTTTCACTCTCAGCAGTTGCTTTTGACATGAGCCAGTTCCATCTGAGCTTCAAGGGCACCATACAAGTCCATCCCTGAAAGCAAAAGCAGCAGCATTATCATTGAGAGTTAATTTGCAGTCTGGGTTTTTGTTAAATGTTCTAAATCATTCTGAATACCCTGAATTACTTAAATAAAGCTGCATCTAATCAGTTTTTAAAAACAAACACTGGTTCTAACTATGTAGCTGTTATTGCTCCTGGTTGCAAACCTTTAGAGAATTATTGCTTGACTTTGTAGTTCCCTTCATCTCTATGGAGCTTCCAGCATTTTTCAGCTCACTGCTTTGGTTTTACAGCCTGTGACGTTACACTACTCATCAGCTCGTCAATAAAAAATCTGCAAACGAAAGCGAAAAGAGAAATATTTATAGATATTTATAAACAGATAAAACTTTTCACAAGAAATATGATAATATAAATGAGCTGGAAGTCATTGAGATTCTTTCTGACTTATTAACCAGGTTTCCTGAAGTGAAATGTGTTATGTTTAAATGAAAGCAAACTATTTACTAAATTATTGTTATGTTTCAGTGTCAACATTTCTGAGAGTGGACAATGTCCCGCCTCCCATTGGAGACTGCTCACACTTCGACACTTTATCTATTTTACAGGTAACACACACACACACACACACACAATTTTCTCTATGTCGTGATGAAACAGCAAATCATGTTTAACAGCCAGAAGGTGTTGCAGACATATCATCTTCGATCTGTGGAATATATCTTGTGACGCTTGCAGGGTGCCTATCACCATGTTGAAAATCCATCATTCTAACTGCATGTTAACCTACATATTTACCCAGTAACACAAATTTGCACTTGCATTATTTCTGCATAATTGTGTGTGTGTGTGTAATTACATGGCCTGGTCTAACTCATAGGTGTGTGTGTGTGTGTGTGTGTGTGTGTGTGTGTGTGTGTGTGTGTGTGTGTGTGTGTGTGTGTGTGTGTGTGTGTGTGTGTGTGTGTGTGTGTGTGTGTGAGTGCATGCCCGCGTTTGCCCCAAGTGTTTGTGTACTTAATGATTAACTGTTGCGTTTTGAGATATGTATTGATCTTGAAGACGCGCTCTGTCTAACTTTGTAGACGGAAAAATCCACAGTGGATCTCTCACTCTCTTATTCTCTCCACCTCCCTCTCCTTCATGCTATCACTCTTGCAGTTTTTTTTTTTTCCTTCCTGGCACCGGTTCACTTAATTACCATTGGATTAATTCCTGCATCATTTGGCTTCTTCAAGTCAATTGAAATTATCACTCTGATTACCTAACAAACGTGTCAGCTGATCGCTCTGGGCCGACACGAGGCCTCAGAGGGTCCCTCTGTCATATGACTCATTTATCCACCAGCTTGGAACCTGCCCCCGGTGACTTGAAAACAAAACATTATTTGCTCCTGATCGAGAGTGTGTGACACAAGTCTGTTGGCTTGGTTATTATGAGTCTTTGTTTCGGTGACATTGTCTCCGTCCTGGGAGAATTTCCAAAAAAAAAGGAAAAAAAATAAACAGAGAACATTGATTTTCTTGTTTAACAGATACACAATAGTAGAGAGTGAGAATAGACACATGTCTGACCATACATTCTGGAAGTATAAACACAAAGGTACGCAGAGATTACGGGTGCTTTTACACCAACAGCAGTTGGTGCGCACCAAATGGTCCATTTGAATTGAATGTGCTTAGTTTGGTTCATTTTTGTTGTTGTGACAGCATCAATCACACTCGTCTGCACTAAATCAAGCGGAGCGGTCCCTCCGGAATGCAATTAGGGCCCAAACTTGGGAATACTAATTATTTCATAGTCTACCTGGTTGGTCTTCAGAACAATGTCCGTCCCATATGATCACATTCATGAAAAATCTGTTTACTCTGCCTGAAGTGACGCGCTGTCCGTCTTCATCGCAGCCACAACTCATTTCGGAAATGGATATTTTGCTAAAAATATTTCGCCATTGCAGAGGATGTAATACACCAAGATAGGAACGAGTAGCAGTGCGTGAACGTGTCACTCCTTAATGAGTCCGAATTGGCAATTATTTCTACTGGAAGATAAAAAATTGAATGGTTGAAATGAAATTGCAAAATTGAAATGTCAAGAAGACCAATTTTGGTTCGTTCGCAGGTGTGAAAGTGGACCACGCTTGAGTCTATATGTTAATTAGTAACAGTCGTTTATTGCCTGGCGTGGACCAAATAATCAAAGTAGTGGTGTGAAAGCGCCCTCAAACACAGCACTCTAAGTGAACATGTGAGTATCTCAGAAAGCCTGGTGAAGCTAAAATTTGAAGGAGGAAGATTTGCCACCATGAAATACATCCAGACAGAATCACAGGAGGCTATGGTCACAGCGATAGAGAAAACAGAAGGAACACAAGAAACATTTGGACAGGGGCGTTGAATGTGTTGGATTAAACAGTAAGAAAGTCTTCTAATAATTTTGGATAGTCCAGAACCATAGGCATTAATATGCTGCTATGATGGCCTCTGATATTCAAAGAGGACTTTGGAACTAGGCTGCAGGGATTTGCTCCCATTCACCCGGGGCTGGCAGTGTTGATAATGCTTCACTTGCTGTCACATTCATCTTTGTCTAAACTCATCCCAGAGGTGTTTGATGGGGGCGGTGAAGGCTCAGAGAATATCAGAGAGCTCAGAGATTTTATATATATATATATATATATATATATATATATATATATATATATATATATATATATATAGACCTGACTGTCTATAGTAAAAACACACACAGAAACACTTTTTTACACAGTTTCATTTATAAAAGAAGGTATTTTCTATGTTGAACATTTTTATGCTCATGCAACATAAACCTAGATGCATTTTTGTGTCCTTGGTTTGGAAAAAGAAGATCAGAATTACAATAACGCAACCTCATATTTCCCTTAATTGAAACTCCTGTGAGGTGCTTTCCACTTCATTTATGAAGTGGCCATCACAGCATCATAGAAAATCCATAACATGGAGCACCTATATCATCCCTCTATCATTTTAATTTTATCAGTCAGCATATCCGTTCTCATGTGCCATGAGTAACAGAACAATAATGAATCAACCTCACGCTCTGAGATGATGAGTTGTTGTTTTTTTTTTGCCAACAAATGCATGGATGCCAAAAAAAAAAGCTCCATGCAGGTACACGTTCAAGAATGTGTCCATGCAGGACAAAGAAAAGAGGAAAGCTAGACAGAAAGTCTTGCGTGGCCTTAAAAATGGCTGAAGGGCAACACTGCAGTTGGGAGATATAGGGAGTCAACTGGGTAAGTAATTCAACTGAGAGCTAATGAGAATGAATGTTTGCCTTTATAGCCTCTCTCGCTCACTCCTCTCTGCTGCTGGCCTCCACTGATAGCCCGCACTACATTTATCCTCTCACAGTGACACCTCTTAGCACAATGTTACATAGTTTAGTGAGTAGAATAAAAGAGGGAAAAACACTTGTCATCAGGAATAACCATTGACAGGTATGGTTCTCTCCACTTTGTGTTTTTTTTTTTTTTTTGCACGCGGAACATTTCTGCCAAGAGGAAAAGAGTGAAAAAAAGAGAAAAGGGGAAAGAGCACAGCGGCGTGAGTGATTAGATCAGCGCATCGGGTTGGTTTAAATGTTCTGTGTATTTGGAGAGGAAGGACACTACTGATAAGGGAGGTACCAGTTAAAGCACTACACTACGGGGAGATAGAGACTGTAAATATAGTGACACCCACGCCATGCTCTTATCTGTAGTGGAACAAAGCAAAGAGACTGACCCAAGCGTGTGGTCTACCCCCTTAAAAACGATTTTAAGTGCTATGTTACATCTAAATAAACCCATTAAAAGTGTGTCCCTGCACGGTATTTCAAACCGTTTATTAGACTGTCAAGCGTGGACAGTGGAATAAATAGTGCGGCGTGGCTTTTCAGCTCGAGCGGCCGCGTGAAACACGGGTAAAGCTCGAGAACGAGGTGTCGCTAAGAGCGCAGCGTTGTGACGAATGTTTCTAATGAGCTCATGCAGAGGCGTCGCGCAGGCCTGCGAGCGTACACCCCGTCAAGGTGTCTGGAGGGCACACGAGGTGTGTCAGCCTCTGCCGTGAGCACGAGTGGCGTGCACACAAACGCACCGCAGAGGGAAGGGAATCACGAGATTACGCGAGAAGTTTCGTGAATCTTGAGGCGAAACAACATCAGCTCAGTTCGAAAATTAATACAGTAGGCTTTCTCTTGTGAGGACGAAATATCTCATTTAGCAGCTCTTGTCAGGACAGAAGCCAATCAATAGCTACTATGATGTAGTAGCACTGTGATGCTGAGGCTGGAGCGAGTAATATCTAATATATGGATTAACATCTTTCTGTCCCTCTAGACCTGCAAGACCTGGCATTTATCTCTGTCTGAAGGGCCAGAGATATAGTGCTGGGACTTCCTGCTTCCCTCTTACCACTTTTATTAAAATCAGCTCTGGGATATACAGGAAAGACGTAAGAGCCTCAGCTATCTATCCATCTACAATACCGTGTCTCTCTCTCCTCCTCCTGTTCTGTCTGTGCTGGTGGTGGCAGCAGGGTGATGGATGACATTTCCCAGCAAGGATCCAGCAGGCCGTATTACAGGTATTAGCATGGAGCCTCTCGGTCCCTTCTCAGCCCATCGATTTGGGCCGCCGCCTGACCCTAACCTCCTAAAGGGGCCTTCAGACTGAAGGAACAGAGCAATGGTACAAGCCCTGGGGATAAACTTTGCCTGGACCCTGGTCCTTCATCATCCTTATTCATCCCCTGCTGCCCTCCACTACCTCCCTCCCGTCTGCTCTCTTTCAAGACTCCCTGCTATCTCAGTTCTTCCATCTCTCTTATTTTCCAGTTTAGCTGCAATCGGCTAAACAATAATGCCGCTGTAAAACTGATTATTTCTCAAATATTACTTGTGTGAGCTCCTTAAAGAATAACTACTGCATGCTGCAGCTCTCCCACAGCGGAGAATTACCAATTCTTGCCCAAATGAGTTTATCCCTGAGAGGCATTTTTCTGTTGTTTTGAATTATAATAGAAAGAAGGGACTTCTCACCATGATGATAATGGTGATCAGGACGCACAAAAATGTTTTTATTGTGTGGGTATATATGTGTGTGTGTGTGTGCTTGTTTGTGGGTGTAGGTAGGCACATGTGGTTTATGAAACTAATTTTCAGGTTTTACCAGCACCATTCAGTTCATGATAGTTTCATGAGTCAGGGAATTAAAATTCTTAAGTTATAAATAATGAATAATAATAATTTAAAGCTTTAATATTTGCCTACATGTATGAATTTGCCGCCTAATAAAGTTTTTTTTGTTTTTTTTAAAAGAGTTTTTTCTTTATTCAATTCAAGGGTCTAAGGTAAAGGGGATGTTGTATTGCTGACTGTGAAGCACCCTGAGGCAAATCTGCTATTTGTGATTTCCAATAGAATCCTTTAGGATTCCCATTAATTTCTGAAAACCAATAGGAATTCTTTTTGGGAGAAGTTTTGGTTCATCCCTATAGATTAGTGAAAATGCATTTCATTCCCTTCACAGAAAAACATGTCATCATTTATTTGATCTTAGATCTATTTTAACATCTTAAAATACTATTCATTTGTTTCCAAGAATTAATAAATAATATCTATATCTAAAATATAACTTGGCTTAGATGGATTCTTGGAAGATTATACTAAAGTAATGGGCACCACTGCACTACAAATAGTAGTTGAAAAAGCCCTAGAAACAGTTATGCATATCTCAGCAGTTTCAACATCACATTCTGTGATTAGCTCCTCCTCTTTCTTCCTCTTTGTTTTAACCAATAGGGAAACTCTGGTTTTAGTGTGGCTGCTTAGTCATTTTGACTGTCTTGTTTGTTGCATGAATTAATCAACCCCAGACTTCGTCCCAGTGATCAGAATTAAAAATTTGAAGAGACACAGATGCTGTTTCCTTTGCCTTTGATTGGAAGCATGCAGTGGTACCAAATTTAAGGGATTTTCCTCGAAACCCTGGAATATATTGCATGTCTTTGAAATGGCCTGTCAGGGATTAATCTTTTAAATATATTCATGCATGTCACCAGCATGCTGCTTAAAAGACCCAGTACAGGTTGAGTTGAATGATTATTACAATTTAATGTTTCAGCATGGGAGAGGGATGATAGCAGCAGAGGTGAAGAGAAGGACAATGTTCATAACAGCCAGATGGAGGATTTGCAGTCATCCAATCCGCATCATGAGACCGGCAAATTTAAGAGGATAGTATTTGACAAGAAAGCCGCTCCTGTCGACATGGCTACGCTGTTGAGCTTCAGTTATGTAGATGGCGACAAACAGCTAATGCTTTTGTGAAGAAATTAGAAGACTGTCAGTCTTGGACAAGGATGCGCCAAATTAAGTGTTTCCAATAGGATTAGCTGACATCCTCTTTTCTGACAACATTTTACCCAGTCATGCTGAGCCTCATCAAATGTTATTTTAGTTTCACTTGTGTTGTCATTTTAAGTGTGAAACTGCTTCATTGAAATAAAGCAAGGGCTTTTTATTATTGTTCCTGATAGCGGTGTCATGGTAACTGCAGTTAAATAAGGACATTAAGTCCCTTGTTAAGTTTGTCGTTGTGTAGCTCTATTAAACTATTGTTGAATAAATCAAATACACTCAAAGAAATAATACAAAGTTTTAGAGCATACAAATTGAGACCTGGGATCCCTGAATTAAATCGGGAGGAATGAAGGATGGATTGCAGCCACTTGTTCACAGTATGTTTGATTTCAACTTCAATATGCAATGGTTTACACCTTCTCTGACACCTACTGAGACAGTCTACTTACCACTTACCTGCGATTGTAAGCGATTCTTTCCTAGTGGAGGCCACACCATCAGATGTCTAGGCTGTCTGTTAGGTGCCCTTGGGCCTTTCAATGGCACATGCTGATTTTGCACCATCTTGCGTCACTGACCATCCACACGATCCTGACACAGCAGCCTTTGTTCCAGCTTCCACTGTGTCCACCACCTCCGCTGAGCATTCAGTGTTTCCTCACGTCCGATGTCCATGTAGCCATCGGTATCGAATTGTTTTGTCATGCCATGAGATGTGATATATCTGTGTTAGCACATATCTGATTGCTTTCAACTGTTTGTGCTGAATTGTCATATCTTCTTGTACGTTTGTTTAAGATCATGAGAGAGCCACTAACCAATGAGGTGCCCAAGGCTGTTTACCTCCTCTGTAAACAACTTCCCATGCTGAAAAGTTGACGGGCTGGTTATTGATTTTAAACACAAGTTATTCCCGATAGGGGTAAGATCAGAAGAGAGAGTTTGAGGGTGAGCATTTTATTCGGTATTTATTATCGGATGCAGAGAGGGGGTCTTGGAGAGCAAGAAGGGGCAGGGACAGATGAGTCTGGCCTGATGAATGGTACTCAGGGATGTGTTTTGGCAGTCAGATGCGGTTTCCAGGGCGGGCGGCAGTTCCGGCCAGGGCTGGAGCTGGAGACAGGAGTCAGGCAGAAAGTCAAACAGGCATAAACATAAAGGCAAGGATACAAGCTGGACAGGTTTTCACGATAAAGCTCCAGAGAGACTAATGAGCTGAGTCTACAATCATGATGATGACTGGGAGTTGAGCTATATGCAGATGATTAGGTGACATACATTGCTTACATGCTTAAATCAAGAATTGGTGTTCACAGGTAGACAGACAGTACAGATAGATAGATGGTGGAGAGAGGGGTGATTAATGTGAGAAGGGAGAGAGAGAAAGAAAGATGTTATGGAGTATTTCTTAGGTCAGACATAGCAGTGGATCCCGGAGGTGAAGTTATAGGTGGTGATACTGCTGTCTGGGAACAGTTGGCTGTGTCTACCACGAGAGCTTCTTCCTGTCTCACTGCACTCACAGAGTATTGGGGAAAGATGTTTTCTGCACCTGTCCTGGATTTCCATTGGGTATCGGTTGTTTACGCCTCTAATCGCCTTTCCTATGCTTTTAATGAGTTATTTTTGTTTGTAGCGTATGCTGCGACTTGGGAGGTCCAGTATGATGTGGGTTTATGATGTGTTTCACTTATTTATTTCTACCTGCAGTGATTTGATTTGTGACTGTGCATCCTGAAGTCTGTGTTTTAGTTGTTTTTTATTTTGTTAGAGTACTTCTTCTCAACAGTATGTTGTCTATGGTTGCAGCCGTCACATCTTCCTCAGTATTGGTAGACTATTGTTGTGGTTGCATTGATGGAGGATTCATCATCATCTTCATGTCAATGTATTTCTCTGCTGCCGTCACCAAGTGTTGTTCGGGAGACGTGTCAGGTCTCTGTATAATATAAAATTGTAAAGAGTATGGTCTCGACCTTTATAAAAGAAAAGAGTCATGAGATAACTTTTATTGTAGTAAGATTGACTTTAATTATTGACTTTCATTATTACCCCTACCTTTTAGTCGAAACTGTGATAATAAAGGTAACAAATTGCAGCAAATTTTAATCACACTTTAATTTGGAACATGGCTCAAAAAGAGAAAGGGTAGCGAGAAAATGAAGGATTAATTCATTTAGAGCCAACACATAAATAGATGGAGAACAATGTGGATATGAAGCAGCAAATTTGATACATGGAGAAATGAGCCATGATAAGGCATCAGACCTACCAACCATCTCCAATTGGATTTTTCTGTCTAATCCTTTTGAATAGAAAGAAAGAACACAATTATGAGAAGACAATGCCCTTTCTTCTAGACACTGAACACTTCTCCACTCTAACTTTCATTTATCATATTGAAAATTCCAAACAAAACTTTAATGTTATTAGACGAATAAAGCCCTGCATCCTTGTTTCCTGTCTGAAACACACTGGATGATTGGTATATAGATTTTCGACAAACACACAAATACAGATGGAAAAAGAAAAATAAAAAACAGTCTATTTTTGAGAATATTAAAACTTTTTAAAAGGCCAGAGCAGTGTTCTTTATAAAAAAATAAAAAAGTGAAGATCAAATATTGATTTAGCCTCATTTCTTTTCTTCAGGCTTAAGTTCTGTGGTCTCATTTTGTGTTTTGAGTCTTGTGCAATTAAACACGTACAAACAAATCATATTTCCAACCAAGATGTTACATCATCTATCATACTGCTGTGTATAATGTAAATTAAGGGTAGTTAAGTGACATCTGGGAACCTGCCACACCAAATGTGTGTTTTCCTGTCTCCTGCTCCCTATTGATTTTTACATTTTTTTTCTTGCCTAAATGTAAATGGGTTAGCTACGGTCTGATATTGAATGTATGTGGACAAGTCAGTCTCTAAATGCGTTGCTTACCCAGAGACTGGGGACAATCTCCCTGCTTTCATTCGGGATGTTTTTCCACCACTCTCTCCTTATTCTCATCTTTCTCTTTCCTCTCTCTCACTGTTTTCCTTCATGAATGTTTCTTATTGCATGATTCTTTTTAGTAATTTTAGTAATAGCTTAGTAGTAATTCTATTCAGTACTTTCCATTTCTGTTAGCTCTCCCTGTCCATACTGTTATATGTTTTTTGTACATTCTTTATGTTTAATATTTGTATCACTTATCTTACACTAAATAGAAATAAATACTTTTTTGTGGAAACAAAAACCTGTATTGCAGAACCATTTTAAATTATATTGGGACAGAGACACACAGAAACCGTGTGTTTACTATTTATTATATTCTCTCCATTTCACTATGGAGGGGAGTGTAGAGGAAACACAATTTCCAGTGAGGTGTTTTCTTGAAGGGCCATGTAAGGGGCCACTCTCAACGCTGTTCTGCAAACTATTGTATCTTGCATTCAGAAATCCCCAGCCGATTGGTAGGCAGGGAGATTGACTGGTGTCGGGAGACTAGTGTACGGGGCCTGTCAGGTCTGAATGCAAATGCTGATTCCTCACTCTCCCTCCTTCTGTTGAGTGCCAATTCCCCCTTCCTCCCCTGAGTGTGAATCCGTCCCCTTCACCTTGAACGCACCTTGCTTCCTTCCTTTTTTTCATCATCCATTCGTGTCATGCTTTTCTGATCACTGCTTTGATAAATCTGAACTTTCTATAGTGCGCAGGTCACTGCTCTGGGTCAGTCTCCTGTTCCTGGAGAGCTACTGCCCCGCATGTTTCAGGAATATCCCCACTCAAACGCACCTGATTCTAATTATTAAGCCATTATCGAGCCTTTGACAAGCTTCAGCTGCTCGATAACGAGTTGATAATTAGAATCAGGTGTGTTGTCTAACCCCATTCGGGAGCTGCACCTTGTCGTTAAAAAGTTATTGGACTATGTCCGGCAGGAAGTGCTCCAACATGTGGGATCAGCCGAGCGTGTGAAGGACAACCCCGGGAAGGTGGAATCATCGAAACACCGCATGCAAGGATTCACTCATGATTTGTCAAACCTCAAAGATGACTTGACACCTGACACATTTTAGTAGCCCAACGGGAGCCACCTAGCATCTCTGTTAGCGTTGTCATTTACAGGCATCCCCACTTTCTGCGTGCAGTATTACAGTTTTGTATTACTCTATAATGTTGCACAGTGTCAACAATGCTACTAATATATCTGCATTGTTATTCTATGAATGATAGCGTGCTGACTTTAATGTTCAGCTCAATGTAGTGCATGTAATATTGTTATACAAATGTAGATAATAGTAATAAAGATGTGATACATGCCCGAATAGAGAAGAACTTGGATGAAAACTAAGACTAAAGCAAACTTCTTATTTTCAAAGTTTTCAATTCCATGTCTACTTTTACAAATTAGGGGCCCAGCATGTTTCAGCCTGGTCTTCATCAGGGAGCATCTGTGCATATCCATGCAGTGTAATAACCTCACCAATCTTAATCAATGCCACGACAGCCACCCACTGATTGTCTTTTGCTTTATTGAAAATGCTCGACCCGGCGCCCATGTTTTTGAATCTCTCCCGGTGTGCGACCGGACTGATGGAGGGGAGGGAAGGGGGGGGGGGGTGTTACACAGAGACAGGGGGGGCCCCGACAGGTGCCGCGGGATCCCTTACAAAACCGGCAAGAAAGAGGCAAATGCTCTTGTGGTCTGATTAGAGCAGCCACAGGGGAGCTCGGCGAGGAGACTTAATTAAAACTCATCTAATTTAGAAGGGTGGGGGGGTGTGCCATTTTGTTGGGTGCTGCAGGGTTATAGAAGATATGTGTACCTAATCATAGTGTTGGTGGAGTGAGGGCATAAAGATGAGAGCGCTCGCCAACTGACTAATGTAGATTGAAAAATGATCACAATTAGCATGTTTCTGTGGTTGTCATGGTTACAGCCGGATGCAGAGTTATGCTTCAGTGGACGACTCTCTTTTCTCTTGTTTCCTCTTCCTTCCCGTCAGCTCCCACTCTGCCTGCACGTCTCTGATCAAAGTCAACAGACATTAAGACGCTGTGGAAGGCTGCGACAATAGTCAGAGCACACCTCTACCCCAATAAAGAAGTTTCTTTCTTTCTTTCTTCCCAGCCCCTCCATCCATTTGTTTTCTTCCCTTTTCTTTTCATCCTGCTCTCTGCCCAGGCATCTAAATGACAGCACCACTGCAATGGAGCCCGTCTCAAACGGCCATTAAAAATAATGAGATGGCCATTTTCGCCACCTGTTACTTGAAAACAATCCATATCACACAAGGGACCCCTGGCAGAGACTGAGGGGGAGCCAAGCGGAAGGCACCAATTGCTGAGAGTAGATTTACTTAACAACCTCTTGTTGTCCTTGGTCGGACTGCTGAGCTGGTCTCCTGCAGTAAACCTATCCAAAAGACAGAAGGCTGCGAGGTACAGTAAACACCTGACATAAGATACAAAAGATACTTCAATAACACATCCCAAATAGCGTTTTGTACAACTGTTTTTGCTTGTTATTCCCCGGATATAGATACTGAATGTCACTGCATTTTTTAATGGCTTCTTCCAGATTCATGTTCACAATACAGTATTGTATGCCTCATGGAAACATCTGGTGTTTATAATGGCCAGAGAACAAATCTTAGCATCAATGTAGCAGGATGAGACTGTATTCTGTTTTTTTTCATGATAAGCCATATGTCTTTCTCGGTGTGAAATTAGAGTGACTGTCTGCATGCACAGCGTAACATCACAATAATGGTTCTCTGGAATGTGACAGTTTTTTTTATTAATGGAAATGAAAAACATCACCTATGATTTCCTTCATGCTCAAATACAAGAAGTGATGTGATTAACATCTGCCTCTGTGTGTATGTGTGTGTGTGTGTGTGTGTGTATCTCTCTGTGTGGCATAGGTCTGCTAAGTCTATGAATAACAGGACATGTTCTGTATTTTATCCAGTGTTTAATAGCTCCAGTAACAGTAACCTCAGTGTATTTAAATAATTTAGGTTAATCTATACTGTCACTGCCATACTATGGATGCGTAATGTCAGCATGTACTTGAATTCTCATGTTTACATTATCCCATTCACCTTGCATTAGGGCCAGGCACTCTATCAATATCCATTGTCTCTTGACAATATTGAGCTGTGTTAACCCAGGAGAATTAGGTTAATTCTTCATCTATAAACTTAATTAGAGTGGTCTGTATAAATGGATTCTATACATCAGTTGCTTAGTCATTAAGAATATATATTATTATTGCTTAATTCAAAGCAATGGAAGTACCTCTCCTTCTACTAGATTGCATGGGATATGGGATATAATATATATATATATATGATAGTGAACAGTGAGAAAGTAATTATTTCTTGCATTTTTTATCTGGTGAAAGAAGACTGTATTTACACCAGACACTTGTGGGTCAGTTTTGCGCCAGTTCATAATCCTGCTGGAGTTACTCCATGTTCCATGATCCTTCAGTGACTTACACAAAATGGGGGCATATCTAAGTTTGAACAGCAATGGAATATTTAATCTCTCTAGTCTCTATCTATTAGATGTTTTAGGAGCCACAAGGATGATCTAATGATGTCCTCCAAACTGCAGCTTGTGATTCCTAAGACAGTGATGAGCTGATGCTCAGAGAGAATAAAGATAAAAAGAAAGCCCAATCAGACAATCAGAGGAAGGTAGGGTGCTTCTTATTTGTGGAAGCAGCCACTTTTTGAGAGACCTGATGAATGCTCTTTTTAATTTCTCATCTTGCCAGCCGTTATTTTACCCACATGTTAAAGTACCTGATGCAGGTATGGGTTTTTTTAGGTATTTTATTTAAGCAACTACATTAGCTTCTGACCAGTAGATCATTGTTCAATCACGGCTGGGAAGTGCTTGTCATCAAAACATTAAATGCCATCAGGCACTGATCTGTAGATGATTTTTCCCCTATGAGAAATGAGAAAAATAAATATTTGCATGTGCATTAGCAAAATAACCTTTGACAGATTCAGAGTGAACAGGAGTCTTGAATCCCTTCTATACTGGTTGTGTGAAAGAAGAGTATGCTGAGAGGGTAAAGATCTGAGGGAAAACCCCTGAGCAGAGAGATATGGCATGGTGAAGTGATTGAACAGTCGTCGCCTCTCCCTCATTCATCACCACTGCACGGCCCTTGATTAAGAGTCTGAACTCTCACCTGCTGAAGTGGAGCTGCTCAGTGGTCAGTAGATGAGTGTTGTTGCACCGGCCAGATCCTAAATGTGGATGTGTTCAGCTGTATAAGTGTGAGCTGTGACCTTTAAAATGTGGCTCTGAGTGATACCCTGTAAAAACGAAAGATTGCTTTAAAAAAAAAAAGAGAGAAACAATAACCAGTTAGAATATACACAACATGACAGTGTGAGGAACCTGTGGCATACTCCCATGCTTTAAGGGTTAATTGTCTGTCTGTGACCCATGTCTCTGCATCAAATCTGGTCAGGGATCATTGTTCCCACTCTCTTTCTCTGCAAAATAAATTTTAACATGACAGTTTAAATAGAAAACAGGGGAAACTCATTCCCCGTATGCCCCTCTATTATGTATTATTATTCTTATGCCACCTGACCAACAGCATTGGATGTCCTTATCCCCCAAATAATATGCAGTGTTGCTATGATCTTTTCGTTGATTAACCTGATGCCAGATACAAGTCAAGTCAGTTTTGTTTGTATAGCCTAAAACCACAAATCACAGAATCACCTCAGGGGGATTTACAGTCTGTACAGCATGAGACATCCCCTGTCCTTAGACTCTCAAAATACACAGAACCATCTGAAAAGTCATCCTTGGACACTGTTTAGGAAGGGGCATGCACTTTAAAAAAGTATTACGCAGATGACTGGACGAATCACATGTATATCTCCACGTCATCCAACACTGGCAGAGTGATAATTTGAAGCCTGAGATATATTGTCATGTACCTGCCTTACAAGGAAGGATTTCAGGAAAGAAAATATTGAGATACTGAATTTGGTATGTCCTGTCTACATGGTACTGCATCAGTAGTTTTGACCAAATTTATTTTAAGCAGCTGGTCGGCATAATACAGTTTTCATTGGACATTATTCAAGAAAAACTGCTTAAAGAGCCACAGTAATTGTTAAACTTGGCACAAGCATTTTACCCACGTAACGGCATAATGGAGGAAATAAAAGCTGAGTGAGTACATGTCCACTGAGATGGATCTCACTGCGCCGAGCCACAAACAGGTGGTTGCCTTGATTGTAGAGGTTTGAAAATCTAAATATGTGCCACAGGTGCTTTGGAAAATGATTGGCAGTCACATTGGCCTGCTCACCGCCTGCTGACGTGACTCCCCCTCTCCTGTCAGGTTATAACTTGGATTGCCTGTGTTCTCAGAACAGTCTCCATGTTTCCATGTTTATGCTTCCTTTGATGAATATTTCATTGGGGCTTTAGGGGTACTGTATCCACAAAACAGAGAGTGCAGTTACCTCACTACTGACAAAAGTGTTTGTTCTGTCTTAACTTAACCTTTGATCAGGTTTTGACATTTATTGTCCAAAAGAATCTATTATACGTAGTAGGGTTTTTTTCATTGATCCATTTTTCTCATGGGAGAGCCGGTAATCAACAGCTATCTGTATAAACTATGATTGATCACAAAACCACATGGACATGTGTCAAGTGTTGGCATATCACACTGTAACGTCAAACAACAAAGCAGCATACCAAATGACCATGGCAAAATAGGTTTCTTTAACAAACATGCTTTAGATGCTTTTTTCAAAATCTATTAAAGTTATGATGAATCCCTACAAGCTATGATAAAGGCAACATGGAATAAATATTATTTGCTGAACAAATTCCTTAACATAAATGTTTGTAAAAGTAGGGGTAGAAGTTGAGGGGAAAAACAGAGTAGGAAAATCCATTTTTAAGGGAGTTGATATTGAATTGTGCAAACAGCTGTGCCCGGTCGTGCCGAACACAAAAGAAAAGAACAGCCCCATCTTTAACAAAATGAAAGCAATTCCCGGCACATTTCCCCCGGGTTTTCATCAAAAGCCACCGCTGTTCTGTACAACTTGACGTTGCGTGTGCACTTTGCCTGAGAGAGAAAGATTGGGGGAGAAAGATAGACAGAAAAAAGAAAGAAAGGCAGAAGAGGAGGGGTGGATATGGCTAACAACTTGGCTGGCTAAAACAATGACAGGAAACGCCACCCAAATGAGCACCAGAGGGGAGCCAGTCCAGAGATGATAGTGACATGGTAAAATGAGACATTTCCTGAGTTGTGTTGTATAAAGCCGTCGGTTAATATGGCGGTGATGTTGTTCGCCCTGCTGCCTCTTCAACAAGTGAATTAACCATTCTAATCTGCCCCCTGCAATTTACAGAATGGTCATGGCAAGACTGAAGGGCAACATCAGTAGTGTGTGTGCGTGTGTGTGTGTGTGTGTGTGTGTGTGTGTGTGTGTGTGTGTCTAATGAAGCAGTAAAACGGGAGATGCCCAGTTAGCATTGGACCCCCCTCCCCCCAGCAAATTAACCACAACAGGCTGATATCCGACCAGCTGGCCCCATCACCACACGCACACACACACACACACACACACACTAACACTTAAGTTGTGTGCTCTGTGTGTTAGTGGACAGTTGAGCCTTGAACATACAGGCTGCTGCATTCCACTGAGACCATTATGGTCCCACAGACCCATCTTCACCGTATGTCTTCACAAATAATTATCACTCCGCACCGCACTTTAAATGTGCTTAATTTTGGCAGGCGCCAAGACACCTGGTTGAAAATGACAGTCAGTGAGTCAGTGTGAAATCACACATTAAGTGTGAGTTGAAACACTAGTGGATAAAATGGTTATGAATCCTTGTTGCCAAACAGGTCAAAGCAAAGTGAAGATTACAACAGCCATTTCATGTATATCCTACCAGCAGTCTTGGGAATAATTAGAATACAGTTACATATTCATATCCATTACAGATTCAACTTAAGTAAGATTATAAAATGATGCAATTCTGTATAAGTCAGCTGTTTGTGCATGGATTACCTTTAGTGGATGCATGTTTCAGAGCATAAAATACTTCTATATTTTTATGAGTGTGTACCGGTAACCAAATTTGGTGTACTTGGTGGTTTTTGGTGATTTGCTGATTTTTTTATGAACTTTATTCAGAGTGGCCCAAACAAAATGGGCAAGAATTCCATTACTTACCTACTTACTTTGTGTAATCTGAATACTTTTTGGGCATGTATTCAGAAAAAGATTCTTTCTAGGCACCCTCCCGATCCCTGGGGTGCAAGCAGATAATGTGGTTCTCTTATTGATTATTCTGCCAGTTAAACCCCCGCTGTCACCACTCCAAGTGAAGGAAATCCCTCCCCAAACGTCACCAAGTTCCCTAAATGGGCCAAACACATTCTGACAAACAAACCTACTGACTTACTGTCAAAAGGGTAACTGACAAAAGATAAGGAAAACAACACCAAATACCCATCAGGCAGCAGGTAAAACAACAGGCAGGAGTTCCCGATTGAACTAATACACCAGAAAGCGAGCAGGAGGTGAAAAAGCAGCTCTCTGTATCACACACTATACCAGAGTTCCCCCCCAAAGGTCCCCTTGCCCAGCATGCACTGTGCTGGCAAACCACAATGGGGCCACTTTATATTTGTTTTTATTCTACCACATTCTAATCTAGGGGGAGCCCTGGACCAGCACAAAAATGGAGACTTTGATCCATGCAAAAGTTCCATATATAAAATGGTAATGGTAAATGTCTTGTTCTTTCTTACACTGAGAAAAACTCAAGTGAGCCAAAATTCATCACGAAAGCTAGGTGGGGACATCCATTCTGATTATTATTCAGCTCTATCTGGGCCAGGGATTGTGTGGCTGAGAGTGGCAAGAGCTGTGGATGATGCCGGTCTGGGTGCTGTGGCTCAGAGAGTAATTAGGAGATGGCAGCACTCCCGCCATTTATTCCCCATTTCATGATTTCCTTGCACCGGACTTCTCCTTGAAGCCACGGTGGAGAAGGCTGTCCTCACCCGGTTGAACATGACGATGTCATGGGGGCTTAACAATGTGTGTCCTGTGTACAGGGAGGCAATTTGGTTTTCTCTGCAGTACATGATTGTGTATTTTCATGTCTGTTTCATGCTGTTCCATGACTTGAAAAAAGTGGCCTCTCCTCAGTAGGACGCCTTGATGTGCTCTTGGGTCGCCTGATGCTGCTGCTGCTGCTGCTGCTATATGCCCTTTCAACCGATCTCTCAAAGGACCTTTTCCCTCGACCCAAGCTTGTCCCCAAAGGTAGACACCTAACAGTCAAAGATGAGGCGGAGCTTGTCCTCAACACAAATATATATGGATTCTGAGAGGTTCAAGAAGCTTCTGATGGCTGTTGGCCTTTTACCGCGGAGTCTGGCTCAGTTCAGGAAATCTGGTGTTTAGAAGATGAGTTCGCGATGGTGGCTTGTGAACCTGGACCGCCCGACATCACTTGTTCTATTCTCTTTGATGAAGCCCTCTATAATACCAAAAAAAACAACAGCAGGTCTCTTCCTCTTTACAGAGTAGTGTGCTTTAAAACCCTCATAAATATCCTACCTGACCTTATCTTGCTTTACTTCATCGTATAGATCCTTTCATTGTGGTCATTTTAATTGGCTGACTCCTTAGGCTTGATTAAAAGTATTTGGAACCAGTTCAGGATTTTACTAGCCTGGTAGAAGGGGATGTTTGTCTAGACGGAAACATCTTTGATGTGAATTATTATATTCCTTATATTCATGCAAGCAATATTGAGACCTTATTTGCAGACGGATGGCCGTATCATTTGTTCTGAAAGCATGCAATTAGTAGATAGAGATATTCAGCTCATGTACAGCTCAAAGTACACAGACTGCCATGAATCCCTATTGTCACGCAATAAATTAGTATCTTTGAGCAGAGGAGCTCTCCCAGCTGGTGACTAAGAGCACCAAGGTCAGCCCAGGAAAGATTTTATGTAAAAGAACAAAAAAATCTACAGAAAAAAAAAACATAATCTGACAACTATAAGTAACATTCTGCTGCTTGGGCTGTGTCAAAGTTTGAGGATATACCAGGATATTTAGGAATATTACTGATACAGTGGCGTTGTATTGTAGACGATGTATTGTAGTGAACTTTGTGTGTGTGTATTGATGTTGCTAAATATTGATTTTGGGTTCATATGGATGTCTATACTTCTCCTTTTCCAATAAGTGGTACCCCAGCAATGAGAGGGAGGGTTTTTTGGAGATGACCATCACTCATTGGTTAAATACCAAAAGCTGCTGCTTTTTTTCTGATCCACATATTCATTTATAAAACAAGGTAGTGGCCTTGTAATGATCTCGAAGAAGTTTCATATGAAGGATGGGCAGTTCTTTTGTTTGATGATGTTTAAAGTAAAAGTTGTTTGAATAAAGATGAGAAAGAAAAAGAGTGATGCAGGAGCAGGAGAGAAGTGAAACCGACACGTAGTGACTGCGGCCTATAAGTTGATTTCAGTTTCATTTTCTCCTGACATCAAGGGAGAGAGTGATGGTAATGCAGCATTTACATAGAGCCAACCAGAAAAATCGATGTTGTTTTCTCCCTCGTGTGAAGGTTGTGTGTCTAAGCCTTTTTTTTTTTCTTTTTTTTGCAGCACGATAGCAAGTGAGAGGGACAGCTGAGCAGTGCTCCAGGCACAGGTAATGGTCTGAAGGGTTTCTGGAACCCGCTCCACTTTCTTGGAACCTTGAAAGATCTGAAAAGTATGTACCAGGTGGAAAGTAGTATATAGGGGAGGCAGCTGTCAGAATATTCTTGTGCATACGATAGAGATCCGTGCATAAAATAAATATTCATAAACTCTCGAATAAAGTCAGGTCATACTTAAAATTTACTGTTGTATTTTATCCATCAGAATATGAATGGATGTCTTCAACAATTATATTCACAAAATTAAACTTGGCGATGATCATCACATTGATCTCGATCAATGTTTCTCCTGCTCAATAAATAAATATTGCCTGTGAATTGATGACCTGTTTTTGACAGCATGGAGTCACGTTCGTGAAGTCGTATTTGACTAGGAAAGCGTGATCGTAAAGTTTCATTTCGTGATTGTAATTCTCGATGTCGTAACTTTTCCATATGTACGCCAATGGATAAAATATACACAATACGTTTTATGTACGACTTGACTTATTTGAGATTTTACAAGTATTTATTTTATGCATGGCTCTCTATCATATGTACACCAATATTCTGACAGCTGTCTCACCCCATAGTATTACCTGGTACCTGAGGAAAAGTATCGTAAGCATTAACTCTTTTTCTGTAATTTAGACAAGTTGGCAGCCACAGCCAGCATTTGACCAGTTTCACAAAACTTTCGACACCCCCCGAAAAGTCCTAGTTTTCTTAGTGATATGAATATGTAACAAGTTTCTACTGTCAACT
Source organism: Eupleurogrammus muticus (assembly GCA_036785175.1). NCBI lineage: Eukaryota > Metazoa > Chordata > Actinopteri > Scombriformes > Trichiuridae > Eupleurogrammus > Eupleurogrammus muticus. The sequence continues at coordinate 14,342,145 of JAYKQN010000010.1, read as the reverse complement.
GCAGGTTGCAAAAGCTGCAAAAGTACTCAAGGTTGTTTTGACAGAAAAATCCACTTTTCAGACAAAAAGCAGGTAAAAGTGTTTTTTTTTTCCCTCCAAAGACACTTTCAGTTCTTGAAACGAATGTGAAAAGATAAGTGAAAAAAAGGGCAGCAGAAAGAGAACAGCAGTGGTCAAGTGAGCTATAGAGAGTGAATGAAGAGAGGAACCGCTGGTATGAGAAAGCCGGTGAATGAGATGGATTGAGAAAAAAAAAAAAAAAAGACACCAGAATCATGTTAAAGTTTTTTTTTTTCAGCACAAGCTATGTTAAATTTAACTTTACTCAAAGAATATCTGTCAATTTAAAATCATGAATTCAAATTGACAGGCCTGGCTCTCAATTTATTAGACAATCTACATTCCAGTCCTCACATGTGGTCATGAGCTCAAGTGACTGACAGAATGAGATCGCAATATAAGTGGCCCAAATAAGTTTCCTTTGCTCCCTAAGGCAGGTTGAGGCCTTCTCGTATCTGGAAGGTGTAGAACTGCTTCTCTTTCACATTAAAAGAATGAGCTGAGCTCCCTTCCCCGGATGACTCCCTGCCTCCTGGACACCTCCCAGTAGAGGTATTCTGGGCACATCCAACTAAGAGGACACCCCGAGGCAGAGTCGGAACATGCTAGAGGGATTATCCCATCTGGTCTGGAGAAGCCTTGGGCTCCCCCCAGAAGAGTTGAAGAACATGACAGGAGCCACTACCACGGCAAATCAGGGCCGGTGCATAATTAGATTTTTCAGGCCGCGCACGCGTGTGTGCACGCGCCTCTGCAAGTGTGCAGCCATGCATGTCTCTGTTCTATAAGGAGTGCGAGTAATGGGGGAAAAAAAGAAGAATGAAAGCGAGACAGGCAGAGAGTGAGTGAGTAAGAAGAGGTGGAAACAGTCGCTTGCTGTTCCCCGGCAGTAGACATTTATTTGCGTTCAATCTCAGGGATGCAAGTGTGAAAGTGTCTACAAGGGAACTATCAAGTTATCGACGGTGTCACATTAAAAGGTGATTATTTGCTGTTAAGTCTCCTGGATTTTTTTTTACTCTCCTCCCCTTGATATGAATAAAATTAGATTCTGTTTTCCAGTTAACTCATGTTGCTTTTTGGCATCATCAGAGTTTGTCAAGTGCTTGTCTCTCTAGTTGTTTTGCACTGTACTGTCCAATTATGGTTTCTAGCAATCATGTCATTTACCTGGATTTTCCTTTGATTTCTCTTTCTTTTGCTGGTCATGCTGTGACCCTGTTCCTTTACTGTCAATTACACCGCATAAAGGCAAAATTGTATTTTTTTGGCCTAAAATGTATGTTGGTAAAACTGAAATATAAAGGCGATACTGTAAGCTAGCAGAACAAAGCAAGACAGTTGTATTTTCCAAAAATAATTTATAATCCTTAAGTTGTGGTTCAATAGAGGCAACAGAGACAACAGTTCTAACTCACTTCAAGTCTCTCTGTGGCTGTGTTAAACAACCTTGTTATTTTAATGTTAAAATGATACAGGAAGGTTAATGTAAGTTAGCAGCTAACATTAGATTATCTAGCATTATTAACAATTGAAAGTTATTACAATGTAAAATTATAAATCAGTCCAATTTAGGAAAAGATTTGCAAAATTTTGTTTAATTGCCAAACTCTTAATTTTATCAAAGTTTATTGTTCTTAAATTTTGAGTTTAACCCACTTTTTTTCTGCTGTGTATGAGAAAAATGCCACTTATAGGGAATTTTATTCTAAGACATTGTTACCTTTGACAGGACTATTTTACAGAATAGATATCAGATGTCTATCTTTTAAATATTTACCGTATGTTGTTGAAGCAAGTGGACATTGGAGAAAGGGATTATAGCACAAAAGAGAAGATTTTTTGGATAATGTGGCTGGATGTGTTTGGTGGTCAGGTGCAGGAGAGCGCGGTGTGGAGATCAGGAGAGCGGTGCCAGGTGAGTAAATTGGCACAGCTGGGGCTAGTTGGTAAATGATGCACTTTTGTCTCCGACACTTGGCTCGGACGAGAGAGCTGGACGCTGCCAGTTTTGTCCTCCCTCTTTTTCCCCTCCTTTCCCTCCCCACTGAATCGGGCCCCTCAGAAGTGCTGGGGTTGGTCAGCGAGGAAAAAGGAGTCAAGTATGAGCATGCAAGGAGGGGAGCATCTACACGGATACAGGGGCTGTTACCGACTCCCTTTTCCACTCCTGTTGTGACATCACATCCGGTGCCATTTCTAAACGAGATGTTTTTGAGCCAGGTTTCAGGACAGACCACAACAGAATAAGTGGGTGGTTTTATTTCACTTAAATATTTATGCACAAGAGCTGTAAAAGTGTTGGATCCCTTTAATCAATCATTTGAAGGTGCTACCATGGAGCAGAGGTCAACTCAGGCGACAGGCCCCATCCACACGGTCATAAGATAAAACTGAAGGGTCAAAAGATAATTAATTAGAGATGAAAGAAGACAAACAATATAATCTCTCAGCTTATGATGACATTTAGATGGGCAAATATTAACAAAACATCTTTGCTGTAAGATGAATCTCGAAGACATCATCAAAATATCTAAAGCCAAATTAAGAACTCATAAGCAAGTTTTAATGGTGCTAACAGCTCCATTATCAAAGCCTGTTTCCATCTCTTTAGCAGTTCATTAAACACAGAGTTTCAATTTACCAGGCGTGTTATCAATTGTAATGCACACTAGTCAAGCAAGGTTGAGGAATTTGTGAGGTAATGCAATGAGACAAACATTTTCCCTCAGTAAACTAATCCATCCTAATTAAAAGTGGATTCTGCACCAGAGCTAAATATTTTCCAGTGCTGAAATGTGAAGAAAGTCTTCTGCTAAGCACTCACCTGTTATTAAAAGACTTGATACTGAGAGAGAGGCCAATAAAATGAATATGAATATCAGGGAAATTAAAATATGATAGACAGGCAGGATGTTGCAGAAGTCCGCAGAAACTTGGCTTGTGGGGAGTCGTTTTAAGAAGCTTAATGCTATTAAAGACAGAAGGCTCTTTTTTTTTCCACTGCAGAATTATGACAGAGCTCTCTGCACTGTGACACGACATGGCGTAATTGGTGAAATCAGTCCTTCTACGCTGCTGAGCCCAGCAATTAAGCCTTCAATCTGATTGAGCTGGGACCAGGCCGGGGGGGTGAGGAGAGCTAATAGATACGTTCCTTGGGTTTTGTTATAAGTGAAGTTTATGTCTATCATCTTGAAATGGATTTAAACAGCCAAAGAGCTGCTTTTCAGCTGGAGCCTCATATTGTGCATTGTGTGCTAAGTGCTGTAAATATTTAAAGAGAAGATATAGAAGGATAATTTAATAGTGAAGGAGCTGTCTCTCGAATTGATTTTCAACCCGTATATTAATTTAAGATGTCAGCTAAGAAGCAATAAGCTGCCTCTGAAGAAGCTGTGCAGCCGGTAATGTAACAAACACCATGGGATTCCCGTGAGACTGGCCCACTTAATGGATTTATTGATTGATCATGCTGTTTATTTGTTCATTAATTTGTGTGTAATTGTTTAATGGCCACATCTTTCTAGGCGCCCACTTTTTAACACCGTGTCCACGATGATTTGTAGAGACAAAGCATAAAACTAAACAATTTACTTCCATAATTTGTCATGACTCATTGTGCAAGACAACAGCAACCAAAGCCTTCATTTGAATGCACAATTACATTTTCAATGTCACACAGCTATTTGGTGTCGCCACTTTGTGAGCGGAAGTTGTGTTTGCACGGGCACACACCCGGGCGTGTCTGTGCACACACTCGTGCAAAAGCATGTTATAATGCAAAGATGTATGCAAATCGAATAAACTGCACACACAAACACACTAATGAGCCTTGCAGAGAAATGTCTATTTACTTTCCACTACTTCCGGCCATCAAATATGTATATGTACTTTTGTCTGTAAGAAGAGGGAAGGAAAGACATGAGCATGCATTAATGCCCAGTTATGTGCACAGTAATAAGTAAAAGGAAAGAATGTAAGACACTAATGCCTTCTGGCACCTCTCTAATGCAATCTCAGCTCTATGTTAAGTTAAAATGCCTACACGGAGAACAGCTATTTATTCATTATTTATCGAAATATCACATAAAAATGTGTTTATATGTTGTGAAGTTGTCTGTAATCCTTAACTTTTATGTGAATATGGTACAGTGGGACTCATGTTTGGAAACATGAGCTGAAGTGGTCTCCTGAGTTAGTCCACTCTTCAGTTACAAACATTAACCACCCCACCTCCTGTAAAAGCTGGAAATTTAGAATTTCTACAGCTACAGGTTAGCATTGGTCAACTATATGTAACTATATGTAACTTTGTTACATCACAACCAAATGAGACGTTTTTCAGCATGAAACTTTGACGCTGGACTGATTCTATGGGGCGGGAGCACATCATGCACTTCTGGATTTTATTTGAAGTTTTGACATCCTTAACATGGTATATTTGCAGTTTAATGTACCAAAGACATCTCATTATAGTTTTACAGCTCCTCTCTCAGGCTTCTCTCTGGAGCTCCAGAAACCACAGCGTGATTTGTGTCCATCTCATTAATATTCATGAGCCTCTCTTCTGATTAGCTGATTCAAATGGCTGTGCCTGTATAGGTGTGCCATCCCAAATTCACAGAAGTATCTGAGTGCATTTCTCCATTGTTTGAGTGAATAGGACATGCAGATACTCTAGTCATATGATCCATTGTCAATATAGCATTATTAATAATGACCACTTAAATTAACTTGCATCCTCTATTTTTTCTTAGTTTGTTCTTTAAAACTTTTATTCATGAGGCCATGGTCAGGTGCAGTCTGAAAGCTAAAGATATTGCTTTTATAACAATGTATTTGATATTCTTTATTCTCTAATTAGATTCTTATGCATTGCATTCCTATTGGTTAGTTATATGACATGATTTGTCTGACATTGATGTGTCTGCCACCGGGAGGAGGCCCCGGGGAAGACCCAGGACACGCTGGAGGGACTATGTCTCTCGGCTGGCCTGGGAACGCCTTGGGGTCCCACCGGAGGAGCTGGAGGACGTGTCCGGGGTGAGGGAAGTCTGGGAGTCCCTGCTTAGACTGCTGCCCCCGCGACCCGGCTCCGGATAAAGCGGAAGACAATGGATGGATGGATGGATGGATGATGTGTCTGCATTTGGGTCCATATCTTGCTATAAAGGTTCTGCTGACTAGACATATTATTTTTACTGCCCCAGCATTATAACAGATGCTTGTGATGTCCCAAGACCATTGGAACTCAGCTTTTTTTATTTTTTATTTTTATGGCAGGCATACACCGATATCTTCTCCTAAAATGTTATATGAGATTGGTTATATATCTAAGTCTGAATGTGAGTGAATCCACAGTGTGACCATGAAATAAATGAGCAAATTCCTCAAGCAGAAGGGCTGATCAAACAGGAATTCAAACTCTACTCTCAATGAAATGTCAGCCCGTGACCCTTCGACATCTCTCAAATTTTATTTAACTAAACATGCAGTCACAGGATGTCTAAAATGTGAGTAGGCACACACTTCTAAGGCTCATACTAAGTTTCATGAAACATATAAGTTTCAAGTCCTTGGTCTGAGTGGCTGGGCACTATATTCCTGCATTGCCTCACCCTCCACTGTTTAATAGCAAATGGAGACCAACTATAATTATATATAACAGAAAAAAATAGCATTCTCCTGTAGCTGTACCACTAAATGAAGTTTTGAATCAGAGTTAATTTAAGTAAGGCAAAACTGTGAGTTTGTGGTAACTTGAAAAACTAAATAAAATTATAAAATGGTAAACATAGAATGTACTTACTGTGTATGTGTGTGTGTGAGTGTGTGTGTGTGTGTGTGTGTGTGTGTGTGTGTGTGTGTGTGCGCATGCATGTGTGTGTGTGTTTAGCCTTGTTGATAAATTAATCTTTGCATAATGCATGACGGGTGTTTAGAAAGCAGGCCTGCTCTTTTCTCCATGCTTAGCGATCCGATCAGATAGAATATATGAAACAGCCAGTGTCTCCAGACATCATGCAGAGGGATCATGGGAAGACCTATTATCTGTGATGCACTCAGTCAGTCAGCTTTCCTGTAAATGAAGTATGCTGTTTATCACAGTCAGCAGAAATGGCCTGTGGGCCGACAGAAATAAAATCACCTCCTCCCTGCGTGAGTATGTAATGTGCATTATGTGAACGCTCTTTTCTGATTGGCCAGCAGGTGTGCATCAAAACAGCTTAACGCACACGTTGTTCGGCTCAAGTCTAATCACCTGTTTTAAATTCATCCGCAAAAGCACAGCTGTCAAACTATTTATCAACTCCCGCAAGCGCAGCTAAGTAATCAATCAACTTGCTAAACTAATGACCATACCAGGAAGAAAAACACACCAAAGGCTGATTTTAACATTCCTTTCAATCTGTTGGGAGAATGAGAAGCAGAAGCGGAAAAAAAAGAACTGGTGGAAAAATAAAGAAGCCGAGCCAAATAGAGCACAATAAAAGAGCACCTGTTTGGTTGCCATGTCTCTTATTTAACTTAGTTTGTGGGTGAAAACGAAAGCATATTTTATCAGAAGTGCCTTTCGTTTAGCTGGTAACAGTGTTTTGGGGGACTTAAAAATAGAATTACTCAACAAGGAAGGATCTGTAATTACATTTTTCAAATTTTGGCTACACCAAATCATCATAGGGTGAGCTTGTTTTTTTTTTTTCTTTTTTTTTGCGAGAACTGGGAGAACCAGTTGATGTTGGGACAACTTTGTGGAAGGATAGTTTGATGACAATGTTAGGCGTGAAACCTTCCAGATGCCCATATCACTTCAAGAGAAAAACTCACTCTGAAATGCACACTCACTCCACACTCTTTTGCATGATCACCCCCCCTCTCTCCCTTTATATATATACATATACATAGACATACATGAGAGAATGACAAGTACCTGTGTGAAGTGAGCGTCTTATTACAGTATGTATATATATATATATATATATATACATATACATATACATACATGAGAGAATGAAAAGTACCTGAGCGTGTTATTACAGTATGTAGGAAAAAAAACAGGACTAATATTTTGTTCTTCAATATGAGTCAAAGGTGGACTTTGTTGCTAAATATGTCTTTTAGATGAAAGTTTCATCTTCACAAAGGACAACTTCTAACATAGTCATCAGTCCTGCACATTTTACATCCCACTGCCCCTCCTCACCAATATTCTTACCATGATAATAGGCTGCAACCAGCTTTGGATAACTTGATTTCAGCCAGCGATAGATTTTAAGCTGCCTTACTGGAACAAGAATGTCCTCTTGCAGTACAATAAAAAAGGTTAAATATGTTACAGACCTACAGTAAATAAAAATGTGTAAGTTATTTATGAGCTTCTGGAAGAACTGTGTGACAATTATAGGAACTGTCATGTTCATCACTATCTCATCAGTATACTTTTACACCTATATGTCTTTGGCTCAACTCAAAAAGCACATACTTTCCACTATTATTATCTCAATTATAAAAATTCAGTCTGAGATCATGGATCAGTGCAGCTTGGGAAGTGGACCGCGACAATATCGGAGCATTCCTCCGAGAAACACTTGACAGTGATAAAGGCATGTGGAGTGGAGAAGTGTAGTTCACAGGAAAGAAGAGATAGAGCAGATCAGGGGCGTGAGGTGGAATAGGTGAGGAGTGTCAGGCTCACACAAAAAGCCACATTTATAGATCCCAGTCTCTTAACTGCAGGGGGCAAAGAGCTGAACAGCACAGCAACTTGCGAGAGGAGGAGAAATGTACCCATTTGGAAAAGAAATCAAAGGCTCTAGCTGCTGATATGAAAGTTTTCCAGATGCCTAAAATTACCATTGTATGTTAGTTATTTTGTTTGTTGTGTACTTACATTATCCCAAATATAAAAAAGGCAGAAATCTGATGAACCAGCAGGAATTTACAGCATATTAAGCTGATGGCTACAGTCATCTATGGTCGCCTACACTCGAGGAGAGCTGAAGAGAACTGGGGTTTGTATCTTGTCACCTTTCTCTCTACTGCAGAGTTTGCAGGTCATGAATATCTTTGAATACATTGTTGTTGTTCCCATTACTTGCCGCTATCTGTCATTAATATTAGTTTGTAACTTAAAGTTTTATTTTTTTAGCAGGTGGTTGTGTAAATTGATAAAAAAAAAAAAAACATCCAGGCATAGCATATCACTTGCCAGAAAGATCATTGAACCGTCTAATTTCCATCCGAATGAAAACAGATGGAACAGATGAAATGAAGCAGCACCTACAAACATTGTTTCCACAGATTGATTTGAAACCCTTATTGTTGCGATTTTCCATAACAATTGGCATTTTGTAACTACTGGACAGTTCGCTAATGAAACTGTGGTAGAAAGGGAAGAAAGAATGATTGAGGCATGTAGCCTGCCCTCCTTCCTCTAATTCAGACACGCAAACATACACATGTTCCCCCTCGCCTTCAACTCAAGGGCAGCTCACCACTTGCATGATTTGATATGTTAATGCAGGATGTCATGCGTGGACATTATAATCAGTCATTTAGCGCCTGACTTCTTCCATTTCTATTGACACTACTGCTACAACCAGAGGACAAGGATTTTTCCTGTCTCTCTTAACTCACCATTTATGGATTCATCATAACTATCAGAGTCTGTTTCACACTTTAAGGGAGTAGGCAAAATGTGACTGCCATTTGATGTTTTCTTTTGCCCCTGTTAATATTGAACTAAATTCAACTGGAGAAAGGTTGATAGATAGAGACATGTACTGTATCTGACTGCCCTAACTGAACTGCATGCATGAGTTCCTTTTCATCAAGTATCCCAAAAAGATAGGATTTTTCAGTTTTCAAATTCCAAAAAATCTCTTTCTGGAAGCAATGCACTTATTACTCAATCTGATAAATATGACTTGATATGGGCAGTTTTTTGTGCATGGTGGATAATAGACACCAATGAAAAATGATTAGGCTATACAGAAATGGGCCTTGGAGAATATGTGCAGTTTTCATCACCTTCACATATAGAATTGATCAGGTTGTCGATTATTTCCTGTGGAATATTGCTCCACTCCTCTTCATTGATTGTGTAAAGTTGCTGGTATCCATTATCATACACGCCAGGCAAGAGCTTCCAAAACATGTCATGATGTGTCTGAGTTTGTAGGTCATGCAAGAATTGGTGTGTTTTCAGCCTCCAGGAGTTGTATAGTGATGTTTGCAACATTATCATGCTGCGACAGGAAGTGATGGTGGTGGATAAAAGTCTTGACAATGGGGATCTCTTTTGCACTTTCTCTTTGCAGACGCCAATGAAGGTGACCATTTGCCTTCTCAAGTTTGGTTCAGACAATCTGCAGTCAGGTCAAGACCCTGGTAAAGGATGACAGGCATGCAGATGAGCTTCTCCGAAGGTTTCTGACAGTTTGTGCAGAAATTTCTTAGGTTGTGAAAACTGTTGCATCTGCTATCCAGGTGGCTGGTCTCAGATGGTCTTGCAGGTGAAGATGCTGTAGGTCTTATCATGACTAAAATCTTATTTTTTTTAAATGAATATTCAAGTCTTGGGCACCAGCTCCGGTTGACATTCCAGCAGTCAGCATGCTAACTGCATGCTACCTCAACTCTTGTGGCATCTGTGGTGATGAAGTTGTACATTTTAAAGTGGCCTTTTATTGTAACCAGCCCAAAGCCCACCTGTGCAATGATCATGCTGTTTAATCAGCATCTTGACTTGCCACATCTGTCAGTTGGATGGCGTCGACTCATTTGTAAGCAGAATTTAAGAGAAATAAGACTTTTATGTGCATAGAAAATATCTTAGAGCTTTTATTTCAACTTGTGAAAATGAGAACAAAAAAAATGTTAATGAATTATTTAGTGTAGATTGATGCTTTGAATTTTTTTACAGACATTCATGCTGACCAGGTGAACACTTTTTTATCTATATTGCACGCATTCTAATAACTTTGGTTATCCTCAGATATTTCCACCAGCATCATCATCATCGTGAAGTTGATTTTTTAAGTCTTTCATTGAACAACTATTGAATGGAATACTCTGAAATGTTTCCACTTTAATAGTCCACAGAGGATGAATTGTGATGATTTGTGCAATCCTCTTGCCAAAAATTCAAATTGTCCAAGGTTTCTGACCAAATACCCGCAGATTTCAGGACATTCTCATTAGATGTACTTTGCTCTTCTGGCCTCTTTTTCACACTGCTTACACATCACTTCTTTACTCTGGTTATAGGCGGGTCTCTGCTGATAGCCGAGTAGTCGTAACACTTCACTGCAACACTAATAGAGACATAGATGGGTGATCTTCACATATGTACATAACAGAAGCTGTCAACTGCACACGTCTTTACCAGAGCTGTCTCTGTTAGAACAATTCACAGATGCAGACATATTCTTAACATCACACAGAACACGCTGATCAGTGGAAGCTGCCATGTTGGATCAAGAGGATCACTGTGAGCAAGTGAGCATGCTGATGTGAGCGTTCAGCTTAAGCACAGCCTAACAGAGCCGCTAGCATGGCTGTAGACTTTTACTCCTGTTAAGCATGCCCCAGGGGCAATAAACCGAAATGTGTCTTAAACTCAAATGAGCCCAACAGCATTCGTCAGAATCACTTACAATCAGCGGTTCTCACCTCATCATCTTGGATCAGCTGCAATGTTAAACCCTTGCTTTACCTTCATATATCATCAATTCATACTAAGAAACAAAAGTTTATTCATGAACATCACTTTTGGGACTTGCATTCACACTTAGAGCAAGTATTTGAACCATGGGGACAGTGTTAAAGAACCCGTTTCTGCATTAAAGCAGGCTAATAAAACAATTTATTAATAATGGAAATGACTCTAAGCACAATTAGAATTAAAAGGAGAACTGGCAGCGAACTTCAGTCGCCCAGAAATTTGAAATATCATGCACCAGTCATCCATTAACAGGCAAACATTATTACATGATGTTTGCAGCACTGTCACCAGCACATCACACGCATGTTTATGTGAAAGAGAGGGAGAAAGATAGTGATGTAGATAGCCAGATTTCTTGATGATTATCACACAAGCATTAAAAGCATACTGTGCGTTCTGGGTTTTATGAAGTATATGTAGCTAACGCCAATGTAATCACCCTGTAATAGAACTAGATTCTCCAACAGATGCACTAGGCATCGAGTTGCACTCACTGGGCATGAGGAGAGGAGATAACGACAGGAAGATTGGCAGAGGCGCAGGGAAAAGGCTGTGTGACACAAAGTAGGTTAAAGATGGGGCAGCAGAGTAATAAAACTGGGCCCGATGGAATGGGAGACAAGGCAGAGAGTCAGAGAAGGTGAGTTAAGATTCACAACACCCACGCGCTATGTAAAGGACTGGCTTTTCTTCATCACAGCTGAGCTCGTAGCTCCATGTCATGGCTGTCTGATTGAGGGAGGCAGAGGCAGGACTCTGAGTGGCATGCAATCATCTCGCTGCCTCCTTACATTTGGGAACGGAGCAGCCTCTTTTTTAAAGATCTCATTTCTGTTTTTATCTTCTTTTCAATTCACAATAGGCTTTCAGGTTATTTTGTTTTTTGAGAACCCCCCCCACCCCTCTCTTTTGCAACAAAATTCAGTGAAACTGGGCTCCCTCCAGCGGTTTCTGTTGTGAATACTAGCTTGGCTAATTTTCTGCTCAGGTGGAGCACTACGTGCATCCTCATGGGAGCACCGCTGTATTCTCTTGACACCGAGAAACTACCGACTCGCCACCCACTCACTCACGCGATATTTAAATTAAAACATGAAATTAACTCTCATGCTTTGAAGGACTGAAATATGACATCTGCAGTGTGCTGCATCAAATAATAATCAGTCATGCAAAAGATCACCATGTAGCTAATTATCACAGCTGTTATACAATGTTGTTACAATTATCCAATGTATGTATAATGCAGCTTTTTACTGTTAGCGTTAATGTAAACTCCCAACTATATTCCCTTGATCTGAAATTGTTTTGGTCCAAGTGCACTATTCAAGATTAAGTGGCTTTTTATACTACACAGTGCAGGAAGGAATGATGTGTGAGGACATACAGGAGAAAGACAGATGCCATGTGTGATAGTGGAGACATTAGACATGCAGAATGTAAAGGAGGTGCAACTGGTTCAAGATTTAATGATCCCGCAGCAGCCCAGCCGTTGGGTGATAAAGCATCGTACAAATTCAAGGTGGAGTTCTTATACTACACAACACAGAAAATATGACCCACATAGTAGATATGTATGCTGTAGTAGAACGAAAGCAATTTCAAGACAGTTGGACCTAATGTAGCCTATGTATTGTTCTGTGGCTTTTAACACACCACCTCAGGATGTGGGGAAATCTATAGCAGGAGGTTGTTTAGTCCATCTGAATTTCTGACCACACGTAACTAAAGGTCCCATATGTACAATTTTGACATCCCTAACAGGATATATGCAAGATATATACAATATTATTGCATATATACAGCAATTGTATCTGTATGCATCTTATTTCTTTCATGGTTTTCCTCTCACTGCTGCTCCTGTCTCTTCTACTTTCTTAGGCGTTGCCTTAGATTGGTAAGTTGTCTGTGGCAGACTAGCAAGAGGGTTGTTTGTGATGTCTCTATGGTTGGAAGGAGGACAGCGAGAGGCTTGATAGATCCATTAATGTTACTTTAGTCTCTATTTTGAGGCTGCACAAACACTCCAGTGTGTGTGTGTGTGTGTGTGTGTATATATATATGTGTGTGTGTGTGTGTGTGTTTTTGTCTTTCTAAAAAGTTTATAGAATGGCTGCATGGCTTAAAAGCGATGAGTGTTTGTGTGCATGTGTGTGGTTGAGATTAGCCACAGTAATATGGTTTGACATCATTAAAATTCAGATGGAAATGCACCCAAGATGTCTTGATAACAGTTCTCAGTCAGATATTACAAACCATCAATTTAAGCAATTGCAGTCGCCCACATCAGAGTAAAAAGACATGTAATTGCAGAAAAGAAATGTATGCAGAAATGTTATTCAATATCTAATAATACCAAAGATTTTCCTCACAGCGAGCTAGCATAAGAATAAAAATGCTTGATATTTTGAGGAAATGAAAGCTATGTTTTTGTATTTTTGTCAGCAAAATGTATTAGTGTACAGAAAGATAGAATCCCGCCTTATAGTGCTTACAAAAATATCATCATAGCATAATTACATCAGTACATCAGGCCAGTGGGAAAGCAAAATATTGTCTCCAGTCTCTCCACACATGTCTCTGACCACTTGAGATTTTAGCTTACTTTCCCACTCGGCAAATAAACGTGTAAATTATTTCTATTTGGGGACTAAATGCGTTGATTTTTAACTAGCGGATGGCAGTAATGCACTTCCTGTACATTACTGTATGCTCTCCCTAAAATAAAAAGAAGAAGTTTCTAAAAGCAAACAGACAAAATTGAAATCCTTGGTGTGTTCCAGGCAAATCACATTTCCATAAGATGTTAGATATATTTGTAATAAATCTAATATCTATATGAAATGTGTTGTTTTCATTTTAATTTGATACTGTTGCCTTGCAAGTGAGTATTTCCGCTTATGCAGATAACATCAGTTTAGTCGTTGGGGGTCCTTTATTGTGGTCCAGAACACTTTCACACTTCTAATGGAATGTGGCCAAATGTGGTCCAGCTCACCTCGGAATGTGGTCCTATGTTGCATTCAGGTAGCATTTACTGTAGGGTTGCTGTTCGCTGGTCACTCTATTCATCACACTGGCTGCTTATCTGCCATAACAAAAAGCATCAACCACTACCTCAGCATCTGTCACAGTGGACAGTGTTTCTGTGTTACAGTCATCCAACTACACATGAACTAAAGTAGCTATGGAAGGTCTTACGCCACCAGTTCCCCTGAGAGCCAACTCTGCTAGTCCACCTGGGTGCAGCACCTGGATCTCGTGTGCCAGGGGGCTGCAAATGACCACAAGTTTGACAAAGAAATACAAAGTACAAGCTACCGGAGGGTTCAGTCTCGGTTGAACCGTCACAAAAGCAGCGGGTGATGCACATGTCTTCCGACAGGCTCACGGCTTAGTTCAGCTCTGCTGAGTGCTCCGTCGGACCGTGAGCATGCCAAACATTTCGCAATGAGCTACTCTTGCCACCTTTAATACCAATCTAACCAATAAACAAGCTTAAACACCGATGCCTCTGATGCATGTGGCTATAACAGTTCCTGCCTTTAACGATGGTTTACAATCACAAGTGACATCCACATCCGTAGGGGAAAATGCAAGAAATGAGTTTGAGCCAGGGATAAACTCAGTCTGCTGTCACTTCATCTGGTCCCCCCAATCACTGTCAGAAGTTCTAGTCACTTTGCACCGTTTCTTTTTCTGCTCTGCATTGCTAAATTTACAGGTAAAACTCCGCCAGCAAGGTAAACCTTGGCACCAGATGACTTAAGACTGTGCTCTGGCAGGCACAGACAGCCTCCTGCAGAGCCTACTGACAGGATCTGTTCCAATCTTGGACTATGGGAGCACTCATCTGTGGCAGTAATTTCATCATATATTCTAAAAGAAGGTCTGGTTTTAGCCATGGCAGGTGCAGGTTATTGTAGGCACAAGTGAGTAAAGACATCAGAGGGAGTATTTCTTGAAATGGGCCACAAAGACTCTAGTGTGTGATGATGGTACTTTGGTACATGTTTAGTGCAATATCAGTCACTGATGAAGTTTTGCACATACTGTGTATTTCTGTATAGGTATAGGACTTGGAAATGTGTTGCTGCTCATTGCTTTCTGCCGCAAATGACCTGCCCAAGTTGCTGAGTGCTTTGCATCAGTATTTCATGTGTCTTCGTACTGTAAAGTTTTGGAAGGAATATAGGCTGATTCAATCATGTGTAGAAAAATAAAAATGCAGTACACTTCTCTATGAAATTCTTTATACCTTAAAAAAGTCTATTACAGTGAGTAATATTTCATGAATTATGAGGACATCAAATCTGGGCTGGTGGAGGTTTTTTGGAGGTGCAAGTAGAAGGCTAAGAATTGATCTGTTGAAAAACAGCATAATTCAATATTTTGTGCATACAACATTTACAACCAAGGTCAAAATATGACAAATTATGAAAGTATATGGTTTGCTGTTGTTCTCTGCTGCAATATATGAATGGTATAGTTCAAAGGCTCCTTGCTGTCATTCATAAATATGAAAAAATATGCAGAGGCAGCCAGGGGCAAATCATTAACAAGGAAAAGGGAAACAGATCCTTATTATCCTTATGAATAAGCACAAATATGAAACATGAATGTACTCATTCTCGTTCTCTCTGCTTGTATTCATTTAATCAAGTTCCCACAAACACTCAACCTCCGTGTGTGCGTGTTTGTGTGTGTGTGTGTTGATGGAGCTCCTCCACACACTTTGCATGTGGGGACTGAGTGAACAAGGATTTCATTAAGTGTAAAAGGCTGACTTTATGGTGATCAATGGCTCTGCTCATCGGTCACCTGCAGTGGCCTAACTGACCGCAGCAGGGAGATGGATGAAGGGATGAGAGTGGGGAAAGATGGGAGTGGCTGAGATGGAGTGGAAATAGAGAGGAAGAGGGTGTTTGTGCTGATGAAAGAAAGGGTAAAGTGGAGAGAAAGAGACAGTTGAGGAATAATGGATCATGTTGACCTCCCAGCCTTTTTCCTACAGATAAACAGATGAGTTATGTGCTTTGGGGAATAAAACACCAACAAGAAAAACAAAATAATTACTTACTGTTATTAATATCTTAGTTCACCTTCATTGAGTGAAAACGATCAGACACATACCTGCAGAGTAAATGCACAGATTGTGCAACAATTAACGAGCCATGTGTCGTGCAAAGACACCCTGCAGGGGAATTGCACATGGTCTATTTACACACTGTACTCACAGGTCCTTGGGGATAATGAAAAAGATTCTTAACGAGGTGCTGTTCTCAGCCAGTTTTTGCCGATGCTATTAATTATGCAGATTAAATTTTCTGAAGAAGCTAATTTTGCACTTCTTCATGCCTGTGTGTGAGGCCCCAATATTTAAAGTATAACAGTTCCACTTTAAAGACCACACTGGTGATTTCCCATGTTTAAATCCATTAAGCTGGACACAAATTGTATGTATTTAAGAAAATGTCTTCCCAATTTTTCCAATGCGTATGGAAAAATTTTCGATTGACCCCCTGTCTTCAAGGCAGATGAGTGCATTTATATGCATACGAGTATTCAGGTTATAATTGAGTTTTTGGAGTATCCTGCTCATGCTTTTCTCCTGTAATATCCTGGTTTCAACATTGAAAACCTCATCAGCTTATGAGAAAAAGTGATATATAGCAGCACAGTTTTTTTTTCTTGCTGTAATAATTTCTCCTGTTCATACAGGCCATTAGAATAACCTTCATAATATGCTTCCATGGAAGATTCTGTCCCCCAAGTGATGGAGAGCATAATCCGAGTCAGGAAATGTCAGAATCAGTGATTAATATTAAAATGTATTCCTAAGTGTATCTTAAAACTAATGTCTAATCAAGTACTTATTTCCCAAAATCCAAAGCTTTGTCTTTTATTTTATAGAACTTTGTCAGAACTGAATTTTATAACTTTGCAAGATATTAGCTTTGAATAAAATTTGGGATGTACTATTCCACGGAAAGCCGGACTGTGGATTTGATGCACTGTCATTTGCAATAAATGGGAATTGCTCTATAAACTGATCTTTCAAATGTGAGTACAAACAAGAGTAATCTGATCTGATCTGTTAACCACATTTCTCATCACTATGTCCATATACTCCACATCTGCAACTCAAATTATGAAACAAGGCCAAATCCAGACGATGCATGCGGTATCAGAATGTGACCCAGGGTAATAGAACAGCATGAGCAGTGTCATTGAACCTTTCCCTGCGGAAAAGTCTCTCTTTTATCCGCCTGCTGCCTAGACAGAGGACACTCAGTGGGGAAGGGTTCAGATTATGTGGAAACAATAAAGGGTAAGCAGGCGGGCATCCGGAGAAAATTGCCCCCCCCCACCCCCACCTGTCACTGCCATCGTCAAATTCCAGCCTCCTAAAGACACAGCAAGACCAATTAACCTCCCTCATTACCACTGCTATAAGCCTTCTGCTCCAAAGGGTGGAACGAGATGGGAAACAGGATGGAGGAGTAGGGGTGTTGGAGTGGGTTCGTGATGGGTGGCAGTGCAGTAGAGGGAAGGAATAAATCAGGGGAATGGAAAAATAAGAAAACGCAATTTGTCACACCGTTGTTGGCTTCCACTCTTCCCCTCTCTCCCATTGCAAGAGGAGCATGGATTCATGAGGTGAGGCTGGCGTGTCAGCCCAGCTGCTGCATCTATTTAAATGAGACTTACAGTTTCATGAAGTGAGACCGTGTATCCTCTCAATATGCAGCTTCTGCAACCGCTGAGCATGTCTGGATGGAGTAAGTAGACACACAGTGGAGACGCAGGGAGACGGAGAGAGTGCAGCGTGAGCTGATCTGAGGGAGAGAAACAGAATAAGTCGAATTTTGAAGATGACTCTGTAGATGCATGAGCAAGATTAAAAGTGTGTGGAGCAGGTCTATAGCCTTAATGGGTCGCTGGAATGCATGCAGTGACTGTAAAAGACAAACCACATTGACAGGAAATACCATTGATTTGTTATTCAGTTTGTCTGTGGAAAAGAGGGAAAGTAAAAAGACGCTCAGTGACTGCATGTGTTATATATTTCATCAGATGGTGGAATCTTTTGAAGAGACTCACTGAAGTTCATTAAAAATGCTTCCCTATCATGCTATTGGGGGGTTTCAACTTTAGATGGAGTGCAAATGACACACCTGTGAGCTTGTAATGAAAAATTAATTGGTGCTTCATTAGCATTACTTCATAAGTGATTCCAAAATGTTCTATTAAGAATAAGAGCGTTTTCAGCTCTTTTTGGTTTTCAAGAGGCTTCTTCAAACCATTTACAGAGATCGGGAATACCGCTCAACCTGTGAACAGTTGTTTAATATCTTCTGCAGCTGTGGATGAGATTTGTCACGTCTGAAAAAAATAACTCTGATGGGGTCATCTGAGCCTTGGCTTCATGACAGAAAGCCTGTATTACCAAGTGGAGCTTGGAGTTAGAAAGATGTGCACATCAACCGGGCTCAGAAGGTCCATTGGTTGCATTAAGTATGCTGTAGAATAAAAGTGGTTTTCATGCTTTCCTACACTAGAGAAGTGAGGGTGCCTCTGATTCATTTGACCATTCTTTTGGTGTTATTTTATGGATGGTACTGTAATGTTGCAGGTACAGCATATCACCCACTGAAGGGCATACTGAAATGTCTCAAAAACGTTTATATGGATTGCCTTGATGTGTGGTACAGACACCCGTGGTCCCTAGAAGATAAAGCCTGCTGATTTTGGTGATCCCCTGACTATTCCTCTAATACCACCCATATGCTAGAGTATTCACTTATCCAATAATATATCTCTATATCTTCAAGATGGGCTGCCATATAATCTGATGCAGACATTAATGTGCCTGTAAGGATGAGTTTTAATTGTAATGATCAAAGTATATTCAAAGCTACTGTTTTACTACTTATAGCCAAATACCTGCATAACAAATGACATTTCCCTCACTCTCAGTTGTTTAGTTCTTGTTAGCAAATGTTACCATGCTAACATGGCAAAAATGGTAGCCTGTATATATCCTTGGCTGTTTATCATGTATAATTGTGAGCATGGTAGCACAATAAGCTGCAAGCATTGTGACTATATAGAGATGTTAGAATGGCTGTAAACTACCGTGAGTACACAATGTTTTAGATGAGTTTGTAACATGATCATCTCACATGTGTGTGAGACTTCTATTTGAATAATTGAGTTTTCTACACATAATGGCTAATTTTATACTTTTTGCTATATGCAACATGAACCATATATGAATGTGAAAGTGTATTTCCCTTTCTTACTTGACGCTTCTGTTATTGCATGTGGGACTTTGAGCACTACCAAACGTGGGTGACCTGCACTCAATACTGTGCCTGGATACATACACCATAGACATGCAGCTGCTGCTTTGCTAAAGTGCTGCTCAAATTAAGCCTCCTGCATAGACACAGTGTTAGTCATGTTTAATCTGTCTCTTGCATATTCCCAAACTGTAAGACAGTGTAATACTAAATCCCTAGAGTAGCCGTTTAATGTGGATCAGGTAGTTTCATGTCATTATTTCTGCACATAAATCTTTGTGAAAGAAGTTTCAAAAAGTATTGACTCTATCTGTCTATTCAAGATATTTTTTCTAGTCAAAGGAAGAGTGAACTTGCATTGTCACCACTTAAACTTTGCTGAAGAAAGAGATATAAAAAGCTGGCAATGAGTCAGACAGGTGTTTTGCTAAATTTCCCACACTGTAAAAAATAGAACTTGCATTTTTTCTGCCAAAAAATATATTTTAGTAGTCGGAAACAAGATGGGAAGAAATACCTATGAAACTCAAAATATGAATTTATGTTATCAAGTTGTATGATTTCATCTCACAGACTTTTTTAACCCAGTTGACCCAACTTCAGAATTCATGTCAGCTCAAAACAATCAGATTGGCGCATGCGTGTTGTGAATGGCTACGGAATTCCACACGGAGTCAGGGAGAAACAAGGAAGAACCCCATGCTGCAGATTGTGCGCGGGAACCATCTCGATGGAAACAACTTATTTGTGGTTTCAAACCTTCTACATCGACCTTGAAAAGTACAGTAAAATATAGGTAAGATACACAATCCATCTTAACAGTCATTTGATGATTTTAAAGCCTGGTATAGTCAGTTGAAAACTTGAGCGTAAGCAAGCTGCCTAGCTTTGTAAACCTTTAAGTTAATGCAAGCTAACGTCAATCCAGACGGTTTATGTTAACATAAAGAGTTTAGCCATGATATTGACTGTAAATTAAGATATGCAGAGGACACGTCTGCACAGCTAAAGTTAACGTTGCATTTGATTCATGTTGTCTAGTTTGTAGCTACATTTTTGCAGAATTGCTTGTGTTTTAGCTGAAAAACGTGGAATGCTGTTGAGCCTGCAGTGTCATGTTCAGCTAGGTTACTTAAAGCTACACTATGCAACGTTTTTAGGTTAACACATCAGCGTTGTAGTCACTGTGATGATTAGATAAGCTTCCTTCGCCCCGGAATGAACTATTCCGACGTGGTCAGCCCTTTATGACAGATTTACCGCGCTATGCAACGAAAGTAAAAGCAGAATGGAGCTGAACTCGCGTTTGTTACTCGTTAAGGTAGCTCCACAAAAATGATCATTACTGGTTTGTATGCTTTCGTCTTAAGAGTAATCCACATGAATAGGTGAGATGAGTACAATCTTGTTGCTATATTTTAAATAAATTGCCGGCAACAGTTTAAATTAGACCACTATTTAAAGACATTGCAGCACTTTCTTCTCATTAGATTGCATTGTTAGCCTAGTTACAATGCAAGGTTATAACTGTTTCTCAGTTTTGAAACCTGACCTAGCAGGCTACTTGTCTCAGGTTTAAATGTAAAGAAAAACATTACACTTAAAATGTGTTTTGCTGTAGAGTAGTTGTAAATACTATTTATTTCTGTGAAATTAAGTAAAGATATAACCTGTTTGGATCTTTGCTTCACCAGCTTTGATTTAACTAACGCTAGTTTCCCATCCATTTTTCTGTAGGTGTCTTCAGTCCTTCCAGCCTCATGTGATGCAATGCAAAGAGTGTAAATTTTCCCACCCAGATGTGCAGACCCTGCTAAAACATTATCGACTTCGACACGCAGGGGGTCATCAAGGAAAGAATTGGCCTTGCCTCTATCAAGATTGTGTTGTTTGTGTGTGTTTGTACCAACTTTTGTTACCCTGTGTTCCCTTTAAGTTAGTGTTAGCTGCCGTATCACTATTTGGTTTGTGTTCTTCCCTGTCTTTCTTTCTCCTTCCCATCGACATCACTCTTCAAGCTTGTATAAAACGGCTATGATTGGAATCACTCCAAACCATCACTTAAAGCCATACACCGGCGGATATCTGTTTTAGGCTCAATATCTGCATTATGGAGAAAGATACGTTTTGCCAAAGAGTCGTTAACATGACATAACTTCACCTGGGAGCGACTCACGTAAACGACTCTTTGGCACAAGGTATCTTTCTCCATAATGCAGATATTGAGCAAAAAACAGATATCCGCCGGTGTATCGCTTTAAATGCAGAATGTACCATGACAAGTGTTGCTTCACAACTAGTCAAAATACAGCCACCACATTGTGCTCAAGTATTTGTGCCTAAAAACACTTTGTTTTGTCTTTATTCGGTTAAATAATCAATACTTCCATGTATTTGATAGCCTTTGCAAATGGCTTTTATGCCCCCCACCACCAACACCAACATTACCAGTACTGTTTGAGTTCATATGCTCAAGTCAGGTCTATATTTTGGCAGGTCTATATTTTGCCTACATCTCATGTAAACCTGTTGAAAACAAATATAATCTGGTCTTAATTCGCTTGAAAAAATATATGAAATTAATTTCTGAATTATGAATATTGTCATATTCATTGTCACTAAATAATCTCTGTGTGCTCAGGTGATGGCGATTGCAGAACATAGGAAAAGAGTAGCCTTGGAAGGATTGCCGCTGTACCTTAAGGAAGATTCAGCAAGTCTTTTCAAGAAATGTCTGGTAATAATCATTAATCGTATTCTCTGTGCATATTGTTATCTCCTCTCTGCCTATCCTTTTTCCTTGCATCTTCTCACCAACTTGTTCATGTCATCTATTCACTCTTGTTGACCTCCTTCTCTTCTTCTTCCCTCTCCCTTGATATTGAATGACAAATTGTATTGTAATGTGAAAACAACAGTAATGTTTGTCGTTACTACAGTGCATGATACAGTTGCATCCACAATAGTACGTAAGCCAAGTAGTGCGTTTATGACTTTCTACAGTAAAGAATACTAAAGTTAAGGATTTTGATTGTGTGTAACAAATTTATTAATTTATACTTCCCTTTTATTATGCTTTGTTCACATTCACCAGTGATGTATTTTGTGTTTGCACACTCAGGATACAGATGCTGAAGAGGACTACACCAAAGATGTGAAAATTGGAATCCTCACAGCGATAGAGGATGATGTTGCAGCAGTCAAATCTCTACCTACTGTTATCAACACAGCCATCATTTTGGAAGAGACTGTCGTCCTCCAGGATATTAAGGACGTCCCCTCTGCATTTGCTTATTTGTTCGGCCTCCTGTACGCAATCAACATGGAATACCCCAAAAATCTCAAGTACACATTTGAGGTCATTCAGAAGATTTTCCTGGGCCTTGGAGGTAACAGCTGTTCTGCAAGAACACAGTCTCTAAGAAGTAAAATGCTGGCCTGTCTGCGTTAATTTGTTTGCATGATGTGACCCCACATTGTTCAAGTTTTGATTCTGTGGACTTGGTATACTGTGAGACCTTTCAAGTTAGATTTGATGTCTCAAATTTGAGATTTGATGAAGAAGTAAAATGCTGGCGTGTCTGCATTCATTTGTTTACATAATGTGATGCCATATTGTGCAAGTTTTGATTGCTGACTTGGTATACTGTTGGACCTTTTAAATTGGATTTTGATATTGTTTTACATACATTTTGATTCTTGGCATCTAAAGGGGCAAAAACAAGTGCCTTTTTTATTATTCATTCTTGAAAACAAAAGTATTTAAGTTTTTTTTTTTTTTTTCTATGCCATTTGAATCAGCGTTTTGTCCTCTTCATACAGTACACTTCAGAGTTCCCTTGTTCTGAGTTATGGCAAAAGCCTATTGTTAGCACTCAGGATATTGACACTGCAACAACCTATTAAGCGATATTCGGTATATTGCATTTTTATTTTGCGTTTATTTAACTTTTATTTGAAGCTCCAAGTGCAAAGTGCGCTGATTAGAAGCAAAAATCTGGAGACCATTTTTTATTTTTATGCATCCCTGTGATTTGTGCATGTTGAGGTACATTTAGGCAGTGTTTAAGAAGTTTTCTGATGTGCATGGTGCTTTCTACACTGCTTTTTTCAATAAAGCACTTGATGGATTATATTACAATTGTTGGTTTTAGTTTTCCTTACTTTTTATCCCAAGTTGTGTCAACTAGTGTCCTAACTTATGTTTTGAAGTCTGCAGAATAGTTGGTAGAAAAAGCTTTTCAGAGTAAATTTAATTAAGGTTTATTTTTTAGTTCAAATTGATTATGCAAGTTCTCCCCTCTTGTTGAGTGTACTCTGAAAAACCCTTAGAATGAGTTGGTGTAGTTTTAAGCTGAGTTTACTCAGAAAAACCCTTGTAATAGGTTGCCTTACTTTTTTAAGTAAACAAGGCAGATATTTTTTTTACAGTGCAAGAATTAATGTAACTGTCGAAAGTTTGGGAAATTTTACTCATGCACAGGAGGCACTTTATAATAGCTCTTAAAAAGAATCGAAGTGTTTCCAGGTATTAGTTGTCCAGATATTCTGTGTATTAGAATGAAAAAAGTAAGGGGATAAGTCAATTTAACTCAATTTTATTTTTGTAGCCCAAGATCAGAAATCAAAGATTCGTTTAATAGGCTTTACAGTTTGTATAAAAAGCAAAAAAACATCCCTTATCCTTAGATCCTCACTTCATACAAGAAATAAAACTCCCTAAAAAAAACCTTTAATGAGGAAAACCCAGGAAGAGTAAGAGAGGAGGGATGCCTCTTCCAGGATGGACAGACATGCAATAGATGATGTGTGCATAGGATGGAGGATTCAATACATTCAATTACTGTACATGTTATTCTCCTGTTGCTCTAAGCCTTCAACTGGTCCAGGATGCAGAAACAGGATCTTTCCCAATTTGTTAACTGTACCTGTTAATTAAGCCAAATGAAGCCTGCCAGCTAAAAAAAAAAATGGACATATTATTATACGTTATTTTGCTTGGGCCTAAACTCCTGAAAAACATCCAGTGATATAGGTATGTTGGATCACATCTCCTTGGCCTCTAGCACTATTGTGAGAAATCAAGTAGTCTTTGATCAAGATATATCTTTCTCTGCCTATGTGAAAACTATTTCTAGGATTGCCTTCTTTCACATATGCAACATAGCAAAGGCCAGGCACTTCCAATCTCTAAAAGATGCAGGAAAACTTGTCCAAGCATTTGTTACTTCCAAGCTTTACTATTGCATTTCTTTATTGTTAGGCTGCACCAAAACGTCTCTGAGGACTCTCCAGCTGATCCAGAATGCAGCTACGAATATATTAACAGGCACTAGAAGAAGGGGTCATATCTCACCTGTGCTAGCCTCTCTGCCCTGGCTTCCTGTGAAATAAAAAATATAATTAAAAATTCTCCCTACTCATCTACAAAGCTCTTAATGGTCAGACTCCATCCTATCTCAAGGAGCTCATAGTATCACTCATTGAAAACACTGTGCTCCCAAAATAAAGGCCTACTAGAGGTTCCCAGAATTTCTCAATTACAATGGGAGGCAGAGCATTTAACTAACAGACTCCCCTCTTGTGAAATCATCTTCCTCTTTCAGTCCAGTGGACAGACACCTTCCCCACATTTAAGAACAGGTTAAAAAATGGCCTTTTTTTAAGAAGCTTACAGTTAGGGCCGGCCCTGGCTGGCCTAGAGTATCGCTATGCTGCAGTAGGTTTACACAGCTGGGACCTCCTGAGATACACTATCTCCTTGTTTCATCCAACTCTAACACTAATGACCCGATAATGCACTTTTTATTCAGCGGTGTTCCTAGAGTGTCTAGATGGTCTAGTTCAAAGTAGTAGTAGTTTGGTTTTGTCTAGATTTGAAAAGCAGAAAATTAATTTTATTAATTAGGCAGGGATGTTTCACCTTCACCAGGTTTGACTGATAAAAACAGCTGGGAATATTCAGCAAAGCAATGGAAGCTAACTGTGTTTATGAATAATTAAGAGGTAGCATATAAAGGTGCTCACAGACTCAGGTAGAACACACTATAGAGCAGACTGCAATGTCTGAATGTCTGCAGTCATTCTGCCTTTCTTAGTGGAGAGCACTTCCATATAAAACACGCAAAGCACTTCCAAGCAAAACAATGATGATGAGACAAAAGGAGCTGCTCTGCCTGCCTGGTCTGCAAGCACATAAAAGGAGGAGATGGTGATTTGTATAGACACTAAATGCCACTAAAGGGACCTCAAAGTTTGCCCCTATCATCAGATGCTCATGCTTTGTTCCACCACGGGATGTCGCCAAGTACAAAATGCAGATTGCTGACAAATTTATTGGAGGTTGATGTGAAAAATACATGTTGAGTAGACTTTTCTGTGATGTAGACATTGTCTTAAATCCTGAGCCCCATGTGGACATCCACTTTTAGTCCGTGTGAATTCTGCAGAGTCAGCTTCACATATGTTCTGTCTGTGAGCACCTTAATAGTGTTCCAAGTACCTATCCTTGTGGTACATCAAATCTAACAAATCAAGCTAACATTTTGAGTGATAGGTCACTGTGAACAATTTGGTAACTATCTATGCACTTAAGTGTTGATTTCACTCCAGGAGAATGCATTGGCTATACCATTCAAAGCTGTGCTAAGGTCTAAGATGAAGTACAGAGATACAGTCCAGGTCAGTGGCCATGAGGATTCAACATTCTGACTAGGGCTGCTTCTCTGTTTCTCTACAATAGTCTTTAAAACCAGAAATTCAGACATACTTTTAGAATGTAGAAATTGCTTTAGCTGTTGTGTTATGTTTTGGAATGGTATAGATTTTTAAAGGTCCATGTCCATGTGGTGGCACCTGTTCCTATAGATGAATTAATGATGTTTAGGATACGTTGGCCAACAACTGGTACGGGAATGAAACATTAAGCAACTACCTGAAACTGGTAAGTGTGTGGTCATTGTCATGTTATCCTTAAACAGAACAGACTGTGAGTGAGATGGAGATATCTTAAATTTTTCCATTAAAAGCTTTCTTCCTATGCAAGTTAGAATACCTGTAATTAATTGTGCCTTCACATCCTATAGTAAATATTGTAAATAACCAAAACTGATGCAAACCTGCACATGAACACCCACTGACGTCATAGTTTTTGCTGTAAAAGCTGTAAAGATGAGACCTTGACCCTTCGACATGCTGGAGAGCAGCGGAGGTGTCGTGAATTGCATTCTGTTAAACGTTGTCTGATGCTTTTACTTAGTTAGTTTCGACGCTGTGGCATTCATCATTTTAACAACATCAGCATTTACACTTACATGTTTTTTTTTAAATGCCGCTAAGGGTCCGCCATGTTTCTCTGCACTATTACAACAAGAGCACTTGAATACAACACACTTGTAATTTGCATTTCAAGAGTGTAAAGGATCATCTTTCCCATACCATGTGAAGGCAGCATTAGTCATTAGGTTCAACTTTAGAACTTCCTTGTTTTAGTGGACGTGTGTGGTCATATTAGGGTGCAAGCTTCTTAAGAAAATCCTTTCTTTTTCATTTCGAGAGGCACGACAGCATCCAAGGAATTACTTACTATTGATTTTAGTCCAACCATCATAGTGTCTAAATCTCTTGTGTCTAAGGGTTCATTAAATAATAAAAGAGACTCAGGGAGAAAGTCGGCAGACTCAGAAGTAGCGTAGGGAGAAGAAGTATGACTGAAATGGAGCTTGACATCAGTACAGACAGGAGGGACAGTTCAAGATTGGCGATAAAAAGAACCTGATCCGATGAAATCAGATTGTATGAGGATATGACAACAGACCTAATTCCAGTCACATGGGTTAAAACACTAGAAAATCTAGAGCCTGACAGAATCATCTGTCTGCTAAAGTATCAGCAAGACTACCTCTCTGACCAGATGGCCATGGACTGTGACTGTTGGAGAGAGAGATGGGGTAGCTATACTGTATTAAATACAAAAATGTTATTAGGGCTAAGCAAAGTTTCTGTCAAAGTATATTGAGACTCTAGACAGAAATGGATAGTATTTGCTTTGCTTTGAAAGTGGTCATACATGCAATAGACCAATGGATAAGGTTGGATTACTGAGAAGAGAAGCAGGACAAACAGAGACACACGGTGGTCAGAGGAAGTTCCTAAAACACATCCTGCAATGAGGGTGGGGGCCTCTGTCAGTGATAACGGTTTGAATGGGAAAAGTGTCCATAGAGGAGGTGTATAATGCAAACAGTCAGGTGTGGGGAGCACCAGGCCAGACGACATGCTGTATGTCATCCATTAGCATTCAGCTGCCTGGCCTGTTCGGGTGGAGTCCATTCGGGCGACCAGCTCCAGAACAGACTGAAGTTGTCAATAAGGGCAATATTGTGAGCTCTGAAAGCAGACTGGAGCCAGGTGTTGAGGCTGAGGAGTCTGCTGAAGCGCTCACAGTGTTTGGATAGTGTTAGCATGGAGCCAATGATGCGAGCAGACCTCCCACATTTTTTAAAAAAGGATTAAAAGTTCATTTGATTCTTGTTTGTTTCCTCAGTACAAGTGAGCAGCCAAGGTTGTTTTTCCAGGTTAGCCATCATTGTAGCACCAAGAAAGCAGTCAGAGGATGCATACAAATAACTGGTAATACTATCTTAACATTATCAGCTGCTGGGAGAAGTTACTTTCATTAGTTTAAATTTAATAACTAAGTTTGTGTGTGTGTGTGTGTGTGTGTGTGTGTGTTTTTTTTTTGTTTTTTTTTTACCAAAAGCCGGATTATCTGCAGATGCCTTCTCCTCTGCTTCAAAGCAAACATACCTGGTGATTAAAGGTAAAAACACAGAATGAAGCTGCTACATGTTCACAATATGTGTTTCCTAAGGCATTCCAGTGCTAATACATGAGCTGGCAAAGCTTGTTTGTCTGATACCTTAAGATCCACATGTCCCTGACTAAAATTTTTCACCTGGTTGAAGATAGTTTAATAAACAAGCCCGGTATACCAACATAAATTGTACAAATGCGTGTTTTAAAATGGATGGATGACCATTCTACACATGCACAAAGAGATATAATTAGGAATCCATATAATGCCTATTAGCTATTCAATATTTGCTTAAATTAAAAGTTCAAATTATAAATGTATAAAAATTAATTGAAGCATTTAAAGGTAATTCAAGTATACAACTAAACATTTAACTCATGTTTCTTCATTTGAAGACATTTTAATCTAAATAATATTACATATTGTAGCTTTAGGATTTCAGTGTGTGAGTGATCGCTGAACTCAGGGACTCAACCTGCAATATTAGCATCTGTACCTGTGTGTGTCATATACACATGAGGATACACTGGGGCTCTGAATGGAATCTATTGTACATCTGGATGGAAACAGCAGAATATATGGACAGAGTGTTTCTGTGTGTGTGCGTGTGTGTTTTGTGTGACGCAGAAGAAGGCTTAGACAGGAGGGACAGAGTTTTCATGCTCTCATTTCAATTTGTCTGCCAACTGTATCAGGCCTGTACTGGCGGCTGTCCCCTCGGGTGATGCGAATGCTACCTCTTTCTATTTACTTCTCTCTTTTTTTTAATTCAATAATCCATCCTGATACAAGACGTCAGGTCAACTAATACTGGCTTAATTGCAATGGATGAAGAGGGGGGGGGGCGGAAAATGCCATCAGCAAGCCAAATGAGTTTTAATTACTGCCTATAACCAGATATAGCAGATCTGTCAATCTCCAACTCACTCCACTACTGGGACAGAGAGGGTAGGTGAGCTCAAAAGAAATATCAGCACAGAGTCCGAAGGGAGCGCGACAAGACAAAGGAAGGTGTGCAAAGAGCGGACGAGGGGAAGAAGAGAGGAGGATTATGGCAAATTAGAAAAAGCAAGAGATAGATTGTATTTGGCCAGCCAGCACATAGTGAGGCATTGTTTAAAGTCTGTGTGAGGGAAAATTTCACTGTGAGTGAAACACTGCTGCCCTCTAAAGGTTAGCATATGAACAATTTGTGTGCAGTTGAACGGCAATGAGCTCGTGACCATGTGTGGCGATGTGCATGTGAAATGTGTATGTGGGGCGTGATTGCCTGTAAGCCGTGCAGCCCTTTGAAGGGAGACCAAGGAACTGGCTGGGTTAAGTGTGCAGGGTCCAGTTACCACAGGGGTGGAGTAGGAGAATGGTGTGATGATGTGAGGTGGGGAGCATGCAGGAAGAAAGGATTACCACACATGGATGAACCCTCCCATCGCTCTCTTACATACACACATCTGCCAGTCAGTAGCCTGCAGGTAGAAGCCAGCGTTTTGGCAGATTCTATTTTTTTTTCTCTTCCTCTCAGTACCATCAAAAAAAAAATCCTACTTTCACACATCATCACTTACCTGCAAATACTGCTGTGAATAGACCCAAGAATGACATTTAAAACATGTGTGCAAAAGTCCTCATCATAAAAAAAAAAAGACTCAAGCCCATAAAAGCAGGGTACATTGATTTCCTCAAATGTCAGGAGTTATAATAAAATGCCACACCCAATAAAATTCCAGCGGACACACTTTAAACTGAACCGATGCCCTTAAAACCACCACATCAAAAACTTCTGAGTCTCACCATGAGCAAAAACTTTTTTTTTCTGAAGAGGTGAGTTTTGCGGTTCGTAATACTTACAAAATAAATAAATAATACTACCCAATGATTTTTTTTACCCCAAACTGTAACTTATAATTTCATGAATATTTTATGCTATGGCCAATTACAAAAGAGTTAAAACCACGTTTTCAACTGGTATAAGACTAATGCCTTAATTGTAAAACCAATGTTTGTTTTTACTCGATCATAGATAAAAACACTATGCAATTTCTGGAATATAATCTTTATTTTTAAGTGTGATTGACATCTGTCCATTGTAATTTACACAGTGCATCAGCAGTGTACAGTACACATAGCAGGGACATTGGAAAATCAAATATTTCCTGCTAAAATATATACTTTGGTGCACTTTTGGATACGGTTCTTACTCATTTTGTTATGTATTCATTATTTTATTTTACCTGTGCAGTTTTGCAAGAATAACACAATTTAACAGATGTCTCTAATAACTTGGTGGATCCCCAATGTCTGGCACAGCAGGTTTGTTTCTGTAGATGATTTTAACTGTGGTTTAGTGTTTAGAGGAAATAATTGGAACTAAACTGAGCTGATTTAAAATGTGTCTTTGCGTCCTGTGCCAATGTTTGTACTCCATAACATTTAATGTGATCACAAACTTATGAAGATAGGTTAAATTGAAGCAATTTGTTTTAGAGATGTTACAACAGTGTTCAGATGCCTTTTTTCCCATATTTGTTAGATCCAAAACCAAATGTGATATTATAAATCTATCAAAACCCTCTCCAATCGAAATAGCATCCCACTATACAGCATTGCCATGTTTTTTAAGTGATCATTGAATGTCACCATGTTCATTGGTATCAATCAAATTGTATTATAGTCCACCCCTTTTTTTACTGTTGTGCTTTTATACTCTCTCTGCAAAAGGCTTAGATTTAACACGAAGATGTCACGGCCACCACTCGACTCCACCATCACTCCCTGACTTTTCTGTTCACTGTGATATGTCAAAAATGGATTAGCTTAATTTGTAAGGCAATTTCTGCAGAATCAGGGCCAAGAAATGAAATGCACCCCCCACCACCACCGATATGCACTTCCTATCTTGAGAATAAAAACTACAAAGATCGTCTGAATTACTGAATTATTTTTAGATGAGACACGAATTTCCACAGCAGACAGTTTCGAATCAATTGTAATTACGTAGTGGGCTGCTTTTTCGGAAAGTGCCAAGACATGTCAGACAATGAAGCCGTACAATATTGAACTTGGCTGTGAATCCATTATCAACATGTGCTGGTGACAATGTGACAAAACTGCAATCTGATTTGATACAAATGAAGATGAGTCTAAGCACACACTGTGAAAAGTGGCAGTGATCGGAATACTCGCAGCTAAATTTGCAATATGATGGCCAATATCTTCAGAAAGCTGTAATGTAATAATCCAATTTTGCTCTGGTCATTTTTTTACATAACTACTATGCTTAGATACATACTTATACTTGGTTTGGTCTTAGGTTGGTAATTTAAATGTTATTTTGCTATACCCTGATTTTGTATTCATTGTGCATGGGAGTGGGGGGGGGGTATTATAAAAAATATGTCCATGAACCATAAATATACATAACTACTTAAAAAAAGGCATTACTTTACATTGTATGCCATTATTTGTTGTTTAGAAAAAGAGCTACTAATTAAAAGCAAACGGCTCTTTGATCGTAGATGTTGCGGGCAAAGGTGAAACGAAGCAAGACCTATCCGCAGGTGAGGAATATGTCATTGTTGTTTCCATGGTAACTCATACCACAGTGTGCATCCTTCTCCCTCGTGTGACAGCGAGACGATGTGACTCTTTTTCCCCGTGTCCCCCCGCCGCATCTCTGCACACAGACGTATGGGTACTCCTGTTGTCGCCGATACCTCCCAAGACACTCACACGGCCTCTCAAGGGCATCCTTTAAACAACTGTCCTTTTTATGCGTCTTTATTCTCCTCCTCCCTTCTTCCCAACTGAACACCATCAATCTAGCCATTTACTTTAACTTTATTTCTCACTCCATTAGTTTCTAGGACACAGAACGGCACATGGAGAGAAAGGGAGGATGGGGGAGGGGGGGGGGGGTAGACAGGGATGCAGAGAGAGACAGGGAGGGTGGAAAAATGAAAAGAAAGTTTGGCTCCTTGGGGAGATAAAATGTAATTTCACAGTCAACTTGCTGTGATATATTATTTCACAACAATGGGGTGTGGGCTGATATGAGCCCTGCTTGGCACCTGTACAGAGCAGTTAGAACATCAGCGATGGCTCTCTGGAGAGATTGTTGGTGTGTGCGAGTGTGTGAGTGTGTGAGTGTGTGAGTGAGCTGAAGGGTCCAAGCCACTGGGTCTTAGCAAGCTCAGTCGACTGTGAAATGTAGTCATGATACATGGCAAAAAAACATTTTGTTTAGAGTTATTTAATATTAAATAATATTTCCAGTCTGTGATTTAACGCCTTTGTGTATTGCGCTTTAGTGGGAATAGACGGTGTAACAGCAGGTTTGTATAAATCTGACCCAAGAGAGAGAGAGAGAGGAAAAAAAAAAAAAAGACAAAATCCATTATTCTCCAATTCATGAACATCTTTGCAGTGAAACAGTTCAGCCAAATGAAAGAATCTAAACATCATTTATTCCAGTAGCTGCACTCCCTCATTGCTCCTGCTTCACCATTA
This sequence comes from Eupleurogrammus muticus, assembly GCA_036785175.1. Lineage (NCBI taxonomy): Eukaryota > Metazoa > Chordata > Actinopteri > Scombriformes > Trichiuridae > Eupleurogrammus > Eupleurogrammus muticus. The sequence continues at coordinate 14,309,732 of JAYKQN010000010.1, read as the reverse complement.
CACACATTGTTATCCAGGAACATAAGGCATTGATAGATGCCTCGTGCTTCATTAGCTACAGTCTCTCTGCCTGTGAAGCACTTACACAATATCAAACAGCTTCAGCCAGAAACCCAATGAGCCAAAAGGAAAAAAAAAAAAAAAATCCTAACCTATGCACTGCAAACAGCAGACAGGATGAATTCAGAGACAAGATGTCGTTCAGTGGTGCTTGCAAAGCTGTAACGTTTTGTTTTTTTAAATAGGGGAGGTATATTCAACAAATGATACGATAATCAAAAAAACAAAAGTTTGCCAGTCATTAAAAGACTGATATCAAACTTTCAGACCAAAGCCATATTCATGGGCGTAGCCTTAACAGTTTCTCACAGTTTGCTGTTCTTCTGGAATTGGGACACCAGGCCAAGCACGTGCTCCGACGCCGTGATGACCTTACTCTGCAGGTAAAGAGCGCCGTTCGTAGACGTCTCGTTCAGGAAGTAACGATAGTTCACCATGATGCCGCAAGAGTTCGCCATGCCCCTCGGGCTGGTGTCGGCGCGCCAGTTGAGCCGCCACATGGTGGCGCCGTTCTGCAGGTGGAAGTTGGCCACCGGGTTGAGGGCGTAGCCCCGCCTCTTCTCCCCGTAGAGGTACCAGGCGCAGAGGCGCATCAGCACGGGCTCCAGGACACGGGACAGGCGCTCCGAGCGCATCCACTCGCCGGTGCTGATCAGCTTGCGCAGGGCGTCCAGGGCCGGGGTCCCAGGTGGCGCGTCGGTGGCCTGCTCCACCTCCTGCCACTCCTGCTCAGAGAGGAGGTCGGAGCCGCGGCCCTCCTTCCTGTACTGGCTGAGGAGGCCTTGGAGCCAGGAGGAGAAGCCCGGGATGGGCGACAGGCTGGAGAACTGGGCCATGTGAGGGAACTCGCTCTGGAGGGGAGGGAACGACAAAGAACAATTAAAATCCTCTTTGAACCAGCTGTAGCGGGAGAGAGATGGAGATGCGGGATAAGGCAAGGATAGAGGGGAGAAGGATGAGGGGAAGCAGAGATGTGTTCCCAGCTGCATGCAGAAATAAGGGAGATGTACGCTCACAACACAGATTTTCTGTGTGTGCTACTCAGGCCTTCAGCTCCTCAGACAGGGACTTGCATTACAAATCAACTCCATTGCATCACAATCCTGCCCTGCTGATGGAGATGGATGAGCCCCCCCCACCACCCACCACCCTCCTTCTTTATTCTATCCTCCTCCTCCTCATCACTCCCTTGCACTCTCACCTTAAATACCTGTCCTCTTCTGCCCCCCCCCCACACACACACACACACACAGACCACCCACCCACCATCCCATCTCATAAGTTTCTTTTCCACACCACTACGTTCTCTTCTTTCACCCCCATATCACCCCCCCCCTTCCTTCTCCGCCCATCTCTGTGCTCCAGCAGCTGGTTTGATATGTGACAGAGCGACGTGGCAGGCAGAGGAGTGAAAGGCTGCAGATGAAAGTGGAAGCGTCAGACGGCTCCTGGAGGGACACACTGCTGTCTGTCTGCCGTTCGCCGCAACATAGTTTTCCTTTCTTCTCTCCCTGACTTTTTTTTTTTCCTTTTATTGAACCTTCCTTTTAAATCAAAATCCCCGCCTTCTCGCTTTCCATGTCTCGCCGGATCTGCCCTCGTGTTTGCTCTCAATCTACTGTATCGCCACCTCGCTTTCTCCGCTCCAGCCTCTCCTTTGTCACCGCTGGGTGCTCCGATGTCTGGAGAGAACAAAGGACGGGTGGTGGAAATAGGGATAAGGACGGCACGGGAGGTGGAAAAGGGACAGGAAAGAAAGGATGTGGAGGAATTGCCAGAGCCCTGTGCTCCAGGGTCCAATTGACAAAGACAAGCAAGGCCTCCCCCCCTTCAACTTAAATCATGACTGCGACCTTTTCTTTCATCTATCCATCATCATTGTGGTCCCTCTGTGGCTACACTGCTCATCTCTTCACCTTTACATAAGGCAGAGCTCTGTCAAAAAAGGCCTCTTCAGAATACAAACGTGTGTTGTGGGTTTGTGTAGCCCCGAGGGTCGAACCAGGTCCTTTTATATTGTTTGGGTCATGGGGTCAGTTCCCACTAGGGGCATAAAAAATGAATGCACTTGTGGAGTGCTTTGGATAAAAGTGTCCCAAAAAAAAAAAAAGTTACTTTAGGTTGCCCTTCAAAGCCAAAAAACAGTGACTACATTTATATTTGTCAAAACTGAATTAAGGACCTAACTTTTTGTAATCTAAAAAAATACTAAAATAATCATGCCTACAGCATGGTAAACGTTGCTTTGACTTGCTAATCTGTTATTGAAACTGCAGTTGCAATACATTAAATACTTTAGGAGTATTTTAAAGTGGACAACTAAGCTAAATAAAACATTTTGTTTGCAGATTGCAGATATTTTTTTTTTTACTTGATATTATAAAGTCAGATCATAACATCTGCATTTGTACGACTACTAGTGCAGTTCCCATAGGAAGTATGTATTCCTAAGTGGAAGATTAAATAGATTTTCCATTTGTGGCAGACTTATGATAAATATCGTGCTTCATACTTTTTCCTTGTATAGTGTAATGACCTTGGCATGTTACTGTTATATGTGTTTAAAAATAAATGGGTTTAGGCCCAGATTCTTTTCTGTTAGGTGATAGTGGTGGGAATTCCTGAGGGTCTGTGGAGAAAGATGCTGTAAGCAAGTGCGTGGATTGCGTGTTCTCTTCTGCAAGAAGAAAAGATGGCAGCCCCCGTGAACTTTTTTTTTTACGAACTTTGTTGTTTTGCGGTTGGCTACAGCCCACAGTGTGTTAGCGTGAGGAATAAAGTTCCGGCTGTACTGGCTCATATCTTAGTGTGTGTGGTTTTAATAACACTGTACTGCGGGATAGCACTGTGATACGCAAGCCTATGGGATTTTAATTTTAAATAATAATATCCTACAAAAAGGATCATATAGTAAACGTTAAGAGTATAGGATTTACAGAAAATAATAATTACTTAAAATAGGCATATACATAAATCTGGGCACCCATGTTGTTTTATTAATTTAAATACCTTTAGCCTTTATTATGTGAACACAAAATTTGTTTGGTAATCTCATTGACCTTTGACCCATCATGAGAAAGGGCAATTATGGTGTTCTTCTCATTGCATCTTCTCTGAAGGGTTGCAACATGGGAGCCTCAAAAAAAACTCAAATGACCTGAAAACAAAGGTTTTCCAACATCCCCAACCAGTGAATTATAAAGGAAAATGCTGAAAATTAACAGGGGTGTCTAACCCTTTACACGCGACTGTATCTGCTGAGCTCACTGAACCCAATGTTGCCATTAATAAAAATGCCATTACGCAAAAAGCTTGCGGCAATCCTGCTGTATGAATAACTAAAGTGGAAGCAGCTTAAAGCGTGGAACCCTGATTTTATGAGGATATACTATAAAGAGCTATTTCCCAGCTGTTGAGTAGAGTGGCTGTTGATGTTCTATTCACTGTTCCAATCAGTGCGAGCTGGAGTGGCCCGATATGAAGAGCTCTTCTGCACTTATTGAGGGGGATGGATGGAAGGGTTTCATTATTGCATGTTTAGTGACTCCTGCTTTGTTTATGTGTGCCGACATTCATGTGTGTATAAGGGAATGCAAAAACAAGTGTGAGGTTAATATATCAGCACTGAGACTAAAACATCTTAAAATATATAAAAATCCTGCCTGTCACAGCAACTTGTATATTTCTGGCTAGAAGAGGCTGCCACCTGTGTTGTAGCTGAAGTCTATAATATTTTTTTGACTGAACTTAGCATGTGAGTCATACAGAGTGAAATCGGTTGTTTGTTGTATGGAGACAAGGTCAAGTAAATTTTATTTGTACAGCTAAAAATCACAAATCACAGATTTGCCCCAACTGGCTTTCCAACACAACATCCCCTGTCCTTAGACCCTTGCATCATAGAAGGACAAACTCCCTACAATAACAGGAAAAAAATAGAAGAACGCTCGGGAAAAGTAATAGAGGAGGGATCCTTCTTCCAGGACAAATGTGCATAAAGAGGATTTAAATGCTTTGAAAACTAATGATTACATACACTTGCATCTTCTATCACCTATTTGAAAACTAAAGGCCAAGTAGTTAAGAGAACTGTAATAAAAGAGATTTAATACTACACTAGTGTACAAGTGCTTTGGTTCGAGAGAATTACAGCATTGTATACAATTATCAATTTGAATCATTGTCACATAAATATGAAAATGGTGATTTTTTCTGAATTATTATACAAATAAGTAAACAATACCGAACTCAGTATTTTAAAAGAAGCAGTATGAGGATGAATTTTGAAAACTTCAGTTTTATACATTATACATGCTGCATTATTGTAGATCGGTATAGATAAGAAAGTCCATACAGCAAATTCAACATTCACAAGGCACAATGATGTTTTCTGATTCTACTTTGCAGCAGCTTACTAGTTCTGTGTTGTATAGATATAAGCAGAGATTCGCTTGAGAAGGATCTAACTTTACACTACTGTAAAACTAAATATATTACAATTTACCGCAATGTTACCCAACAACAGAAAATTCAAAGCAATCTAGAATCCAGGATTTATTTCGGATCATTACAAAAATTCAATCTGTTCATGGTACAGTTCCTAACATTCACTGAAAAGTTTGAAAAAACAGACAGACAAACAGATTGATGCCGGCAATAACATAACCTCCTTGGTTAAGGTCATGATCAGCTTCATAAACACACAGTGTTTTAATTCAGCGACCTGTACCTTCATTTCTAAACATTAAAACTTCTGATTTGATGGTGGGTGTAGTCTGAGGTCTGAACTATGCTTTAGTATTATACACTTTGAATAGAAGGACAAATATCTTGTGTTTAAGGAGAAGATTTCAGGTACTGATTCCAGTGTTTCACACACTGGACCTCTGTTTGTGTCTGTGCATCGATTCCTGGTTCCAGAGTCAAACACAGGGCGTCTTTTTTACTCACTCTACTCTGCACCCACCTGCAGTTCCCGCACTACCTTCTTGATGAGGTAGTTGCCCAGCTCCACCCCTTGCAGGCCAGCCTGGGTGGAGGAGATGGAGTAGAAGATGGCTGTATTGATCTTATTCACATCTTCCTCAACGTCAAGGGTGGCCAACTCACGGACAATACTCTAAGGAAACAAAAAAAAAAAAAAAAAAACATTTCGTTGAGTGTGCTCATCCAGATACAAGCCTGGTGTTCTGAGCTGGGGATATCCTGTCAATGTAGAAGTCTCAATGAAAACGAGCATTAAAACTATCCTCTGTGGTGCCTCTGTGAAAAGCACTGCATGATTTCCCACTGTGAAATATACCTAAAACCAGAGGAAAAAGCAGTCTAAATGGTGTCATGCCTTGTTTTTGTCTTTACAGAGCAGAAAAACATTTGTCAGCCTTAGAGGAGGAACAGAGTAGTAAACCCCAGGAGAAACCTGCGGCTACGTCCACTAACCTGAATGTTGTCGGAGATGTCTTCAGTGAGTGCCACGTGCAGCACGACCAGGGGCTCTCCCGGCATGGCGGCGTGGGTGAAGGCGTAGCAACGGCGGTACGGCCCCACTCTGCGCTTCAGGTCGGTCCAGTTCCTCACAGGGTGCACCGCCTCATACCTGCAGGAAGGCTTTCAGTTAGCATCCACGTTCCTATATATACAGTAGTACTGTTGAATTGACATGCGATAGAAGAGGAGGAGGTTGCGAGGGGGGGGGGGGGCATATCCTTACTGGCTGATCTTCTGCAGGATCTCACAGGGGGACTGCCAGGTGATTCGCTCCAGGCGGAGAAGACCGACAGAGAACCACTCAGACAGCAAACTCTTCAGTGTGTAGTTCAGGTCCTGGGGGAGTAAAGAAAACAGGAGATTAACATCCAGATCCAACTTATAATCAAAAAATCAAAACACCACCTTCTTTCCTTTGTAGAGAATAGGTCAGGTGTGACTCAGGTTAACCTCATATGCACATGGTGTATGAGAGAAAGGTCATCCATTAAATAATGGCTCACCAAGCAATGAAAAGAATGTTCCTGTAGCTCATATAAAGGAATATCATATAAAGTAGGACCACCATCAAGGTGTTCTCTTGAAATCGCTGTTTTCATATGATCAGTGAAATAATAACTGGAGAAACACACATTCTTTCCAACCTCAGGACCTCTTTTATTGAAACTCACAAACTGTCTTTTTGACTGACAGCGGAGTTGGTTAAGTTTGTCTTTAGGCAATGAACGGTTCTCTGAGTCATATCTTACACAGCGCGCAGCGTACGGTCCACTGGGTGTCTCTATGCCGTTTGAATGTTTTCACATTATGAGTAATGATTTGTTTGAGCTTGTGATGAGTGTAGAGGAGGCACTTCAATAAACAACTTGCCATTTCAAAGCAGGCCTGTCCTCCTGCAAAGGTCAGACTTCATTTAAAGCAAATCTCTTGCAAACACACAAACAAAGCGCAGATTGTGCACGTGCACACACACACACACACACACACACACACGTGCAGGCACACACACTCAGTCTTATATTGGCTGATCCATAGGATGAATTTACTCCAGGCTTACTTTAATGGTGTCAGTCATAATAAAAGTTAATCCAAACAAGCTCTTATACAGTCATGGTGTAAAGGCCACTGGCAGAAAATCTGTATGAGCAACTACCAGAACCAAAATACACAATTTTAAATTCTTCCCCACATACACACAGTAAAACCCTGCATTATATAACTCTATGGTTGAGAGGTTTCATGCTGAAACAAAAAAAAATCAGGAGCAAATCAAAAGTGACCTTCAAAAAGGGAAAGAAAAGGAAAAAAGGAAAAAAAAAGTTCAGTGTAACTTCCATCATTACTTCCCATATGTGTGTTTGTGTTGATGTGCAGTTGTGCTCCTCAAACTTCACAAACTGCCTGGAGCGAAATAATCTTTGATGGCCAATAATCCTGGCCCAGCGTTTCTGTGGAAAACGCAGCACATCAACAACCCGAGAGAAACCAGCTGCCGCCTTGGGTATAACCAATTCTCACCCACACAATGGGAAAGCCAAACTGAGACGTGTACTCCATTGACCTGGCAGAAGATGAAGTCTTTTGAAATGGATGGGTTATTGCTCTCGGAGCCTCAGGTTAGGAGGAAGGTGGCGGGAAAAAAAAAAAAGGAGGGAAGGGGGAAGAAGAAAATCCTGCACATTAGAAAGAAAATATAGCAACACCGGAGCTGCATCAAATCATTAAGGTGTTGATGCTGTGTGCTGATACAGCCGCCGCTACGAGGATCCTCTCTACCTTGAGCAGCAGTTATATAGTGATTATCCAGAGCGATGAGGACTGCGGTGCCAGGAAGGAGCAGTCTGTCTATCCGAGGCCAAATGACCGCTGACTGCCAAAGCGTTAACAGGTCAGAGTGTGCCAGCACCTTTAGTCCAGTCAGCTGCGCGTCGCGTGTCAGCTGATAAGTGTCCCGCGCGATGCTCAAGGAAGAAAAACAGCGTCTTTCATGTCTTTCATCGGTGCAGGTGGAGAGGAATAAACTGGCCTGGAGGTGGAAGGAGTGAAGAGGAACAGGAAAAATCAATTACGCCCCAAAGAGAGATTAATCTAGCGTTGAATTTGAATCGTCACTCTTGAAAGAAACTGCAGCCTTTGCAAATTCCGAGCTTGAACTAGCGTCATTTTTTCCTTCTATGATTCATCTTCATCTATTTTTTTTTTTTTTCGGATCTGAACTTTCTCTCCCACGGTCATGCACATTTTATCAAACGGCGTCTAAAAGCTTTATATTTAACGTGACCTTTTCTCGTTTTCAGCTCAATCAATTCTGTCAATAATAACACGCAAAGATTTCTGTGCACCATTAAGACCAAGGTGGTCGTCACCAAGTATGGCTGCAAGTATGAACTCTGTAGGTAGCGAAGACCTTTTTAAAGCTACAAAAGGGACCCAGTGGGCCTAGTCTGTTCAGATCAAATGTATCTGCAAAACCTCTCTGCAGGAATAAAACAGATATTGAGCCAGACAGAAGGGGCTAGAAGTCCTCTGGCAGCAGTGCAGTCACAGTCTTTGAAAATCATTTCAACCTCAGCTTTCAAACAATTAAGGTCTTTACACTTGATAATACAAGGTCAAAGGCCCAAGGGCTTCCAGCTCAGTCCACAGCAAAACAAAACAAGTAAAAGACCATAGAAACGACAAAACCCCTTTTTTCCACTGCATCATCAATCAATATCCAAAGACACACTGTTTCATAGCTCAGCTCTAAATGAGTCCTTGTGTACTCGAGGAGAGCAGTTTTACCTTTTGATAGTGATGAATGCATATCTCTCAATTTTCATTTCATCTAGTTTGTTTGAAAAAGTGGATCCTACAGGGAAACTTTGTATTTGCTTTCGATTAGGCCAACATATCACAAATGCTGTTTTTTTCTTTTTATTTATTTTTTTTTAGGTCCAACACAAAAGTACAGCACCTTCACTGATGTTAAAGAACACCTCCAGTACATATTGAGACCCAATAATGTGTGTCCAATATAAAAAATAAAGTCAGATTACCATATTAAAATCCTTAAAATGACATTGACTCTTTCATCCTCATTAAAAATTACTGTCTATGAATATGCGAATATGCGCAGTATCATGTCAACTCAATATGAATCTCGTTTACGGCGCCAGCCCACTTTGTGGGAACTGACTAACAACAAAAACCCATTTATTATCGATAGGAAGTGACTAATTCCAGACACAAACTAATGTATGTGTGATGCAAGTTAATCAGTCCCTTACCGTGGGGCTGCACTGTTAGGTTACAAAATTGATCCAACATAAAAGATATGTATCAGATTGATGGCAAGCCTATATTTTGCCTATCAAGAGTATTGTGTCTATAAGACACACACAGTATATACATAAAATATGAATAATTTTGAAAAGTTAAAAAAAATCTAAGTGTTATAGATGATATACACAAAGTAAGTATTTATGAAAGTATAATACATAAAAGTTTCACTATTTGAAAGGGATTATGAAAAAAAACTAACTTTCAATGGTATTTTTTTTTTTAGAAAACAACCTGTATTCCTGGATAACAAAATGCAGTTGTGTACATACTGCTTGCCCTCACTGATAAGTATCTCTATTGCTTTTGGTTCTGTAAGCTCCAGTTCCACTGTATAACAAGCAAAGTGAAGTGCCCGATTCACACATTTAAGGTGCACTTCTGTAGCTTGTAAGTGTTATAAACAGTGATAAGAGCACTGCTTCAGCTATGGTTACACAGAGAGACCAGGAGAACATTCATCTGCCCTGTTCAGATGCCAAGAAGTACTTGAATCTTGAACCTTGGATGCACTCTAATTTTAAACTCTTCTCTTTGGCATGTTATTAGGAGAGTTCGCCTGTCAAAGTGCGCTAAATAAGTGAGCATGTTTTAATATAATTCAATCACATCTTTATACTTATATATTTTTTAAAAATTCACCTATCGATTGAAATGTGATTGATTGAAGGCATATTGAGGGTTTGCATTAAACAAGTAGTCCCATTCCTGAACAAAGGTTTACCATCTGAAACACATTACATTTATAGTATAGTGGTGTGAAGGGAAACTGCTGCACTCCAGTGCTGAATCAAATTTAAAAACTGGACTGAACAATTAGGTGGAAGTGTATCCTTTCTGAATGATGTGCCATTAAGGAAGAAAAGAGCATGGGAGCCATGTTTCTGTGATGGAAAATGTGTATTTTTGGAGTTTTTACTTTGTCTTTAAATATTTACCGCATGCCTGGTTTATATTTTGCTCTTTACCTTTATAGCTGCTGGAGAATACAGCGGGTACTGTAAGTTGATCTGCAGAGCAAGGCAAGAAGAAAATATATAAAGAACATGTGCAGCTCTAAAATTGAGCTTGAGGAACTCGTATATAAATATAAAACACAATTTTGTCTCCTCGGTAGGGAGAGGAGAGGAAACTGGGGTAAAGTTCATTGTACTCAAGCTGCAATGAAATGTGAACCATGCGATGGGGGCAAAGCTGGGAGTGTGTTAATACCACCGAGTAAGTGTTTGTGTGTGTGTGTGTGTGTGTAGCAACAACAGATTGCAAGCAGTCAGTTGTGTAATAGTACTTAATGATGACAATACTTTGTTACTTTGCATAACGATTTTTGGAAGTATCTGTATTTCACCTAAATTTTTAAGTTTCTAGCAACTTTTAATTTTTGTAACATACTACATGTTAAAATAGAAATATGATGGAAACAGAGTGTTAACAACCTGATACGAGCATGACATTTGTATTGCATCACAAGTAGTTTGGAGGCCAATTCTAGTTTATAATCACTTTACACTAGTGTGATGTGGAAACACTGAGAATAAGCTTCAACATTCTCATTCTGTCTTAATTGTAACTGCTGTTACTTTCTATACATATGTACATTTTGTAGCACTCAAGCAGTTTGATAATATGTGGATGTAACTTGTGGCATTATATCTGTCCTTTTACTCAAGTGTGGCCTTCAGGTGCTTAGTACACCACTGCACAATCTGTACATTCCACAGATCGTATGCGAGAGAGTCCGCACGGGCAAACTTATAAACGCGAATGGCACCGCTTGAGCCGCGCGAGCACCCGTAGGAAACGTAAACAAACGTATTACCCTGATGTGCGAGCTCTCGCTGGGTTTAGACGAGATCACATCGACCACATCTGCGCGGAGATCCACCAGAAACTTCACTCCGCCCTCGACCCTGCTTATATGGTTAAGCAACTGTTTGTAACGGGGGGTCAAGCTGTACCGCAGTCTGTCTTCCACCTGCAGGATGGTCGCCAGGTCCCGGAGCTGAGTGTCCAGCAGCTTCCCGGCGAGCTCCGACGCGCTTTTATGATCCACCCCGAAATCCTGCGACAGCTTCGCCAGGAAACGCAGCTTGTCTTCCTTCTCCAGGCTTCTGTAGAAGTGCATGAACTCCACGCTGTTGGACTCGGGCGGAGGGGGGCACTTGTCTCTCGTCTCGTATGTGGGTAAAGGTGCAACGACCCTCGCCAGTATCTCCTCCATGCCCCTCGCGCCGCCGCGGATCGGGGTAGAGTAGCAGCGCCAGCCGCCGAGGTCCGAGGCCTCCAGAGCCGCTTTTAGGACAGCTCTGTGTCGCCACCACCTTAAACTACTACGGAGAGCACGGACCGCGGGGTGGGATATCATCGCCGGGGAGGGAGATCAGCTGTCTGTTTGAACCGCGACCAGTGGAAAACACAGGAGGGAATCGCTTCCGGGTTTCTTAAAGAGACAGTCCAGCTGTCACGACAGTAAGGCCGGTGGTTGCTGGGGCAACCTGGAAGCAGGTCTTAGGGGTCAAATCAAATTGTAATCTTCATATCCTCTATAGAAGACTTTTGTTTTGGTCTGTATCTCTGAAACCATTATTTCTCTGGGTTTCACGAGGATATAAATGGTTGTCTCTGGTAATCTCAGTCTACAAGAGGGAATATAAAAGGGCCCTGATATTTATTCCAGTGACACACTAATCAATATATATGTAAAAGTCTATTGGAAGTGACTCATTGACAGTGATAGGAATAACGGAAAAAGTAAAAATAGTTCCTTTTCAATTACTTTTTTCTATCGTTACAATGCTGTTACCACACCAATTGTGTGTCTTGTTGGTGACCAGCGATGTAGAAAAGGTTGAGTTAAGTTATGCGTATTAGCCGGTGCAGCTGCTACTTTATTCCTAACGCTAACAAAGGTACTATGGCCGTAACCAACCAAAATGAGTAAGAATTTGAAGAAAAGTTCATGAGTGCAGTCTCTTACTCAAAGACGCATTCACAGACCCTCAGGAAATCCCATATATATAAGGTTACTTTCCTGGGTAAGTAGTTACTTTTAAAGTGGAGTACTCAGTTCCTTTTAGTAACTATAACTAATTACTTTTTAAAGTAACATGCCCAACACTGGTCACTGAGCAGACAAATCCAGTAAGTTATGTGTTCGTGGGGCCATCAGCAGATTTTTCTTTATATAACAAACATAATTTCAATAATTCTAACGACCATGACCCAAGGGCAATGTTTATCTACTGGCAGTCAAAATAATTTTCTTTGTTAAATCTACCAAAAACATGCTGTGAAAGACCTCTCAATTTCTTTGTAGTTAACAAAGGAAATTATTGTATAAAATCATTAAATTGTTGCCGCTTAAATGCAATTATCACCCATCTAAATCATGGGAACATGAGACTGAGATGAAAGACTGAATCCAATCTGAGTTGTATCTGAAAGATAAGTGACAAGATGTGGAGAGCTCTTTTTGTATCAATCGGAGAAATGTTTGAGATGCAAAGATAGTGCTATAATGAGCATAATGTGAGACTTTTTGTATCTCTTGTATATCTCTGATGGAGGTCTGATCCGAGACACGCTCAAGTTTGTTCCTTCAGAAGAAAAAACAGGAGAAAGAGGAAATAGAAATAATCACTTTTTGTACTACTCTGATCTCATTGCAGGAGCAACAAAAGAGAACTTCCAAAGAGATGTTTTCTTTTCTTTTTTTTTTCCTCTGGGAAGGTTTGCTTAAAAATTTTGCACAACTATGTAATAAATAAAAGTAAATATTAAGATGTTTCTTGTGTTGTAATTTTGAAAAGAATCAATGTTACACCTCACGCAACATCCCACAAGAATTGGACAATTTTTTTTTCTTAATAATTAATTTTTTCAGTTTTTCTGAATGTATGGGTTGTATCTTATTTGGACATACTCTGGATAAAACATCTTAGTCTCAAGGAAATGTATCATATACATTAATTGGGCACAATAAACAATGTATCAAATGTCTGATTTTTTTCAGTTGATGTGGACATATATTATCTATCCCTAAACGATTTCTGTACAGAAAAGCACAAAAGTCTTCTGAAACTAATCATGAGGCAAGTTTAATGTTTTGTCAGTAAACTTTTTACATTTTCCAAAGTCTAATGTTGTAGCCTACATTTTACAGCTGCAATGTATGTGCAGCAGACTTACACAATGTTTGCCATTCACCTGTAACTAATACTGATGTTATCATATATTAAACATGTTCTTTTTTCAATATTGGTAGTGTTTTGTAGAGCTATCAGGTCACATATCAAAGCTTCCCAGCATGATAGACAAAAAAGAATCAAGCAGAACAGGAGAAGGATCATTTTACAGAATCAGAGGAAATCCCTCTTGCACATTTCTGTCTTAATCCTGAGAGCACTGGACCAAGAAAGAATTGTCCCATAGTCTTTGCTTTTCATTTTCACCTATAATATGTCATAAATTCCTTTTTTTCCAATGGGTTTCCTGTATATGAAGGTATATTCTTAGATTTGTCCGTCTCTGCAGATTTCATATGTTAACAGCTTGACATTAATAGTGTTTTTTTGTGATTGTGCAACTCAACAGCATATTTCTACCAACATCCTGAGACCATGAATCATCCATTTGAAAGGTAGCTGTCAGAACAGAGAGGCAGTATACAAATGGAAGTACTTATATTGTGATATGTTTCATTGAACATAAGTTTGAGTGCTAACTGCCGAAGGTGATTTGTCTGTCAGTCTTGTACTCTAACTTCTGGAGTGGCATTTTACATACAAGTCATTTTTAAGAAAAACATTTATACATACTCATACATTTTTTATGCGAGTGGAAGCTGTAGGTTGAATGCAACTAATTATTATGCATACATCTGGATGACTATTATTGCAAAGACAGGTAGCCAGCCACCACTTCTCCCTCAAATGAGTTTCACCTCTATCTAATTGAGAATAGCTTTACATGCAATAGACTTACAGTGCAGCACCACAGAGGATCATATCACACTGATGAACTAGGGGGTCATAGAAGAATGTTATTATGTTTTGTTTTGACTTTTTTTTGTTCAGCATCACAAACCCTGGACAACTACTGTCTATATTGACCCTTTTAATCATTTGCATGCTTTGCTGGGTTAATTAACACCGGTGATAATACAGTAAGCTCTACTGTATATACCTCGTACTATAGCAGCACCCTGACTAACCACTATAATTGCCAACATCTTTGTATAACCTGTACTTCATGTCAATATGGCTGCTTTGAAAAAAGGTCTATTGAGAAAATATGCACTAACAGCCCTCTAAAGTCCACTGTTTTGGGCTCACATTGGGCATGTTGCTCTTTATTCCTGTCCACAGTGCCTTCCATTAAGTCAAAGCCTCCTCTTCTATTGGAATTCGTCATCCGACCTAAATGCATCAAGCATGACCATCAGACCTGCTTCAAGGATGAAAACATTGGTAATGGAAGTGTGGGTGTTGTTGTACAATGATATCTGAGACTGATAAATCAATTTGCAGACACACTGGAAATATATTAAGTGCATGAGATGAGCTCCACATTTTAAGGGGTCACAGCATAGGCCAAAAGGGTTGGGAACCTTGATGAAAATGCAGACTATAAATATTCATCAACATCAAGTTCTTCCATATTTATGAGCAAAACAAAAGCACTAAAATGTGGCTAAAATTAAAGCTGAGTTGCTTTGACTACACCCTTGACTAAAACTCAAATGTAATAAAGTCATGTTTCAGTCTTTTTCAAATTGTATTCATTGTCAAATTTTCATATGAGTGGAATAAAAAAATAAAAATCAAACAAAGGGAAAACGGGACTTGAACTAAATACAATCTTCTAATCTGAGGCTAAAATAAATATAAAATCATGGTCAAAATTACCAGTCCGCAGGGAAACTGATCTCTTCCTGTCATGACAGGTCACACAATCGCACGGGTCACAGATTATGTTGTAACACCAACCAACCTCATCGACCAATCAGAGCGCAGATAGGAGTTACGGCAGCTTCGCGCTACAGTTACGACAGCAAGACGTTTTAGGAGATTCCGCGCTGAACATAAAAGGCATAAAATCACCGGGAAAGTTTGTTTCTCAGACTAAAACTATTCCAGCGGTGAGCAATCACGAGACAATGCAGAATTGCACTCACTATAGTCGTGTAGCGTGTCTCCGAAACTCTTACAATTAGCAATTAGCTCTCTAACCAGCCATTTCCGTTCGTTAAAGTAGCTCGGTAGCGTTAATTGGCTAAAGCTTCCAAGGCGGTAAGAGTTTTACAACTTTGGACACTGAAGCTGCTCAACGTGTTAGTTTAATTGCTGGTAAGCAGTCAAAGTTCCCTGCGCTACAGGGGTACGAAACAGAGATGGGAAGAGAGAAGAAAGCCAATCTCAAAGCAAAGAAACCGAGGAGTGATCACGAAGGCGCCGGTTCCGGGGGGGATACGAAGAGCAGGTGAGTACCGTGTGTATGTCACGTTTTTTGCGCGCGTGTAAAAATAAAAAAAAAATAAAAAAAAAAAACACATGCTTACAGTTTTTACCTAATATTTGCATCAAGAAGCAAGATGCCAAACCGCAGCAAATCCAACATCTGTTCTGCGCCAACACAGGCCACACATCAAAGAAAGTCATCACATGGAGCCAGCAAGTAGCACTGCCTTTCATGTTATTGAAATGTGGGGACAAATTAATTTTGATATAAAAAAATAAATAAATAACTGGAAATTCTATGTATGGTAATAAATCAGAGGAAAGTAAGAGCCATGCGGTGGCATGTGTGGTACTGAAGGACTGGCTGCACAGTGTGTGCGACTGAGGGAAAGCCACGGACTGGTGGCACTGATTGTATGCATTCATTTCACTGAGTACAGTGGGTACTCCATCTTCATATGAATAAATTAATTTACCTTGATATCTGATGCGTTTATTACCATGCATATGTGAGCAGACAAATGAATGCAGAGTGATCTGTCATTGGTTGGCGTAATTGATGAGAGCAGGGCGATGAATAGACACCTGTAAGCGCTTCTGGCAGTAGAGCAGGCGGCTTTCTGTGACAGCTAGCCTCATGTTATTTCATGGCACACTGACTGAATTACTGATTAGGGATCAATTTATCCTTCTCAGCAGCAAGACACATGGAACTAATTTTCCTGAGCGTGAAAGTGCCTATTGCCTTAGTCTGACGTTCAAAATGGGGACGCTCGTGGAAAGACTTATGAATTTAAAAAAAAATTAACATAGCTGAAGCATAATTGCGGCTCAATGTCATGTTACATTCATCCATGAAGGGCGGAAAGGTCAAATTGAAAAGAAATATGTCAGGGCTGTAAGGGGTTCCTTCAGGACAACTCTTGTCTGAAAGTGCAACTGTCGGTCTCTAATGGTCGGTTTCAGTCATGTGAAAGCAGTTTATTAAAAATGCTGCACCACTAATGAGGCTTTCCTCTCATTTCTATCCCTGTCCCATCTTGACCTTCTGAGGTGCAGTGCAAAGCCAAATAAATCTCCAGTGAAATCTGAAAATGGAAAAGTCCAGAAAAAGGTAAATTTCTCATTTTCTTCTCTTCTCGGTCTATTGCGCAGAGCTAGATGTGGCTGAAATTTGATCCGGGCTAATATTTATCAGCACTAGGACATTGGTCCTACATTTAGGACAAGCTCCAGAGGTGTCTGAACTTGGTAGGAGTTGCAGGAGAGCTCAGCAGAGATTACGGGGACAGTGGGAGGATCACTGAGATTATAGAAAGATACGGTTCCTGCATAGATGAAAACATTTCTCCCTGATGTCCTCATAACCTCGCAATTACGAGCTGGAATTACAATGTCAAAACTAATGACTTTGTTGCAATCAATAATCCAGCAGTAATAAATCAAACCTGTTGTCATTCATTAATTTTACAGTTTCATACGATTTCTGATTGTTGACCTATAGTTAATGAAAATCCTAATGATGTTAATGGTGTACAGAAATAACTAGTTTTTAAGCTGAAAGGTGAATCATACAGGGAAAGAGAAGATACAATGGAAATGTTTAACAGAGCAGCTGGTGTGCATCCACACAACTTGATTGCTGCTAAATACAAAAACAAATGAACTAGATATAAGGAGTCCCTGTACACTATAGTAGAGCTTTCTTTCATTTATTTTGTCACATGACCAATTTATTTAGGCAAATACCCACAAGATGGAAATGACATCCGGTAAAGTGGCCAATGACATCACGTTTGTGTGTGTAAAGACACAATCATCATATGAAATAAATAGATACATGAAAGGTCATACAAATATGATTGGTCATGTGAAAATGTTCAGTTTAACAAATAAATCCCCCAAACAGAATGAAAATAGAAATATCAAACTTCTCGATTCAGTGTGCATGCATGTATTTCTTTGTGTAGAAATGTACCCAAGGCCCCAATTGCAGCAATAGTTTTGTATGTAGCAGCATACTATGCAACATATGATCCTAATACAGGAAGTATAAACAATTAAATTGGATACCAAGGTTAAGTCATGCAGCTGAATGAAATAAACTATAACAAAAATGAATTATTAGTTAATATCATAATTCCATTTTAGCTATTATTAGTGTTAGTGTCCTAAATCATTTATATTTTCTTACAGGTAAAAAAAAAGCAATTTCCCTGTTCAATTATTTTAAAATGTCAAACTCCATGTTGTATCTCTCTCGTCTGTGGCTGAAAGTGTTGGAATATAGCACCACAACTCTCCTTACTGACAGTAAATGTAGGCAGCTTCATAAATCACACACAAATTCTGAATCTGTATTTTCAGTCCTACATTACCCTTTCAGTGTGATTCGTAGGACAATTTCTGAGAAGTTTAATAAAAAAAATGCTGGCACAGATGTCCCATTTAGGCTGACACCAATTTAGAACATTTCAATGCAAATTCTGAATTACCTCTACCGGGTGTTGAGATTATGATGGCAATGTAAGCCTATCCATAGCTTGTTTGGAAGTACTGTGTCAAACGTCAGGTTACCCACTGACCCCAGCTCAGGCTGCCGGTGCTGTAGTCTAACAAGTCGTAGTAGGTCACCTCCATGCTATTCTTCCCCCTGTCTATTTACATTCCATTTACATGCTAACATCCTGATGACTGGAAGTACTTGTTCCTGGGCAGTATTTTGATTACAGTGTTTACCAGCTCTGAAGCAACACAGTTGATCTAATAATGAGTTAATTTAATAATCACTGTGCTGCCTGCCACTCCACAGCACTGTGTTCTGTTGCCATTTAACAGAAAAGCAGCTGGAAAGTGAATGTTTGGCATTTATGCTTGAAACGTTTGATTCTGGTTGTGTCTATGTTTCAAGTATTGCATGGTCCATATCTGGGCTGACTTTTAAACATCTGTCTTCTTCCCAGGTCAAGAAACCCAAGACTGAGCCAATGGAGTCAACGACCATTGCTGGGTAGGGATAAAGACTTTATGCCAGTTGACTGGTGTTGACTGTATCTTTGAAGGCGTAGACAATAGGATAATAATAATTGTGCCAGAAATATTTTCACACCACGCCTACACACACACACACACACACACACACACACACACACACACACACCTTCTTCCCCCTACACTTCTGAGGTAATGGAAATTAATTATTGTGATTGTGATTGTGTTTTGATGTTCAAAGGACCTGAACACAAGCCATTCCCACATTCCCATCGTAGAAAATGTTGTAACCTGTCTCACATGAATTAAATCCAGCTCGGAATTGAAGACAAATATGTGTAGCTTGTCAGGAAAGTACCAGATAAGAATACATGGTTTGAGTAGTTAGACGCTCAGCAGGCATTGCAGGAACGCAGACTAGGTCCGAAGGCCTGCTGCATTGAATCTGTCTCACAGCGGTGTTTCTATAGAGTTGTAAATGGTGTGTTTCCCAAATGTGGACTTAGCAAAAGCCAATGCGAGGAGTGACATTTCAAAGGAGATGTCAGTGGGAAAAACTATTTGGCTAATTTCTGCCTTTTCGTTTCCCTTCAGGGTTTTACCTCCAGAAAGGCTCAGGTGGTGACTGTGCTAGTTGAGTGGGTTTCATGGAGAGGGGAAAGTTGAGGCTGCACAGCAGTGTAAGGGAAAGAACAGAAGGCTATTAGAATCACGGACCGTAAATATCAATGGACGCAGTGATCCACCCTCCTTTGTATAGTGTTTTATGGATTTTGCTCAGTGGTGCAATATACCAAAAAAACATGACCATTTCTACACATGGTGCGGCAGAACTGAAAAGTCACAGTGTGGCCCCAGCAGACACAGAATTTTGAAAAAGTAAAAAAAGAAAACTGGTAGAAAGTTTGACAGAGGTCTGACCTATATGTGTAATTTGTAGTGAATTCAAAAAGCCTCGGCCACAATTAGTTTCCCTACTGCCAAGATTAAGAACATTGATGTCAGTAATTTCCTTTTCAAAGGTTGTGATTGTGTCACCTGCAAACAGGCAGCAGGATCTCTATCAACCTGTCACATTGAAAATCCCTTTCTCTCAAACGGGAGCTGACACACAAAGCCTTATGCAAATGCAACCTATTGGAACTCAGTGAGTCAATGTGCCTTCATTTGGCCCATAGTTGCCTTCATGTAGTGTAGTTGGAGAAGAATGAACACAGTGATATTCTGTAGATAAGTACAATTTCCACTTTTTGACATAATCAATTCTTGAAGCCTGTCATGCAAGTCAGAGTAAGCACTTAAAGTTTAAGTGGAGCTTTGGGTAGTGTAGGTGTAGTTTCTCCTGTAAGTAGGTGCTGTAAGTGAAAGTATACACCGCAAAAAGGTTTTAAGGGTATCTATATACTTGACATTTTGAAATGCAAAGGGAAAATAACATTAAAATAAGCATATGTTTTGATGTAGTTTTGATTGTCATGTAAAAAGGTGCAGGGCAGCACATTCTGCCTTATGTCAAGATGCTGACAAAGTGCCTCGTTAACATCTTGACCTACAGGAAAATTAAAGATGTTACTGTATAGTAACATTAATAAGAGTGAGACAGTGACCTTTTTGTCTGAATATTCAAATAAATGTATGCTCATGTATTCCAGATGGAATGTTCACATTTGATAGATTTACACCATTGTACAACATGGCTGTTATTAGATTTGCTAAATGTTGATGATTAAAAGTGTTTTTATCTTTTATTACTCACTATTAATTGTCTATTTAATAGGAAATAGTGTATGGGTAAGTGTGTTAGGACCCTGAATCTAAAGCTGCTAAATAAAATGTATTATCCTATGTTAGGAAAAGGCTTTTGTAGAAAAAACACATCTTTACATAAAAACTGTTGCTTTGTATTACTGGAAGTTTTTCTTTTTTCATCTGTCCAAAAGTCTGGAAGTCCAAAATATCATTTCTTTAAAGGCAAAACAACTACACTTATCACCTTTGATTTATGTCTAAACTTGAACATGTGGTAGATTCGCAGCAACTACCAGATGAAGTCCAAGACCAGAGAACCTGAGCAAAGGCTCATTGCCCTCAATCAGAAGTCATTAGGGGCTGTACTGTAGAAATGTAGGGAAAGTGCATTAGGCTCATACTCTATGTGCCAGGTCTTTGCTATCTTAGTGGCTTGGTAATCAGGCCCCAAGGAAGTGTGCTTTGAAGCCAGTTTGATGTAGTAGCCAAACTTAGAGTTACACTTTCCATGTTTGGATTGGACCCATTTTCCCCTCACACAATCATAAGAAGAGTGACTGTTAAAGGTTGCTATATTTTCCTGTGCATCCCATCGATATGGCTTGTTTTACGATAAGAATTTGGTCCGATAGTATTTGGAAGGCCTACAAGAGGGGTGTGATTAAATTATTTTTATTTTCATTGTTATTTATTAGAAGTAATTGTGTTAATTTGTAGATTTCTTAATTTGGGCTATTTCACTAGCCACCAACTGCTCATTCTGCAGGGAAATCCAAGCTTGCAGTTGTGCATTTTTTTTTTGTAATTGCTGTAATTATGTCATTACCATTCCTGTTTCGATAATGTTGCTTAATTACTGTAATTACGTATGATTTCATGTGGTCAGTGAATCATTAATCTGTCCTAAGAATTTTTTTTTTCTATTTTGCATGGAAGGGTAATTTTGTCCTTACTCTTGTCAGCTGTGAAAAGGAGCCATTAGGACTTTACTCTGCCTTGTCATTAGCTTGTTAAGTAGGAAGTAACTCAAAATCAACAGCTCAAGTCAGATTGTGAAATTTGACAGATATGACAAGTGCAATGGACTTTCCTTCATAGCAGGTTGTCCACTTTTGTCGTTTAGGGATCTAGTGAAACAGGAGTTAGATGATGAAGACTTCACTGCAAAGGAGAAAGGTTTGAAAAGAAAACGAATCAATGACGAACCTTCGGAAGGCCCTTCAGATATCACTGCTTCACGAATGTAAGCCAGTGCCAGGTTTCTGAAAGAATTTGTGTTTTCCACGCCTAATATTTTTTTTATGTATTGCGTAAGCTATTTCCATTTGTTTTTTTCTCTGAAATCTCTGCAGCATTAAAAAAGAAAGTAATGGAGAAGCCCATAAAAAGAAAAAGAAGAAGATGACAACAGAACCGGTGAAATATGTGTCCTCCCTATCTGATCTGTCTCTATCAATAATACTCATGCCATATACAGTTTGCTTAAAACATGGTACAAAATGTTAGTTCAAAATTACATCTTAAGTGTTTTTCTGGGCACAGACAGTAAAGAAAGAGGAAGAGGAGTTTTCAGTCTCAAAGAAACCTAAGAAGACAAAGGAAGAGATTGAGGAAGCGCGACAGCTGAAGATCAAAAAGAAGGAGGAGGAGGAGCAGAATCGCTGGCGATGGTTGGGGAACGCTGCTCCTTTCATCCTTCATTGACCCCTCTCCCACCACCACCTACACATACACATACACACGTAATCGAACACAAACTACATGGGGAACCTGGAGAGAAGCAATTTCACTCTTCAAATACATCCTTTTTTAACGTTTTTCTGTCAGGTGGGAGGAAGAGAAGTATGAAAATGGGGTAAAGTGGAAGTTCCTTGAACATAAAGGACCCTCCTTCCCTCCTGAGTACCAGCCTCTCCCAGACAATGTTCGCTTTTACTATGATGGTTAGTGCAATACAGAAGGTGAATGTATGAGAAAGTGTTGTTGTAGTGTATTGTAATCAAAAAACAGAAAAAGGGTAGCTTGTTCCTAAAGAATACATGTTTTTACATGCATGACAATTCATAAAACTTTAGTAAAGGCTAATAAATAAGTAAAACATATTGCAAAAATGTATAGTACATTATCATATTTCTTACAAGTGGGCAGATTTGTGGATGCCAGCGTGGAGGCTCACACACACGGGACACACACAATTGGATTCTTGAGACACCAAAGGAGTATTGGGTCAAACACTGATTGATGACTGTAATTGTTTTTGCTTTGTTTAGCAGTCAAGTCACAACAGTGTCCTACAGGGAGTTGGTTTGATCTGTTCAGTCCTCTGTGAGCATGTTCTTGTTTGTGGCTCAGTCTCAGCAGTGGGGTTGAATGTAGATATTTGTCCTTGTCTCCGAGTCCATCTTTAAACATTCCTGCGTTTGACCAACAGGACTCTTTGCAAATCAAAACTTGTTTTTTTTTTGCCGCCTTATGTAAAATAAATGATGTGCTTGTTTTGTCCGTGTACAGGTAAGGTGGTGAAGCTGAGCCTGGCAGCCGAGGAGGTGGCGTTGTTCTTCGCCCAAATGTTGGACCATGAATATACCACCAAAAATGTGTTCCGGGAAAACTTTTTTAACGATTGGAGGAAGGTAAAAAAGCTCATATCTGTACCTAGGTATATAACAACGGCCACAGAGGGCACTACATTTCTAATAATGCAGTTAGTTAAGATGCAGTTAAGTTAAGGATTATTAAGTATAAACCCTTACTTTTTTCATCCAGCAAAATGTCCTTTTTGCTGCTGTGACTCCAGTTGTTAATATTCTGTCTAAATTAAATTTCATCTGCTGATGCTGAATAACCCATGTCAGTAAAAAATGCCAAAGGTGTTAGATACAAAACCTTCTTTTGATAAGATTAAAGTGCAGTATTTTATCCATTCTCTATCTTTGTGGTGGAATATGTGCATGTTGTCATTTGTAGAATGTGTGTGTGTGTGTGTGTGTGTGTGTGTGTGTGTGTGTGTATGTATGTGTGTGTGTGTGTGTAATTGTGACTAGTACACGCACGCTAGTGTCTGTGATGGTGTCCTCTGTACAGAGAAAACACCGTGCCAAGCCCCAAGGCATATCATGCAGAATTAATTTTGCGCTGCTTAGTGCTCAATGCACTTGAAAATACGATTTGTGTGAAGGCATTGATATGCTAATCCATACAAGTAGCTCCCCTGCATATGAACAAATCCAATTAAACTGTTTTATTATAGCCGGAAAAAAACTCTCCTCGCTCCGCTGCCCTCGGTGCCCGCCCACTGTCGGGTGTCAGTCATGCTTAGAGATACAGACAGACTGTGTGTCCGTACTGTCAACGTGTTTCTGGAGAGTGTCAAGTGGTTTTTGCATCTCAACTCTTACAACCATAGATGGCACTACTGGACTTGATCCATTCTGAAAAGCTTGATTAATGAATAATTTTCTTTAGCCTTAATGGCTGTGTTTTCCTTTTTGTTTTTTAAGTACTGCACACTTTTATGTATTCCTTATGTTTTTATATATCATCCATTAGGGTCACTTCCCCATCTGTGATGAGCACTTCTATAGTGATAACTGATGACAATAAGATCCAACTCATCAGAGGCCCCGTAAAGTTTACGGTATTATTCTGCCACTCAGTGCCAATATAACCTTAAAGTAGAAATCGAAAAAATGTATTTTTCCTCCTTGTGGCAAAAAAGGCCCCAACCTGCTGACCTCCAATTCATCCAGAAATCGCTTTCTTGCCCCACAGCAGGAGGCCATATTTAAAGCCATGTGTATTGTCATGACATTTTAGCACAAGAAACTTCTGAGATGAACCATAAAGTCTCACTGAGTTGCTCTGTATTGCTGCCCTGGTAGCGACCTCTTTGATGGGGTGACCCTTTTGCAATTAAAAAAAAAAAAAAGCACCAATTATATTTGAACACAATCTCTTTCTTATTACTTCAGTGTACTGCAGTGTGTTTGTGAAACTCACTGAGCAGTGGCCTTCTCAGGAAGAAAAGGTCTATTTTCTGGCTTTTCATAACATAAATCCCCCCCCCCCTCCCCTTTCCTGCACTCGCCACCCCCAGAAGAATAAATAATTAAATAAAAGGTCACCCTTGCTGTTTTGATTATGCTCGTCTCATTTCATGATACATCATTGTTTGTGTTATTTGAAAGAGAAAAAATGAGAAAAAACACACACTTTAATAGTTTTTAATAAATTGAATAAAACTGCATTGTGCACCGATTTTTTTTTTTTTTTTTTTTTTTTTTTATATATCCGTTTCTCTCTTCAGTTCAAATATTTGACCAAGCTCTGTGGGTTTCTATCAATATTCAGCTTTTCAAGTAAAACAGTGTATATATGTGTATATATATATATATATATATATATATATATTTGACTACATATTTATTCTAAAAAGCAAACTTTACCCTAAAGACTTGCAATTTCTTTTATGAATGATTCCAAAGAAAGAAAAGTTTTTTCAAGTCATTTCTGGTTAATTTTCTGGTCAACTGTTTCAATCCGTTTATTTATGCTGACTAAACTTTACAAGAAATCCCAACGCAATTTGACATCATACTCAAGTTTGGCACACTATGTACCCGTTTTAGGAAATGACCCATGAGGAGAGATTGCTGATTAAAGATCTCAACAAATGTGATTTTGGAGAGATGCATGCCATGCACAAATCCAAGGTGGAGGCCAAGAAAAACTTGAGCAAGGAGGAGAAACTGGTAAGGTCCTTCTGTGTGCATGTGTATACTGTATTACTCTACTTTTTCATGTTTTAAGGTCAGTGTAGTCACTACACTGTAGCAGTTTCAGTTACTTCACAAACAGATGTGTTCATTTCTGTTGCAGGCTTTGAAAGCAGCCACTCAGAAGATTACAGATGAGTATGGCTTCTGTTTGCTAGACCACCACAGAGAACGTATCGGCAACTATAAGATTGAGCCACCCGGGCTGTTCAGGGGTAGAGGTGAGCATCCCAAACAGGGAATGCTGAAGAAAAGGATCCAACCAGAGGATGTCATCATCAACTGCAGCAAGTAAGGGCGGGGCCAAGTGCATACAGAAATATACAACTTGCGATACACTTTTTTTTTTTCTTATAAAAGTGCATTTTTCCTTTTTGTCTTTCTCCAACAGAGAATCCAGGATCCCTGTCCCACCAGCTGGTCATCGCTGGAAGGAGATTCGACATGACAACACTGTGACATGGTTGGCCAGTTGGACAGAAAACATCCAAGGCGCCATTAAATACATCATGCTCAATGCCAACTCCAAACTCAAGGTAACCTGTCAATCTCCTATCATATGACAGACACGTGCATCATAAACAGTTTAGGGTTAACACGTTTGAATTAGCCAGTTGACACAGGAAACATGTTTATGCTGCTTACATGAATCCAAATTGGATTCAAGCAATGGAAGTATTTAGGGTTTTTATAAAGGGTTTTCATGTAATCAATAAGCTTATCCAACCTTCCCAGAAGCACTCAAAAATGCACTACCAAGCAAGCGTTAAAGCTCTAATATGGATATATGCTTTTTCATTCAAGTTAACCGCATACGCATTCGAAGCAGTGCTCCCCTATGCAATCAGAAATTGTGCTCTGCACTGCCTACCTCCCACAGTCCACAGAACATGCATTTTATAAAAAGGCACATGTAGAAACATGAACACACGTGTGCTCATGCATACAGAGAAATATTAGGATCAATTTAGAGTCATATACTTGGTCACTTGGGTCTTTAGCTCACTCAATGTTTGGCATTAACCCTTTGAACTCTGCAAGAGAAATGGTCCACCAGTGCCTACATCAGTATTTTTGCTTGTGATGTCTTCTTTTCAGTGCATCTTCAAATTCTACACATCCTTAAAATTAACACTTGGTTTTATACAAATATTATTAAAAACAAAAACCTAGTGATACAATATGCTGAAGTAAACTTTACTAAATTGAAACTTAAAACAGATATTATAAATTAGCCTAATTTGATTGTTTGTTGAAGCAAATTTGACCTTATTTGCAAGACTAGAAGACTCAGACTACATTTTAAGTGAATGTGTTCATGTAGGAGATGTGCATTTAAGTATTCTAATTTTAATTTTTAAACTATAAAAAATAGTTTAGAAAACAGCATAAATAACATCCCCTGTCAGTAATGTGCACAATGTCTCATATTTGCTCCCTCTTCCATATCTCTTCTGCTCCCCAGTTGCTTATTTGTTTTGCTTCCTCTTCCTTCCTCTCTCACGTGTAAAGGTTAATTTATTCCACTGTTAGTCTTCATAATATGAAGTGTGTGTGTGTACTGATGGTGTGTGTACTGATTGTAATGGAGCACAGAAAAAGTGAAGAAAATTATTGTTGTGTAGCTGGGTTCTTTTGTGATATAAATGCCTGCATTTGTGCCATGATTACCATAATAACTAATGTTGGCTCAGTCTTTATAGCTTTTGAGGGACATTTCTCATTTTTTTAGTTTCAAGTTTCTCTTTGTCCACACCCCTCTTCATCCCCTTCCCTTCTTTTCATCATATGAAACCAGGGAGAGAAGGATTGGGAGAAATATGAGATTGCTCGGAAACTGAAGACGTGCGTAGACGACATCCGTGCCCAGTACCTCCGGGATCTCAAATCCAGAGAGATGCGCACTCGCCAGAGAGCTGTGGCCCTCTACTTCATAGACAAGGTCTGAGGCTTCCTTCGTCTCATTCAGTTCCTTATGTTAACACACCAGCTAGAAAAAAAAACTGCTGTCAGTTTTCACAGATTCTTTTTAGCAGTCAGGTCTCATACCAAGACATATTGGAAATCAATGCAATGTGTCTTGATTCCTTTTTTTCTGTTTTTTTTCCACATAGCTAGATGGAAGATCTTTTACAAGCAGAGAAATTGATTATATGTAGCTATTTTCTTTCAGCAAACCCAAGCTAATTATCCCAGTCTGCATTGAGTAAAATGATAGATTGAGCGTGTAAATGTGTTTGGCTCATGTTTTAAGAAGATTTCATTTCTGATTTGGCTTTGTTGTGTTTACTATGGAGTTCTTTGGCTTTTAATTTCAACTTAATGTTGCATGTCTGTGTCTTGCTCTATGAATGAGAGGGATGATGGTAAAAGTGTCTGGTTTGTATGTGTGAATTTTTTGTATCTTTGTCCCTCTCAATGAAAGCTGGCCCTGAGAGCTGGTAATGAGAAGGAGGAGGGAGAAACTGCAGACACGGTGGGCTGCTGCTCACTACGAGTTGAGCACATTACACTCCACAAGCAGCTAGATGGCAACGAGTGTGTGGTGGAATTTGATTTTCTGGGTAAAGACTCCATTCGCTACTACAACAAGGTTCCTGTCATCAGCAAGGTAAAAGAACAAAGGGCCTGTACACGCTTCCAAACACAGTATTCTTTAACTATTTTTTCATAATAATCACTTCACATAGTCGATACAAGACCGATCTGTCCATTGGTAGTAGAAGACATTGACAAAGCAAGTAACTTTTATGCTGAAACTAAACTAATATATATCATTATAATAATCCAGGTTTTGGCCTTTGGGACTTGGCAGAAGTCCCCCTGCAGAAAAGGTCACTTGCATATATATCGATATGCACAGAGCCCAAAGCAGAGACAGCACGGAGAATGCCCTCAGGGCCCTCAAGGCACAGTTAGATTGGAATCTTGAAGCTGCAGTGTTTTAATTTGTCTCTGTTGAAGGCATTTAGCTGTCCGCCTGCTTCAGTCCACCCCTCTAGGATTACATGGTCATGAAGGGGAATTCTCGACCCACTTACTGAGGTGCCCCGGAGTTGGTCAGTGCTGCTAACTTACTATAAAGCCTAGTAAGGTAACCAGAATCATTATTTAAAGTAAGTGAAAGGTCTGTATGGTGCAGATATGCTAGTAACAAACAGTCAAATTTTTTTACTTTTACCACATTTTTCTTGGTAATGTAAGTGTTACACAGAGAAATTCTGAATAGAGCTGCAAATATTGGTGCCTAATTGTTTTGAGTTATTTTTTTTAAACCTTTCTAAATTCTTTTGTTCATTGTTTTTTTTCTGAAACCTCATATATTATATGATGTTAAACTGAAAACCTCTGAATTATGGACTGTTGGTAGGGACAAAAGAAGACATTTAAAGATGTCGTCTTGTAATCGACATTTACCGACAGAGTGACTAATGGATTAATCAAGAAAATAATTGACAGATTAATCACATACGATTAAAAAATAATCACAGGTTGCAGATATAACTTTAAAGCATAATTATGCAATGACTCGTGATAGTTATTATTACTGACATTTCATTAACTGAATAAGGAGCAGATGATGATAATAATTTGTTGCTGCCCTCACTGGTTTTCACTTATGACCACCAGTCAAGTTTTGATGTGTAAAGACTGTGATAACAAGAAGTCTGGAGCCGAACTGCCAGGATTTTGTTTTAGTTGCAGTATAATTTTTATCTTTTTGCTAATTTCATGTAAGCTTTCTATGTTTATTTTCAGTATCTCTCTGTTTTCAGCAGCGCATATTAGCAAGTAAAAAATACCTAATGTGAGAAAGTGTAGAAAGTCTACTTTTTGATCTACTTACGTCAATCAAAATAACTACATTTAACAAAACTACAATGCTGCAGAATTGTTTAAACATTTTTTTACCTACAGGATTGTAACCATAGACTGTAAATAATCTTAAAATGTTTACATATAAGCTTGAGTCAGTTTAAGTAGGGTGCTTAATTGGTGTTCATGTTCATTTGTAATTCTCCACAAACACAGATGAGACAGGCTGCTATCAGGCTGTTTATAAAAGAATAGAAGGATTAAGCAATGTAACAGCTTTTGTGAATCGTCAGTGTGTCTGATACATTAAATAATACAAGAAACAAAATGTGTCGGGGACCTCTTTTAAAATCTTGTGTAGTTGTCTGCAGTCTGTCAAACGGCTGTCACAGTTGTGTGCAAGCATGCACATGTAGATTTACTGCCCCTCCTCTGGCAGCAGCCCATGCTATCTTCTATTCCAGAGATGGAAAAAAGAAATGTTAGCACCACCTGACAGCAAAGTGTTTTGTTTCTTGGAGAATATATAATTATTCAAATGAGTGCATTCAAAAGCAACAGCATTAGCTAGAATTAATTAGTCCCTTGCATATTTTAACATCACCAATTCCCAGGGAAATCAGTGAGATTACTGCTAAATGTCACTTGGAATAAAATGAAACAACGGTGGAAGTGAGGAATTTCCATTTCTAAACTCCGTAGGGATTCAAAATCATTGAGTCTATGTGGTTTTATGTGTAGGTTTATTGTATTTGGGATTTCTTCTGTAAAATGTTTGCAAGTAGAGAACACACAGTAGAATAATACACTGAAACTACACAAATGGCAGTGCCTCCTCCACCCAGAAAGGCTTACCAAACATCTGCTCCACAGATAAGTGTACCTGCATACTATTTAAATCAGTTTCTTCTTTATTTCTCAATTTTAACACCAGTCAGTCAGTTGAGTGGCTCCATCAGATATCTCCAGTGTATGGGGACACCTACAGATACATGTGGGTTGGGCTTCTTTATTTGTCAAATGATTGTTTCCATTCTTAACACGTACACACCCTCCACCCAAACACATCACTTAACCAATCAGGCAAGCTCACCTTGGTGTCTCTGATTTACATTTTCTCCCTAAAAACTCTTTCACTGTTTAAATATTAACGGTTTATTTGCAGACGTGAAATATTTGCATCACAAATCATCCAGTAAATATGTTTTATAAAGCAACACATCTGTTTCTATTAATTGGTGTCTTGCATATTTTACTAGTTTATTTGGGGGAATGGTGCATCTGTGAAACCCGCAGAGTTGCTGGAAATGTCAGATGTAATTGTGCCATTTTTTTTCTTCTGGCTCTGCTCTGAAATAGGCAAATTAAGTTACTCCATACACACACACTACAACATTCTGGATCTGTAAGTTCCATTTAAATGTATGATATATTGAGACTGTATTCAAACCCCTCTGACACAATCCTGCGCTCCAGCTCTGCTTGTTTTTTTGCTCTGATATGCATCATGGTTTGTTTTTTGCTCTGATATGCAGCTGTCAGCTTTGAGACTTTATATAGACACTACTGTGCCTTTCCAAATCTTATTAAAATCTATTTATCATCCGTTGACTCTAATTAAGGTGTAGAAACATCTCAAGAGAAATAGAAGACACCTCAGCTAAAGTGTGACAGCAAAAGGAATACTTGCAGTATGCCATTGTAATGTTTGTTTTCCTTCATCACGAATTTGCACATGTTTCTAAAATGCTGTTTTCACTTCATCATTATGGGTATTAAGTGTAGATTGAGTTAATGAACTATTTAACAGAAGGCTGCAACATAAGAAAATGTGGAGAAAAAGTGATCAGAATGGTTTCTGAATGCAAAAAATTAGTGTCACTTTCTGCCTTTGCCTTTTAAATGTGCTGATATTTCAATGCATTTTCACCTTTTGAGGTTTTGCACACAAATTGGTGAAATTCCCTAAACATGGCTCATAACATTGGCCCGATTCCAATTCTGGTTAGTGATTTGAAGAATGTAATTTTAGGTTGGGTTGATAGAACAACAAGCTAATCTTTTTTTTTTTTTTTTTTTCCTTTTCTCCTCAAGTACAAACTGCTTGATGAAATTTTGGAATCTTTTCAGGTTTTTAAGAATCTGAAACTGTTCATGGAGAACAAGGAACCCGGTGATGAACTCTTTGACCGCCTTAATGTGAGTACTTCACTGACTGCCTTTCCACATTTCCTTCAGCATTTTTACACATGTTCAATGTGTCATTCCAGATGTTTTTTTAAGGAAAAAAACATTACCAGCTGCTGCACTACGTTATAGCAGAGAAAACATGGTTGAAAACTGTTACACCTCAATTGCTAAGTATGTTTAAAAGCTGAAATTTATCATGAGTAAAAAAAAAAAATCCCTAACCCAGAGAAACAAATGACAAGGTGTGTAGTCATTGTAGAAAGAACAGAAAAGATTGTAAAACCAAAATTAATTTTATTTTAAGTTTTCTGGGAACACAAGACGGTGGCAAAGGAATAGCAGCGACTAAATTGTAAGGCATAAGGAATGAGACCGAGGGCGAGCCATTTGTGTGCAAAGATGAAAGGGTAAAATTGAAGAAATGGGAGGTGAGGAGAAGGGAAGAATATTGGGAGTGGGGAGACAGAAAGCAGAGAGTGTCAAAGCAGAGAGGATAGACTGGCAGATAAAAATGAAACCGCAGGAGTGAAGATGCTGGGCAGATTAATTTCCAGACATTAAAGTCTGTTCATCCTTGTGTGCTCTTACTGTAGCTATGGGCAGCAAAGCCACACACATTGTGGTAGGAATACCTAGGGCTCCTCAGGGTGTGCAGAGGCTTTATAGAACAGGGTCAACAGCATGATTTGTCTATTTAAAACCCTAATAGAGGTTAACAGATCCTTACCGAACAAGGACTCGGCATCACTCACTATACAAGTTTGTTGCCATGAAAACCACTGTACCACTTTTCTGTCAGCAAACAACTTGCCTTGTGAAAGGCCCAAAAGAGTCAAGGTTATAGATGGGAATGGAATGCAACAGATGAATAGGCGGAGAAGGGTTTAATGAAAGCAGGAGAAGAAATGCAGAAACCTGAGCAATAAGGGTCCGAGTCAGTCATCTGCTGGTGTATGAAGAGTAACGGATGGGAAAAAACAGGACAGAAGTGAGAGAGGGGAGATGCAGCAATTGAAAAGGGAGTGTGCTGCCTCTGCTCTCTGCCCTCCGGTGTGTCAGGTAATGTCAGGGTGTGTTGGAGGCGGAATGGTAATGGCTGTTGTGGGCAGGCGTGATTGACACCCGAAAAGGCCAGGCCACTGAGGGGGGGCTGTGGAGGAGTAAACGGAGCGGTAGGAAAGAAGTGACAGCTGGTCCAGGTGAGGGGAGGTTAGGAAGGAGAAGGTGGACGATGGTTGGGGGGAAGAAAAAAAAAAAAGTAGGAGGTGGTTCAGAGGGAGAAAAGATGGAGAGTGGGAGAAGGCAAGGGGCATAAGTGACAGCCAGACAGCTGCTGTGAGGCTGATAGGAGGAGGGAGAAATATAAAGGAAGCTGGAAGAGGTGGTACGCTGCTATCCTCAGCTGGGCATAGCAGGAGAGAGGGGGGACACACATTGATAAAGAATAGAAAAATATTCGAAAAGCAAAATGACAAAAACATGTGAAAGAGTAAAGTGACTCCTCAGCATATGTCATTAACAGCCTCTGACATTTTGTGTCAAAATGGCTTGCTTCTTGATGCTTGTGTTAATTGTTCTACTCCTAATGTGTGAACATGTGGTAACAGAATAGGAAAATGTATGTTTATTGATAGATACCCTCAACAAAATTCTAGGACAGAAAAAGCGCTGTGTTGGTCAGTATTCTCAGAAGATGCCGAGAAGTCTCAAGATGAAAACCTGCAGGATCCAAATCAAGCAAAAGAACTCTATATGGATTTTGCAGATATAATGTATGTCAGAGCCCATAAAATGTTTTGGAATGTTCAGTATCTGTTAGCGGTCAGTGTTGCAAACATTCTATAACCGAATGACATTTCAGACGCAAGGGGGAGATGGTTTCTCCTCAATATTTAATTGCAAAATGCTCAGCCAGCCATGTCGTGATGTGTCTGAGCGTGCTCAAACATCACATGCGGGTCTCAGTGTCTGATCGGAGCCGAAAATGCAGGTGTTTGTCAGGCTTATCTGGAAGGCTCCTCTCCAGAGTCCACATCATTATAGCTGCAGTACACACACCTGTCTGCAGTTTCAGGTTAACTGTAACCTCAGTGGGATTTTTTTAAATACGTCTTGGTCAAATAAATTAAACTTCTACCCGTGGTGTACGGTTAGCCCCATGAGCTGCTTTATTTTGACATGTTTTATTATTTTTTTTCCCTACTGTCTTTTGGCATCTACTAGAGGGGAGGTTTTAACAGGCAACTGATGCAGAAAACACACAAATTGGATCCAGTGGAAAAAAAAAAATGGATCATACTGGCTCATTAAAAAAGGCAGCAGTCAATATTTCTTACTGGCATGTGTTGCTGTCACCACAGATTGGCTAGCAGTATGTTAACGAGAACGTCCGGTGCATCACATCCTGTATTAGAGATTGGGAAATTAGAACTACAGTAATGACAACTTGAAGTAATGCCTTAGATGAAATGGATAACATACACAAACGCACGCACACACACACACACACACACACACCGTTTTTGCACATGACACACCACGCCAAGGGAGTTGGTGCCTTCATTAGCATTGCAGGGGCAGAGCTAGGTAGCTCATTAGCAACTCAGGCACGATACCAACTGTGTGTGCAGATGTGTGTACCGGTGTTCTTTCCAGCACGTGCGTGCATGCACATGTAGTGTAAACCCTCCTCCTTCCTGCTTCTAATTTCTCCTGCATTAGGACACACACACACACACACACACACACACACTCCTATAAGTCTGTGGCCCCGGACAGCCGAGTCCTGACCCAGCACTGATTAAACCAACTGTATCATTATTGTAATTTTCATCAGGATCATATTTTCATCTTTTGCCAGAGCTACAGGCCTGGCAGCAAGCTCTTTCGGATTTTCCTTTCCCACTTCTTTGTGCTTTCATCTATGTTTAGAAATGCATGTGATACCTGCCTCTCAACTGCTCCAGTTTGCACCTAATACCAGTATGTGTTGTTTTGCTTTCACAGCAGTGTGCACCCATACGCTGTTAACTCTATTTCATCCCTCCGCCGTGCTTTTGAAGACGCAGCCATTTGACACCTAACCACTGGTTATGACAGCTTTTACTTGTTATAATACCAAAATACAGAAATGTCAGAGGGGAAATCGTTGTGTGATCTCCCCACTCTTAATGGATGATGATAATGGATGGAGAGATGTTTTTTTTTTTATTTATTTTATATGCTATGGCACATTAGACACTTTAAACACTGCAGTCATACAATGCCACAGTGCCACCTAGTGGTAGCTGGCATGCTTTCATTTGGCTGTCTGGTTTCATGTACTGTGTTCATCCTATACCACACTCACATGTCTGTTGCTGTTTGTCCTCCTCCTTTCTGTTTTTCTCCGTTTTAGACGACCCAGATGAACCAGCATCTAGGCTCCCTAATGCCAGGTCTGACTGCAAAGGTCTTCAGGACGTACAACGCATCCATTACCCTACAGCAGCAGCTCAAAGAACTCACCAACAGTAATTACACGCATCCTATCACTATACTGTAAAATACCCTAACCTTACATAAACTGCTGAATACCATGTGCTGGCTTTGAAAGAACTGGATCATATTCCTTGGCTGCTGGAAAGTTACCTGCAGCTTTAATATTGTAGTCTTGTATAATTCCACATCTTATTGATGTATTATTAGCTGGCTGCTTGTGGTATGGTCTCCTATGATAAATTTGCTACAATTTTTATATTTTGGCTATTTCTTTATTTTTATTTTGCTGAATTTAAGATACCCTGGCATCAGTTGTCGTTTCCATCCATGGCAGCACTGTGTTATCACTGTACCCAGTGCTGTGCGTCTTACTCTTATCAGAGTCCCATTGGCTGCCACTGCCACAGTTATTCATTCAGAGATAGAAGTGTCACTCTTTTCTCATTTCTGGACCCAGTCTGCAGGTTGACTCATGGTTGTGGTGTGTGTTGCCTGGAAATCAAAAAGAATAGACAGAGCTCAACAAAAAAAAAATGTGTGTTGTGGTGCAGATGGTTGGTGGGCAATAACACAAAGGGTGCCAGGATGATGTCTTAAATTTCTGTGCAGGTTTCTGATTTCAGTACGATTTTCCTATTTAAATACTATTCTGTCACCCTTCAAAGAATCTGACAATGAGGCAGAGAAGATTCTCTCCTACAACCGGGCTAACCGAGCGGTTGCAATTCTCTGTAACCACCAGCGGGCACCGCCAAAGACCTTTGATCAGTCCATGGCTAACCTACAGACAAAGGTAAGAATAGTCCTGTCAAACTTCCCTCACGATACACTGGACTGCAAGGTAAATGCAGAATGCTAGTATCTTCTAGACCATCGATATCTTGACTGGTTTATGTCTTGTGCTCCACCTAGATTGATGCTAGAAAGGAGAAGCTTGCTCTTGCCAAGACAGAGCTGAAACAGGCCAAGAAAGACCTGAAGAGCAAAGACAATCCTGAACCCAAGCTGCAGACGTAAGTGAATAAAAGAGTGATTAAAACAATTAGAAACAATCAGCAAGCTTAAAATGCAAAATTCTCACTTTATTGTAGACTTAATCATAAACACATTTAACTACCATGTACCCTGCAGGTTTAAATATCTCTGATCAACAGACATAACAGCGTCAGTATAACGAGCTGTGGGAAAAGTAAGACCTTGAACTTGCAAATCTGCACATTATGAGTCAAAAGTTTGTGCACCCTTTCAGGGAAATGTGAAACTTTTACAGATACTGCAGACTTTTATGTTCTCTTGCTGTTATTTTTTTGTCGTTGTGCCTTAAGCCAACCGCTCATAACTTATTTAGAATTTAGATTAGTGATTTGCTCATGTCTCGTTGCATTTCGGGATGCATAGGAATGAAGGAAGGGATATTTATTATTCATTTTGGGGAGGATGTGTTGTTTCTGTTTTTCCTTACTTGTTTTTTTTTTCTTCTTATTTAAATAGTATTATCTAATCATTTGGAATTTAAATGAGAAATATTTTCCATTTTAGTAATGTAATAATAATTCAAATAATGACCAGTGCTTTTACATACATGTGAATGTATGAAAATATTTTTTGACTGATTAAAAAAAAAAAAAAAGGGTTTCCTAGGTGCGAAATGAAATGATCTTTGGGAGTAGTTTCTGGGTTTATACACTAATATGACAGCTACACTAAAGACTTTTTAACGGGTGCAATTCGAATTTAAAGTAGTAAATGTTCATTTTAACGTCATGACTATAGAAGACCATTTCTGAAAACAGTGGGTACACCTCTTGAACTAAGTTTGTTCCTACACCTGATAACGTCACAGAATGCTATTTTTATGTTTTTTAGTGTTGCGCTTGCCTTTGTGTGTCTATTCTTTCAGGCTGGTGGAGCGGAAAAAGGCAGCAGTGAAGCGCTGTGAAGAGCAGCTGCTGAAGATGGAAGTCCAGGCAACTGACAAAGAGGAAAACAAACAGATCGCTCTGGGCACCTCCAAGCTCAACTACCTGGATCCACGCATTAGTGTGGCTTGGTAAGTTTAAATGGAACAAACTCAGTCTACTGCCTACTGAGCACACAGACATTTTGGGATACTCACAGTATCTTGATATGGCATAAGTATATTACCAAGGTAACCAGCACTGCATAATTAACCTGCTTTGGAAGCTTCATCTAAGTGGACTAGAATAGGTGTGAAAACAACATGCAGACTAACCACTCTCAAAACTGAGTTGTTGAAATGCAAAAACAAAAGTACTTTGGCAAAATAAGAGACAATGCAATGTGTTTCTAATCATTGACCGACGTCTCCTTTTATAATGATTTTATTAGAGAATAGAGATTAGAAATGTTAGTACAACCATGTGTCCCCTTCAGGTTTTGAAACAGATTTTACAGCAGGAAGCCAGCTGACAGTAATGCAGAACATAATCTTCCTCAGATTCAGTGACATGATTATAAATAAAATCTTTTGCACCGTTTTATTAGAGAAATTTCTGCTGACTGAAACTATAGTTTAACTATAAAATATAAATTTTGAAATATCAAACTGTAAAACTCATGCAGTTGCAAAACTTCTTAGTTTTACTCTTAATTTCACTACTAAGAGCCAAATTGTTAGCAATATTACTACCATATTCACTTATTGATATCTAGCTAAACCAGAAGTAACTGGATACCAAGACTATATTACTTAAAAGATTTAATACTGGGTTAAAATGAATATTTTTTTTGCAGTGAAATAACAATTTATTTTCTTTTAGGTGTAAGAACATGGAGGTACCTGTAGAAAAAATCTACAATAAGACCCATAGGGACAAGTTTGCCTGGGCTATTGATATGACAGAGGAAGACTTCGAGTTCTAATTTGAAACATCCAAAACTCCAGTTTTGTATTTGTAATATGTTCATAGGTTGCCAATATACTAATGAGATTGTTTGAGTGATACATCCTGTGACATTTTGTTTACCGTTCATTTTTTCAGTTTGATCCTTTTGGCACTTTAATTAAGAGGGTTCTTGTTGTTTTTTTGTTTGCAAATTTTGTGATTCCATTCATTTGAATAAAGGTTTCTATTATGCAGTGAAGTTTCACAAGTGGTTACAATTTTGCTAAATATTTTAAGTGGACATTCATGTACTTGCCTCATTCAATATATACAGGATGTCAATTAAACATCTCATTTACCATAAGTCAAATGCCCAATTTCTCAGCTTTAGCTTGACCTGAACATGTGATACAAAACTAGTACACAATGCATTTAACGATGTAAACAAAACAAATTATGCAACGTTGACCCATTCCAGATCATTTGCATTATAAAATACTACTTTGGCTTGTAAAAAAATAAACACAGAACACCACAAGAAGCACCTCAGTTAATTATACTTTTTAAAAATTCACTCAGCACCTGGCCAAATATTTATTATGCAATACATGACAAATTGCATTGTATTAAATAGCTTTAATAGAAGAAAATCTGTTAGAATTGGAATGCATCCCACACCTCGGTAGTTAACTGTTTGTAAAACACTGCAGGCTTCAGATGTTCAATGTGCCCATTTCCCATGTTGATACAGTAGTGATGGAGGTTTTACTGCGCTGTTTGCCTGTGAGGTGTACTTCTTAGCACAGGTTAGGGCAAAAAAGTCTCCATCAGCCGTCACCTCATGGGACTGAATTAATCATGACACATGATGAAAGAAAAATAACCTCCAGGTCAGTGCACAAAATCGGTAAATTGTATTCCTGCACAGGAGGATTTTCAACTCTGAAGAGTATATTACACTATTCTACCTTACAAATAACGTTCCACTTTTCAAGTCATTACATAACTAACTGTTTATCACAATATTCAATATATAAAAAAAGCATATCACACAACGACACACCAAATCATAAGTCATTTTCAGAATGGAAAAGTCTGCTGCTCCTGAATATAGGACCTGACTTCACACCTTTCTCCTTAGGAACCTGTGACACAGACACACAAAAAAAAGTAAACAGACTTGAGGTGACTGCCTTAATACATGATATTGTGCATTTTTCAGCTTATATACCTGCAGAATTTTAGTAGATGAGATGTTCAACTTTTAGACAAATGTTATAGGTATCTAAATTTAGTATCTAGATACTATATTCAAAAGGTTAAGAACATAGATCCGACTACAGACGTCACTGAAAATGCAGAGCAGAAATATTAAGTTCTAAAACTCTGAAGGTAATAGATTTGCTGCTTCAGCCTTACCTTCATTATGAGCCTTGGCCCTCTTTAGCTTTTTCAGGTGTTGCCTCAATCTCTTCAACACCAGCCTGGGTCATCAGGTCAGCAATATTCTTCTCCAAGTCGTCAATACGTGTACTCATCTCATCAAGTGGAGAAGCAGTTAAGTCTCATACTTTTGATATTAATTTCATTAGTATCAAACTATAACTCATTCAATGTTGAAGGGACAATATGAGCGAATACACAAAGCAAGACTTAAACATCTATTAATATCACTGCAGTGTATATTTTTATTACTCTGGATCTTAATGCATTTAACCACTGAACAACTGACTGCTTCACATTTTAAATGATTATTTGGATATTCCTTCCAATGATCTGGTCTGACATGGTCTGGAACTTGTCCTGCATCTGTTGCAGCAGTGTCTGGACCTGTGAAAGAAACAGCAAAGGCACTATGAGTCAAACAATAAATCCAGTGAAAAATTTCAGATCGTGAAGTTTCACAGTTAATGCTGTGGAGTGTCCACTAATAACAATACCAATGCTGCTGAAAAACAGGGAGGAAAAAAAGCAGCACTTCAACTCTAATGCACCATGCCTGTGGTCTATGAATGCTATGACATAAGTTATGTTACCTTGACAACAATGTAAGAGCTCAGTAACCACAGGCGATGAATTTTTAATTCACTGTGACCAGAATATCTTACAGACCAATTGAAGCACTATAAATACACACTGCTGTGTTTGAGCATTCTCTGCCCTTACAAAATGTGGTTCTACAATATCAGCCGTTTCAGTTTAATTTATCATGTCTCATATCACACACTGTGTGTAGACTGATAGAACTGTTTTCTGACTCTAAGAGGAAACAATGAACTGATTTGTGCTACTAGGTAGTCTCAAAGGAGTACATGATCTTATTTTTTGATTGATTTTATGAAATCTTTAATGTGTATCCATTTCTTTTTAACCCAAATTTTTAAAAATCTTTATTATTCAAGTTTTTTATTTTGTTTGTTGAAGCACTTTGAGCTGCATCATATATAAAAGGTCTTACTATAATTATACATTTGGGCTCCCAAAAGGGTTTGGAGGAGTCTGAGTTTCTATCTAAACATATCAGAATGTAGAGGTCTGCCAGA
The DNA here is from genome assembly GCA_036785175.1 of Eupleurogrammus muticus. NCBI lineage: Eukaryota > Metazoa > Chordata > Actinopteri > Scombriformes > Trichiuridae > Eupleurogrammus > Eupleurogrammus muticus. Next base: position 14,270,016 of record JAYKQN010000010.1, on the reverse strand, counting down.
GGGAAATGTTCATCTCCATGACAACAGTCAGAAACAGTAAGGTTACTTGACAGAATTAGACCAGAATGATATAAATATCAGGTCATATACGATTCTTATAAGCTCTAAAAATTATATGATTACTTACTATGATGGAGAGAATTAAACAAGAGAACATTTCAGGTTTGCCCAAACATCTCTGCCCTGCTATAAGTTGTTTATGTAACGCTCTGCGGTCCCATCGGTTGTGATTTAGTGATGTCATTTGGTAACCAAACTGACCATTAACAGTTACATAAGGTTACGAAGCTGGAATAAACTTGATTAAACCGATTGAGAAAACGCAAGGTACTCATTTCCTAACACAATCAAACAAATATTCGCCGTTGCAGCATCGCTGTACTCGTACAAACCTTTCGCTTGCTAACTAGCTTGCTTTACTCTGCAAGGCTAAGCTAATGTAGCTATCGCTAGCTCGCCGTCGCGATCACGACTCACCACATTGGTGAGGTCCTGCACTGACTTGGGGTCCGTCTCGGCCATGGTGCGGTGTGGATGATTATCGGCGCCTGAACAGGATGTAAATGAAGCTCACAGTCTCGCAATTTACTCGCAATCTGCCCTGCAACTCTTGGAATTAGATAGCAGTCCCTCGGCTCGGCTCGCACCACCCACTTACACAGTCAGCTGTTCTACAAAACCGAGAGGCTCGCGAGAGTTGTGTCGCAAAGATTTGTGGGACTTTGAGTTTTCGGCTACTGGGTAGGGGGGCGGGCATGTACGGCATGTACAGTAGTACTTTGTGGTTTAGTGTACCCCTCGCGGCCCCAGGAAGACCCTTCACGCTATTCATTCACTGCACTTATTCCCTCAGAGTTATGCTTCATCCCTGCACGCGCTCCCACTCGTTTAAATCATTAAGTCCGCAAAAGACCATTAACACCAGGGTTGTATCTGCGCGCGCGCGTGTGTGTCAGTCTGCCAGCGCGTGCGCGCGTATCCTCTCCCTCGTGCACGAGCTGGTATCTGCAGTCCATGGCTGGTATTCGAAAAGTTGGAGCTGCCAGGAGGAGCTCGCGGTTTTGCGTGAGACTGCGGCTCGGTGTTTTGAAAAGTGTGAAGGACAGTGAATGAAGGTAAGGGACGTTTTACCTGTAAGAAGTAACTTTGTTAACACAGAAGCAATTTTATTTTTTTGTTTTTTTTTCCCTAAACTTTTAGAACAATACGCACCTTTTGCCAGAAGATATTAGCTCGTGTTTGTTCTATTTATTTATTTATATTTCAGGCATAAACTTATGTTGTAGAAGTTAGTTTGGTATGAATATATTAAAACGCGTGTTCTCTGTAAGAGGTGTGTGTGTGTGTGTGTGTGTGTGTGTGTGTGTGTGTGTGTGTGTGTGTGTGTGTGTGTGTGTGTGTGTGTGTGTGTGTGTGTGTGTGTGTGTGAGACAGACAGACAGACAGACTGTAGTTTCTAGCCTCAAATTGATGTTTGTCTGTTCAGTCCTGTCAATGGCCCAACCCCATCAAACTATGCTTTGCTTACATAACACAGCCCTTCCTGTGAAGTGGAGGTGTCCCAATGTTTTCGGTAACCAGTGTGATGTTTTACTACACCCAGCAGGCAGAGTGAAGTGTGGTCTTGGATTCTTAAACCTCTCAGCATTGTCTAACCTTATGAAACTTGTACTACAGTTTTGCTCCGCAGGTCTGCGTGCACTTTGTATTGTTAAGGATCTCCAGAGGAATTAAATCCACAAGTAGAGAGCACAAAGAATGTGATGTGGTCTAGATGTCAACAGAAAACACAGGAACATTAAATATTAAACCATATGCACAGTGTAAGAAAGAGAGGGGGAGTATATTACAGGGATTCTCTGTAGTGTGGTTGGACTATGTGCTTCCATAATGACATAAAAACTACGAATTAGAAAAAGAAGAATATAAATGGAAATATAAAGTCTATTTGTATTTTAAGAGACATGCACAAAAATATTTATGTGAAAAAAGCAGAGTCTCAGTACAATATAAATAGCCATGTATATATAATGTAATTTTATGTAAATAAACAGCCCCACGATTGGCTGGCGACCATCTGGGGTGTATCCCCTGCCTCTCGCCATAAATGCGCTGGGATAGGCTCCAGCAGACCCCTGCGACCCTGAAAAGGAATAAGCGGGATAGAAAATGGATGGATGGATGTAAATAAACAATGTGTGTGTTAAAAGGACATATATGTACTATACAATTAATTAAAACAATACACATCTATATACATCAGCACAGTATGTATAGATTGAGTGTTACAGAAGAATGAATAACTTTAAGCTTTGCTTTAATCTCTCCTCCAAAGCATCAAGGTCTCGGCTGAAGTATCTTCATTCTTACGGCCCATACAGCTGAGTTATGTGAAATAACAGATGTCTAACGGGTAATGAGACCCAGTTTGTGTTGCTGTTCTGGATGACTCCCCCCACTGTGACTTTCACTGTCATTTCAGCTCAGCGCATCAAGTGTAGCTTCATGCGCTGTAGCGTTGAAATGTTATCAGCAGTCACACCAGGCGAGTAATAAAAAGTTATCCCCAGAGAACCTGTTGCCGAGGTTTCTGACGCATTCATTATTGCTAAAGTACTTTTTTAGTGGTTTGATCAGGGGTAACTCCAAGGTATAACATGTGACTTGTTAACTGACACTTGCTGCCAAATACATATGGGAATAAAGGAGATCAGAAAATATGCTTAGGCTGTCTGGGTGAGATCTGACACTATAATTTCACAGCCAAGATTCCCTTCCCACCTACTTACTTGTACTTCTTACTTACTCTCAGAATGTGTAGGTCATGGTTTTGTGTACACAGAAACATACTGGTTCAACAACAGCAAACATGTTCTCTTTACATTCCAATGCAGCTCTTAATCGGTATAAATCAAAGTATTGACTGACATGTTAAGAAGTACTTATTTGTTATATAGGTTTCTCAATAAAAGGAGGGAAGTACCAAGCTTGTCCCTGTAGTACTGACTTTTTTTTTTTTTTCGTAAGAAATGTTGTTAACGCTGTGTATTAAAACAATATTTTAAGGATTAAGGAGTGCTTAAATACCCAAGGTAGCTTTAATGAAGGCAGGATATCTCAATAATATTATGTGGGTACTCTGTTGACTCAAAATAAAGGTGGCAATAATGGTTGTCAAGAGAATAGTCAGTAAGTGCGACAGACTTGACTTGACTGTGTTATCTCAACACTGCGGCCGTTAATCTTGACAACTCCCACCCAGGTTCACACTCCTGTAGTGTTCCCAATACCTGCACTTATATTAAATTGTTCACCTTCCAAGTGCACCACTTTTTCTCTGTGAAGGATATTTTTATCATCTGACATCCTAGTCCTACTATGTAGCTGTCAGTTCATAAACAAGCATCTATAACTTTCTTGAAATATGAAATCTTAGATTATTATTGTTTATGTAAAACCTATCTGCCTAATATATAAGTAAAGCATAGTAGAATACTTATTAGTTTACAATTAATCAATCTATGTATGTTAAATATACTGAGAAATCTTTTTTTATCTGTTTACTCTCTGCCTGTGTGTGTGGCACAATCTACTTCAATCATTCAAATGCCTTTGCCTTCACAAAATACAAAGAAAAACACAAAATCATCACATTTGAGAAGCTGAAACCAGCAAATGTTTAGCATTTGCTGGTCATTTGAAACATGATTAAAGTGATTCATTTATCACCAAAGTAGTTGCTGATTAATTTTTTTTAATTGTTTGACAAATATATTTTTAACTAATTCACAGCAGACATTTAGTGCTCCACCTGTGTGGTTCAGTAATGATGGCTGACAGAGAAAACTGTGTTGCATGTGTGTAGACTTTAGGCAGCAGTGTAAGAAGTACCTGAAAGCCACAATTATGTAAAAGGACAGATATAATATGAAAAAAAGGCTTTAATAAAGTTAAATTCACTTATTAGAATATTACTTGACTAAAGTATCTGACATTTATTGTATTTAAGTACCAACAGAAAGTTTCTATTATTTAAGTACTTCGGTATTGAATTTAAAAGAAGATCTAAATGCTGTTAATTAAAAAAGTAGTCAGAATGATAAAGTTTGTTGTCATCACCAAAGGCTGTAGGTTTCTACATCACACTTGTGTAAAATGAATATTGAATTAAAATTGGCTTCCAAACTACTTGTGATGTCACAAGTCATGCTCATACCAGGTTGTTTGCAATTTGTGAGATTACATAAAGAGACTGGTATAATGTTGTATAAACATCCATCCATCCATTTTCTATCCCGCTTATTCCCTTTCGGGGTCGCAGGGGTCTGCTGGAGCCTATCCCAGCGCATTTTATGGCGAGAGGCAGGGGGATACACCCCAGATGGTCGCCAGCCAATCGTGGGGCACACACACCATTCACACACCATTCACACACACACTCACACCTATGGGCAATTTAGATTTGCCAATTAACCTGAGCATGTTTTGTATTGTGGGAGGAAACCGGAGTACCCGGTGAAAACCCACGCAGACACGGGGAGAACATGCAAACTCCACACAGAAAGGTCCCAGACCCAGGCCCCAAGGCGGTCTTGAACCTGCGACCTTCTTGCTGTGAGGCAACAGTGCTACCCACTGCCCCACCGTGTCGCCCTGTATAAACATTCAAAATACAAAAATATTTTACAGTTTGCATACATTCAGGAGAGTATTGATAACAGAGTATTATTGATATAGGTTTACTGTATTAGGATAAACCCCTTGAGATGACATACAATCCAGACAAAACCAAAAACAAAAAAAAAACTGTCAAAACTCCTAATGATGTACTAATAGATAATGCACTGATGGACACACAAAGACCAGAAGATAAATACATATACACTTAAGCACAACCACTAGGTGGTCATGAACAAATAAACAGATGCCTAATCTATTAAAAATAAGAAGACAAACTATGTATCATATAACAATTATGTCAATAATCATATAATTGAGGGTGGGTCAGTCTGAAAAGGCCTTCAAATTAATGTGCTTTTTCCAATTAATTTAATTAAGGAATGTAAAACAACTAAAACATATACATTTAAAAATGAGTTGCAACCAATTAATATGTCTTCTTATATTAAGTGTAGGGTATTTAGGTGAGTTATACATGATGCAGTGACAAATATTAAATAAAAAACTAAGAGCAAATATACAGAGATAATTGCACACTGTGTTTGGCAACATCAGTATATTCACATAAAGGTAAAACAAGTGTGAGGTTTAATTCCTTTTGACGGACTGTGGAACAATTCCTGGAGCAAACTAAAACATTGGTTCCAAATGAGATTTTCCGGAGAATATCAGATCATGTTGCAGTGAGAGAGAGTGTTGTGCACTCAGCAGGGCCTGTAATTTAAAACAGGCTTAAAAAACAAACTGCCTCATACTTAACTGAGTTAAAGACTTATTTGAATATAATCAGCTTAGTTTTACTGCTATGTCGTACTTGAGGAATCTGTAAATTCAGACCCTGGCGGTGACCTCAGAGCAGCCATCAGAAACACCTCCGATAAATCCCATTATCTGTCTCCTGCTCAGGTGCAACCTCTACTCTGCTTGGGCATTGCTGATCTTCTCTCGGTGTGATGGACGCAGACGCTGTTCTGCAGGAGGAGGAGGACTTGGACGGCTCATGGATGCTCCTGTCCTGGCTGGCGTCCTGCCTCATGGTGGCTGGGGGAGCCCTGCCCTATGTGCCCCAGTACCAGGAGATCCAGAGGAGTGGCAACACAGAGGGCTTCTCCACTAGAGTCTGTCTGGTGCTGCTCATAGCAAACATCCTTCGCATCTTCTTCTGGTGAGGATGTGGAAGAGAGGAACGTTTAAAAAAAATAATAATAATAATCAAAGCGAGTTCTCATGACATTGTAGCCTGTGTTGTCATATGATTTGCATGTTTGCCTGTCTTTCTGGTCTATTCTGCTCTATGGTCACCCTTTCTTCTTTTTTGTCCTTTGGGAGGCATTTGCAATTTACAAGGTCATCACTCAGATCAGTCTTGAAGTCACAAGTTAATGGAAAAGGAATAAAAATAAATCACAGGCTGAAATGAGATAGATGATATAATCAGAGCCATATGCTGTTCACTTTGAAACTCCTTTTGAAATTGTTTAACACATCGGGGAGCACAGGTCATTGTTCCGGTTGGAGCAGCAGGAGAGGAAATGCAATAGATTCTTTATAGCTTCAGGTCAGAACACTGTATTATTTATAAGGTCTTCTTTTCCTGTATGACCTATCCTGTAATGAAACCCATATAGTGTAAAAGGAAATTCCTGTTTGCTAACTGTGCCATTTACATGCCTTCTTTATTTGTTGTTATTACTTTCATTGTAAATTAAATAATTATTTGTTGTCCACACTGTGATTTTATTTGTGTTCTACAAGTTCTTTTCCATGTAAACTCAGGAATGTGTATTTTTGGCCGCGTCTTTGCAGGATAGGGAAGCAGTTCGAGCTCACCTTGCTGGTCCAGAGTGTGGTGATGATCCTCACCATGTTTGCGATGCTCCATCTCTGCTGCGCAGTCCAAAATGTTAACAGAGTGAGCACCAAGCACCACAGACTCTCAGGTAACTACCTCTGCCAGAATATTCTTGGGTGTCATGTAGAGTGCTTCAGCTCCTACTTCTTGCCAAAAGAGGGGGCCATTGGAAAAGCTTTTATGGCTAGGCTGCTGCTTTTCAAAATTCCTTATCTCTCATGGTCAGTAATTAAGCTCTGTGTATCACCATGTGTGTTAACGTAAAAATCGATGCTGTTGCACACTGGTGATTGTAAAGTCCGCGGGGTATTGAACAATATGGTACCATAGATATTAAGATATAAAAGAAAGTGCAAGGCGAATCAAAAATGTCTTATGGATACACAGTGTGAGTCAATTTATGGTCACATATGAGATTAGTCTATTCTTAGCGGGGCGGGTACGTGCATAAGTGCATGTGTTTGGTAGGGAAGGAGGAAGTGGAAGAGGCATTGGTGCAGGGTAAGGGAGAATTGGAGAGGGGATGAAGAGTCACCGTGTGCATTCATGCCTCATGTCAGCAAGTGCAGAGTAAGCGAGCCCATCCAGGATTATTTGCAGGGTCACGCTTTATAGCGTGCCATCTTTTATTGGTGATTGTATTTTTCGCAGATGTTTGGGTTGATTGCTTTTGTAAATTGTAAATCGAGGTAAAATTTTTATTGGAAAACAGCAATGGAATGAAAATGACTAATGAAATCATGTAAAACTTTGATCAATGCATTATTAAAGACATAAATTATGTTAACTACTCATGTCAAATGAAATATTCTTTTATAGAGACAGAACGTGAATATTATGCTGTCAGTAGCAATTCTTATAAAGTAAGGTTTGTTGCCTGTTTGTATATGTGGACATGTGAGTGATAGTCGTCTTGTCGAAAATAGCTGATTAATTACTTATTATTCTTTTTTTCTTTGTTTTTTTTATGAAGATCCATGACATGTGTGGTGGTAGATTCTCTGACATTGATAGGCTCCATATTTATCTAGGCTCAGTATTTTCAGGCCATGTGTTCTCTCTGTGTTAAACAGAAAACAGGAGCCAAAGGGTCAAATCTTTCTAAGCGTGTCCGCTAGGACTCTGGTTACTAAAATACAGCATGACCACCCTCTCGCAGTCAGCCCCCCTCTCAGAAGGGTGGGTCTGAGGTCCAGTTTCACAGAGAGGGTACGATTGGGGGGATGGTGGGGTCAGGACGAGAATAGATCCAAACGGCCTCACGTCCCAACTGTTGCCTCCGCTCTCCATCCCTCCATCACTAAGTAATTCCAGCAGATCGTCTCTATGTAAAGCAGTTCGTTTCTTCTAAAACACCTGTTGCCATGATCTCCAATTATATAAATCTTTTTCTGAGCATATTTCATGTTGGCTACACAAATAGAATCCTTCTCTTCTCTTGTTTTCTATCCCGCTTCCTCCACTGCTCCCCTCACGCCTTCTGTCCTTTTGTTCCTGTTTCATCTCTCAGTGACCCCGTACGATTCCGCTGCTCGCCTGCCAACACCTGTCTCCTACATACTGACCTCTTTTTCCACTTCCTGACAACAGACAGGAAATTCACAGACTAGAAGAAAAGGTGTAACTGAGAATACCTTGTCACTGTGTTGTCTGAGTGTTTGCTTGCAAACTTGACTTTGATCATCCTCTCTCCCTCAACCCAGTTGTCCTGCTTGCTTTATTCTTTTAGTGCTGATTCCTTTCTTGGTATGTTTTGTGTTCTGCTTTATTCGTCAAAATGTAGGTGTTGTCAGTTTTTTGGTAGGACCGTTGCCTTTCTGATGCATTTGAGAAGATGTAGAACAATGTAAGAACCACATTACCATTACTGAAAGAAGTGAATTATTCCACTCCCCCCTTCTGCATAATACTCATGTATCATTGAGGCATTAGATGTTCCCTGTCTTGTTAACATTGCAAGAATTCATTCAATGATGTTACCATGACATGTGAGCAAGAACTTTCTTCTCGTGGGAGTTTAGCATGTTTAGCATTCTGACTTGTACGTGAACTCTGCCACACTGTGACTTGAATCGTGTCGACTTGAAACATTAAAGCGGAGGCTGACAGAGGAGCCACGCGATTAGACTAGAAATAAGTCGCCATCATTAATGACTTTCCATGCTCTCGTGTATTGAGTGTTTTTTTTTTTTTCTTCTTGTGAGTGAATTGGTATGCTGTACATCAGCTCTACTTTATCTGGCTCTAACCACACAATGAAAGGTCAGCAAAAAGGCCTGTTTCTTACAACGTTGCTATAGAGCCGTTATAATTATATATATAATTATGTATATATATATATATATATATATATATATATATATATATATATATATATATATAATTTTATTCTTCTGACATTAGCTTCTCAGCCACTCTTACTGGAGCCTGTGTGCTTTGTCTTCTAGTGGTCTCTAGAGTGATGACTTTACAGTGACTTCCAGTGGCTGCCCCAGGGCGCCACATTAGCAGTCCTGACCTCATGATGCAGGGATTGGAGGATTTGCAGGCTGATGGGTGGGGGGGAGAATATACTCAAAGGCAAATGTGACCTCAGGCTTTGGGGGTGTTGGAGAGGAGGTTCTATGAATAATGTAAGTTTGAGCATTATATCAAATTTAGAAGTTCATTCCGGACCCATTAATGAATGGAACAACATCCTCCTCTACTGGTTGGAGCTGGTATAGCTAAACCTAACCACTTGGCTTTTTTATTATTACATGTGCATGCAGTTTATATTCTTAAAATTGTTTTTTTTTTTCACATTTAACCAGCCACCTACAATGCCACTATATGAGTCACCAAGCAAATAACCACAATTGCTATTTATTATTGTGTTTGTGGGATACCAGACCATAAACAGAAGAATAGATGGAACTCTCTAGCTGTTGTTGACGCTGGGGGTCATCTTGAAAACTGTTAGCATTCAAGTGATGAAAGCTGTTTCAGTTTGTTCAAGATAACCTCTTTAGGAGAGCTTGGGCATTGCAAGCAAGGTAGGAATGGTTTAAACACTGGGTGCTGAGTCTACACCTAATTATTTCTCTGTAATATCGCAAAATAAATTTTTATTCTGCTTTAATTCACCCAGGCAAGAACATCTCAGCACATACACTACATTATGGAAACATATTGCCTTATAAATTAACACCTTAGCCGTCCTTTACAGCCACAGTTCTTTGAGCAACGGTAACAAACTCGATATCCAGCTGAAAATACATTAAAAAATCCATTAAATAAATTAATGATTGATCATTCGACACATTACTCCAGCTCTGGGCTGAGTGAGTTTTCTTTCCTCTCATAAGCAACCACTTGTCATCGAAGTAGACTGTTTAACTTTTTTTTACTTCCACCCAACTGATCCAATTTTAACTTTTAATCTTTAACTTCCCATTTCTGAGGCTGTTTCTTTGGCTAAGCACATTACTGCCAACATTAAATTCTTTGTTCAGAATTAAAGATGTGTGACCCTGAGTCATTGTCGATTTTGGAAATAATCTTCACTTCCCTATATGTTCATTATTTTGGTGACTATTGAAGACAACTATATAGGCTTTTTTTAAATTTTGTTTATATTTTCTGTGTTTGTGTGTGATTTACCTTTATGTCATTTTTGTTTATAATTGCGTCTGTGTTTTATTTGTTTCTAAATTTGACCTAATGTAACGTCACAGTAATGTAATCAGTGAGTGCTGCAGTGCAGTGTATGATAACCGCTCACCCTTATCTGCAACACTCAGGCAGCACTGCAGTGGGACAAATCAGGTGCAAGAAACACACACACACACACGCGCACCCACACATGCACCGGGCACTGACACAAAGACAGACACTATTCCAAATTACATTTACATATCCTACAACACACAGAATGGTTTGCTTACGTTCAACGTCAAATGTGTTTAATTAAACCCATGATAACAGAAAAAGTTTAATTAGCAAGTCAAATTATGTCAGGTAGGTGAGAGGTGGTTTATTAGCTGTTGAGCTAATTGGATTACTTGGGCAGAATATAAAAAAAAATGGAAATAAAATGACATGTCTCTGAGGGAGTATTTGGCTTATAAGTTACATATTGCGTAGTATGGGAATAGATTTTCTTATAATAAAGATATGTAATAATTACCTTTTGCAGTGAATGGTGTTTTTGACATTCACTGTTCTCCCTGGTGTCTTTGAAGAGTTGTTCTTAGTAGGGATGGTGGCATGTTTCTGGGTATTAATAAAATAAGATGGAGTGAGTCTCCCTTTTTTTCTGATGGTTGAAGCAATGTCCTGAAATGAATTATTCATACAGGAGGACAGACTTGAATTTTCCAAGTATTCATAGCGAAAATATACTTTTCCTGTTTTAAAACAAAATGTAATGACCACTTGTGAAACATTTCGCAGGTCAGTGTGGATCTGAATGTTCTCTTAATTGACCCACCTGGTCTAGAAAAGGTCACATCACACAGAATGGAAACTAATAGAAAACTTCATAATGAGCAAATTTCTCAGTCCTTCACCGATACCATGCTGTGGTTATTTATAGATTTTGGTTAGTAACTCCTGGTTTTGACTTTCACCCTGCTGAATTTGTCATGTCAGTCATGACAGTGTGTCGCTGACGCCCAATTAGACCAGCACTAGAGAAGACCTGACAAATAGAAACCATCTATCACCATCCATCTTCACTGGATAACCGGTCCATGTGTGCATGTGTGTGCCTAAAGAGACAGAGTGTTAAGATATGCGTACACGTGTGTGTGTGTGTGTGTGTGTGTGTGTGTGTGTGTGTGTGTGTGTGTGTGTGTGTGTGTGTGAGCGTGTGTGTACTCTACTTTAGTAGTGTACACACTGAGTGTGTGTCTCAGGGCATGTTGTGGATCTCTTTTAGAGGTTAGAAACCATATTGTGTGCGTGTGTATGTGTGTGTGTCTCCGATGTGTCTATGAAAACATCCATATATCAGGCCAGCCAGATGTCTGCTGACTGAAGATGAAGTCAATATCTTCAGAGTGCCCAGTAAATCGATGAAGGACCAGGCTTATCTTGTTTCAGTTTGGCAGATACCCGGATAGCAAATATTTTGTTATATCAATATCAACAATTACATTATTTTTAAATAATGCCGCTAAAGCATTTTAAAAGTGGCCTGATTATTACTGAAAACCTAACAAAATAAAAGGTTCATTTAGAGTGACTAGAAGGCAGTTTGGAAAAAGAGTGAATGCCATCAATATAACTTACTTTAGGTAAATTTAATACTACTTGATTTAGACACTGTAAAGACTTTCCTGCCCTGGTTCGCTCAGGGTGAACACGTATTTTGTAGCACATCTTTTTCTAAGTCTTGTAATTCTGCATAATGACACCACCTCCGTATTATTGTTTAACCTACTTTGTCAGCAGCCTTCATGCACATGGAGGGTAAATTGAAATCCCTGTAGCTTTGTTGCATTTTCTTAGTCAATGGCTGTTTCATTTTTACTTCCATGGTGGTACACTGCAGCCTGCATAGCTGGCTTAATGCATTCAGTACTGTAGTTTACAACCAATGTGCTGATTTTATAAATATAGCACATCTTCTGGATCGTAGATGATCTCCTTTTTAGATGCTTACAAAGCTTCACACGGATGAATAATTATTTAATTATTCTACATTGCTACAGAGATGCACAAAGGATGAGCAGAATAGTCCAGCATCTCATGCGACTCTTGGTGGGTTAATGCACATTAGTCCTTGACTCCACAATGTCAAGGAGGCGGCATGATAAGCTCTGATCCCTGTGAGGTTTAAGCTCATTATTCCCTCATTGAGTTGATCTGACATGAACTCGGCCTCAGCCATTTCCCCTTTAGTCTCTCACAGCTTCATGGCTCAGTGTGTTGTGCTCTGATCACACCCCATCAGAGGGAATGTTATAGTCAAACTTTAACACCCTCTGGCTTGCTCATTAAGAGAAAATGCATTGTGTCTCACGCTCTGTCTCTCCCACACAGACCTGTGGATTCTGGTCGAGATGAGGAAGCGCCTTGCCTCCTTGTTAGAGATGTATTCCCCCATCCAGCCTGTTAGGGAATACAGTTGCATGATGAAGTCTACTCGTATCAGTCAAGCCTCCTCCATCACTAAGTTAATGACTCACACACAAGTTTAGGAGATAACTTAAACTCAAATTAGCCACAGGGGCATTACAATTTTGATTAAAAAAATAAATAAATCAGACATTTCATTGAAAAATACATTAAAATAATAATTATTATTGAAAATTTAATTTTGAATTTTATTTTGACACACCTTTATATGTATATGTATTTTTTTTTTAGAAAAATTGCAGCTTCTTGTGATTTAATCATTATAGTATGCCATATTGCAATTTTGATTAAGAACCCATGGAAAGTTTTTAGGCTATAAATGTAATAATCTGGGATGATAAGCTTTTAGAAGGATTAGAAGGAAGCATAGGACATGGAGCAGGATGCCTGCACTCGCAGTGTCTTAATTGGAGAGGTGATGCTATGCCCTGGGCACTCTGTCATCCATGAAACCCTAAACTTGTACAGAGTCCTCTGACTTGTCTACAACATGTTCACACTGTGCATGCTGGGAACATCGGTGCCCGCAGGACTGCCCTCAAACCCAAACATAAACACACACACACACACACACACACACACACACACACACACACACACAACATACACCCACATTGTAACTTTCTAATGAAAAACTTTTTAACTGGCTGTAAAACTACTATTAGAAGTCATACTGACGACCAGTCAATAAGTAAAAATGTTAATTATACTGTATTGGAGTTTATGGTGTTTAGTGTTAGACTTGTTGTAACTTTCCCTCCTGTCCTCCCACTGCTTCTGCAAATAAATTAGTTCCACCAAAGCAGGACATCCAAAAAGCAGCTTGTTAATTATCAGAAAAACATTTAGGACAAGTAATGCATGCAGCATCTGCTGAACCATAACATATAATCAATATGTCCAAAGTTGTATCCATACAAATGTGCAGGAACTAGATCGCTGTGACCAACAGGTTCAAGCTGAAGTTGTGCTGTGAACAAGTTTTAATCATCACTGCTATTATTAATCCTTTATTGAAACACAGGGTGCTCTATTTTGGTGGACGCTGCACACTGCCTCCATTATTAATTCAGATGGAAGCAAACTAAATTAAAGCTTTCAAACCAGTCTTCTCTTATTTTGCAGGGGATAGAGGAATAACTTATTCGATGTACAAATTGTAATTTGAGTTTGAAGTAACCTATAGTCCACTTTGAAAGCCAAGGTTCTCAGATTAACAGCAGCACTGGGTGTACAGGAAGTCAATTAAATACACATCCTGTTCACCTTTTTGAGAATACAGTAACTCGTTCTCACAAATATCATCTATCATCAACTTACCAACTCTTACATTAAACATCTCCCTCCCTGTAAGAGATTCTTCAGGGAAGCCGCTATCACAGCATCTGACCTATTCTGTATCTCTGCTCCTCCCCTTTTCTGTTTGATATGATTAAAGTTGATTCATCTTTACTGCTAATCTATCTCTACTTCTTTTGCACTGTTAACCCCCCCCCCACTACCCTATAAATATTTCTCCATCATCTGTTTCTCTAAAGTGTTGAATCAAGAAGTGGCTACTGATGTAACCACACAGCAACAACATGATCCATGATACTCAGATCCTACTCCTGTCTGTCTTCTGTCTCCTCATGGTATAAAATACATGCTGTAATAGGCAGAGCACCATCACCTACAGGAAGAAAGACTGCTTCCACCTGCAGTCGATGTTGCTTTGTGCATTTAAAGTGGTGCTAAATTGACTTTTAAAAGTTCTGATAAATAGGCCCAATCAGGCTCTATATCTGTTACCTGTTGCTATAATTGATTTAGATTATTAAGTAATTTTTTAAAGTTTTTATATTTATAGAGATGGTTCCTTTTGCAGTTATTTGTCAGAGCTAGAATGAAGTTTACATATTGTCATACATCATCCTGTGATGCACCTGGACACATAATGAGGTGTCTGTATTATAGTTGCAGATGGACGCAGTCACAATTAACTGCAATAGATATTATTTTCAGGCGGTAACCATCACTCACACACAGGCTATATCCTGGGAGAAGAGAACAAAATAAAGTAGCCAATTTCTTACAGAGGAAGGTCGATGGACATTCTGTCTAAATAAAATGAAATTAATCATCCACTACTGTGCTAATTACTATGGGCCTAGACTGGGTGATTGGATAATTGTAACCTGAAGATGAAGAAGTGTTTGTGGCTCTGTACACCAATTGTGTTTGTGTGTGGGTGTGGGGCTGTGTATCTTTGTGCCCATGTGAAATCCTGAGAAAGAGTCATTCATAAAGAAAGAAGGCATCCAATGTGTCTTGCAAGATAAAAAAGTTAATTCTTACTCATGCACAAAATTAAGATGATGGTGCTTTCTGCATGTGGCAGTCATGTGTAAATTATATCTGTAGGAGATTTTATGTAAAATTTCCTAAAATGTATTTCTCAAATTCAAAAGACAGATCTCTGTCATCTGATATATCATTTTTATGATTTAAAATATACCAGGATTTCTTGAGCGTCTGTATATGTGTCTTACAGTAGGATGCAGCACTCGTCACCTTTTCTTATAAAGGTAGTTGTTTTGGCGTTGGCTACAGATACAGTAGTCTGTGTTAGTGTGAGGAATACAGTAGCAGCTAAACCGGCAAGATCATAACTTAACTTTTTCTCAGTAAGTCCCTGCTTTACTCTCCTTTGAATCTCACGTGTTGCCAGATGCTTACGCTGTGTTTGTAAGAACCCCCTCCTCCCTCCTTGGTGGTGGAATAGTACCGCATAGTAACAGCATGTTGGTCACGGCAATGGCATGTTAACGATAGAAATAAGTAATTAGTTAGATTACCCATTAATGAAAAAAGTCTCGCCGTTAGTAATTAACACAGTTAGTAACAATGTTACTTTTAACACTTTTATTCCCAACACTGGTTGTAAGATTTAAAACATAAATAAACTACACTATCAAGTTCTTAAATTTGCAAGCAAGTGGGCCCTCTTAAGTATATCCATACATAATTTATACAAAATCAAATATAATCTTGTCCTTATTGTTTTTCTGCTATCTGTCTTTTTTAACCTATTAAAACCCTCGTCACATTTTTTTCACTCTGTTGGAGTAGTGTTCCTTCAACATGTCAGATAGGGATATGATGATTTCGATTTTAAATCACGAGTTATTTAAAATATGTGCTTTAATTCTAACTTTTAACTTTTAAATACTGTTTTATGATGTGACAATGCAGTGGTCATGGTGTGGTTCAATTTAGATACAAAATGACAGCATTAGGAATAGATCATGGTTTGCCATAAAATGATCATTGCATGACATGACAGTACAAACATCCAGCAAGATGTGGTCAGACACAAGACATCTGGCCCCCTGTCTACTTACCCACACTTCTCTCCCCAGGGCTGACTCTGCTGCTGACAAGAAATTAGAATGAGCGGTATAAAATATAAATGTGTTTAAATAAATGCCTTAATCGAATTGCGGTTTGCGAAAACCGTGTCAGTAGCAGTCAGAAAACACTCATACAGAGCAGAGTGGTATGGATGTGGGAGTGTGGACGTGCAGGGAGAAGCTGACTGAAGGGAGCACAGCCCAGGGCTGTCACCATGTCATACTGCTTCTAATGAACTGCAGTTGTTTGTCAAATTTCATGTATTCAGGTTATATTCAGTTGTGAGTCTTGGGTAAAATATAGTCGAATTGTCAGTGTACAAACACCCCACAGGAAATGTTTGTTAAATGTGAACTCTTCTTTTGGCAAAACCTAGGCACATATACCTTATCTCAAACAATCATCTCTGCCATGAAGGTCATGTTGTTTGATGGAAAAGGTTTTTAAGGGTACACACTGTTTAACAATACATTGCTAGTTACTTTGATTTACCCCAGCTTATCTCTATAGGAAGAAAGCCTCCCATTGATAATGTCTCTGTTGAATCTAATAAACAGTTTGGACTCATTTAGTCACCCATGCTGGCGCGTCCTTATCTGGACCTCCGGACTCTCCCATCTGGTCAACAGCTGATCATTATCTGACGATCACCTTCACACACAGCCAGGTTTAACCGTGAGTGTGCTTGTTTGTCTCAAACAGAAAGGAAGCAGCAAGGGTAAAGAGTTCATATACAGTACCTCTGCTTATATGTTAATCATGAGGTTCTGTAGATAATGAAGCATGAACCAAACCAGACCCAGTTAATCCATTGAAACTGCAGTACTATGAATTTTTAAGGTACAATGCACTCAAAGTACAAGTGATGATACATTCAAGTAGTATCAAACATCATCCTTCCATCAACTTTTTTTTTATTTCTACCCACATCAATGACTTGAGATAGAAGCAGTGATTATATAAGAGAACAGAAAGGAGTATATCGAGACAGAATGAGACCAAGTGTAGTTAATTTGATCTCCTTCTCTTCGGCCTCCATCATACCCTCCCAGCGGGTGTTCAATAGGGTGGAGTGCTGCAGCGACGCTTCACCTCTCCACTTCCACCCTCTCTCTCATCAACTCCTTCATCCTCAGCACCAAGGTCACTGCAGCACAGCAATTTTCGCTCCGCCGCTCTGTCCAGTTATCATCCTTAAGATACTACACTGGCACTTTCCGACAAATCAGCCTTTCAGAGCCCTTTTATGTCTGCCAGAATCAGAGCAGCAAAAATTGAACTAATCTAAGTGTTGCTGTATGGACTCAAGAATACTTAGTAGAAGTACCTATATACTGAGCTGGTTTGTCATTTCCTGGACAGTTAGTCTTTGTATAACAAGCTCATAACTATCTAGTGACTCATCTATATGGATTTACACATACCATGGCTCATTCAGTGCAAAATGCTGCCACAGATAAGCAGTGTTTTGACTTTGTGACTTTTTGGCACAATTGTACTTTGTACAGCTGCTCTGTACAGGAAATTAAATCAGCAACTATTTTATCAATCAAGACATTCTACAAGCACACAGTTTTGATTAGATGAATAATTGTCAGGCTCTACTCATCTTACATTTGTGTGAGATGAATATCTGGATTCTTAAAATGCTTTCACTGGGTTTCACAAGCATTTTTCACAGTTTCTTGATATTTTACAAACTGATAAATAGATCATTAAAAATAATGATGTTATTGCTTCTAATTAAATTCTTACCAGTTAACGTAAGAGTATTTCTGAAAAGCTTTATACAGGCCCGTATCTTAATCTCATATTGTTTTATTTCTAAGCCAATGTTCGGTGTACTGTAATAGACCGAGAACAACAGAAAATGTGTCGTCGTTCAGAGTAATTGCAAACATGGTAGTAAGCAGACCCTGAAAAGATGGACTTTCCTACTCACTGTCAGATCATTGCCAACGCAGCAGCTCTGGTGTTCTGCTATCAAACAGGCATTTGCAACCTGAGCTGAGTGCAGTCTGACAGCAGGAGCTGCCAACGCCAGTTAAAATTGCTTCTTCACAAAGCAGAAGAAATGAAAGTGACTCTAGAGATGTTTTGCCCTTATCTGAATCTCCTGCCACCTGCTGCTGAAAATGAGTCATGACAGGGAAGAGGCTACCAACTGACAGTCAAATCAGTTGCCAATCTCAATATCAATCTATATGAATGATTAAAAAAAAGTTAAGTATGAATTATGGTCTATGCATTATGATGATGTGTCTGTCATATTGTGGTAGACAGAGATAAAAAAAAATAGCTTGGGATTACTAGGTAACAGCAGCACCCATAACAAGAAAACACATCTGCTTAGTCATCACACCGGATAACCTTTGAAAAATAGATGAAACGGAAGGAGCACAGCACTGTCTTTGAAACAATGTCAAACTTTCTATTTCGCTATAGACAGCAAATGCTTCTAAAGAAGTAAAAAGTAGTTCAAAGAGAAAATACTGAAGTTTCTTAAGGCCAATGCCACCTGCAGACACATCTGATTTTGTGTGATTTAAAAAAAAAAAAAAAAAAATGAGAGATTTACGGATTTAACTAGCAGAAAGGCAAGATATACAGGTTTACACGGCTGCTATTGGGACAACTGAAGGACGATGCCGGTAAAGGGCTTTTTTTTAAAGTCTCTGATTTGCTCTGCTTAATGGAGGTTGCAACGCTAGATAGATGCAGGAGAAGACAAGCGTAGGATGCATGGGAGGAGAGTAAAGTGCTGTGACTAGAGTGAGAGGCAGAATGGAAACAGGGTTATAGAGAATACAGTGGGTTGTAACTAAATCGAATCTGGTTTATGAGGATCCTGTTGTACTGCTGCAAGTCTGGAGTCTGTGTGTCAATATGTCTGATACCTGAGCTTGTCCATATTCAGGCAGAGCACAGCCTTGAGCTAACTGCTCACATCAGGTCTCGTTTTCACCATGTTCACCATCATAGCTTAACAAGTTGGCAGTTGTTAGTATCATCATATCACCAGGGGGTTGTAATCCTATACAGATACTAAGTAAATGCATTAAGCAAATCAATGATTGGATGGACTATAACTTCTCCAAATAAACAAATATGAAACTTGTCAGTACTCGGCTTCAATCGGTGATGTTGGAGCCCACAAATTAAGAGGAAAAAGTCAAGCCTGAGTTATGGACTTAAAAAAAAGCTTTTCCATGCCTTTTGTTCAGTAGACTTCACTGCTGTAACTTTCTTCTCTTTTGTTTTTAATTTCAAATTTTTGATTTTTACTCTTATTAATTTAAATTTTTTGAATTTTGTTGTAGTTTTATCTTGATGCCTTTAATGTTTTATGTATAGTACTTTAAATTATCTTGTTGCTACACAAACAAACTTGGCTTTTCTACTAAATCATAAACCATACAAATATACATTGTTACATGATCAACAAGGCAAAAGTCAATCATAATGGGTGATGACTTCATGGTAAATTCAAGGGCACTTTGTAAACTTAGCAATCTTTACTCAAATAGCTCAACATAATCTCTATTCCTTAAAAATCATATTGTGAGAAGCAGATGTCTCCACCTGCTCCACCCCCAAAGTAGCAGAATAACAAGAGACTAAAATGCAGTTTTTAAATATTCATGATGTAATTATGATCAGATTATATCCCAGCCTTGCATGAGCAGTAAAAGGACACATGCACTTCCAAAACATATACAACAAACACTTGTGTAGGCTACACATAAACAGCCTGGACATGGCAGGGAGCTAGTCAGTGTCCCTGGCTGATGGGAGTTTTTGTGGGGCTGTGGAGTACCGAGCTGACGAACTCACCCTCATTTATCTCAAAGCGCCAGGCGGCAGCCAATGACTTTAAAGGATGGAAGCACTAGAGCGAGAATTTATGTTAAAAGGTAGATTGTGTGGTGGTGGTTGTGGGGGTTTGATAATGTGCCAGAAAAGGTGCAGAAATGTCATGTCCTGACTGTACTCAGTGCTATACAGACCTGTCAATATATAGAAAAAAACAAGCACAGGAGAGGGCCATCAATCAGTCTCCAGTCTCTTCCTTGCTCTCTCTCCTCTTTTTTTTTTTGGTCTGTGTTGACGTTATCTATCCATTAAGAAAAGTACCACACAGAAGTGTCTCCTTTCACATGTATAATGTGAACATTGTTCAGTGCCTACTCTGACTTTGATATTGAGCCCTTTAGTGTCCTGGGGTTATTCCTTTATGGAACGGTTGTGAAAGTGGAATCCATTAGTACATAACAGAGGTCAAGACACAGAATTGTTGTTAATGCCAAAAGAGCTCATTAGTTAAGCCTGTCTAGGTCAAGGGGCTCGAGAGAACACACACACACACACACACAGACACACACACACACAGACTCAGTGAGGGAGCAATCAGTGGTGAAAAAACACAGTCATGGTTCACTCGCAAGGTCAAAGCAGCCTGCTTCCAGAATTGCAACTGCAGCAGAAACTGTGAGGAAAAGTGATCAAATCATGTTCTGGAAGCCAATCAGGGCATGAATAAAATGCTTTTTTCATGATTTCATCTTTCTCTCTTTCTTCATTGTTTTTAATTTAATTACTTATCAAATGTGCAGTAAACAATACTAAGTTCATACATGATGGTCTTGTTGAGTTATCTGAATGGGTGCAATGTGATTGCTGAAGAGCAAGCAGGCAAGGATTAGTGTTTGTATTTATACCCATGTGAATTGTTTTGTGGCCCCATGCTGTGATAAGTGCTATATTATTAAACTTTTACTTGTATAGTTATTTAGTGATAATATAATTTTCATGAAAACAAAATTACAGTTAAAATAAAAATGCATTAACCACAATGACAATGTTCTGATAATAAAACATTGATTTTTATATATTAACACATAATCACCCTGCCCCTCAGGCTGGGGTGTTATAAACATTTTGTATTTAATAATGCTATACTACTGAAAATGTGAATGGATTCCCTTGACAATATGCAAATCCAGCTATTGCAGTTGCAAGCAAATATCAATGTTTATTATACCTTCTAGTTTACAGCACATTCTTGATAGCCTTTCAGGGGACTTTTACTCAAATACCACACTATTAGGCATTCAAACAAGCAACAGTAAGCTTTTGACTTGTGAATGTATTACTTAAATGTTTCCATGTGGATGACTTTTGTAAAACACAAACTATTATGCAAATGACTTTGCAGGTCGTTGCTGTGAATAGATCGTCTTTGAAGATGCAGGAAGTCTCCTTTTTCTTGGATGAGACCAAACGAAGCTTAGAGACTGCTGCAGTGCTGTATAGAACAACGTGGCCTTCTGTGAGAGCATAATTTATTTTGTTAATTCACTGTACCAAAAAGATAAAAATAAGGAATGAACTTCTGAGAAATTGGCCATTGAAGCGATAGATCTAAAACGGTATTAAATATGTAAGCCGAAAAGATAAGGCAATACATCAAAACTGAAATTTACTAAATAATGTATTGTACAGGCCATCACAATATGCACTATTCCCCTGTGGTACAATACACACACACACACACACACACAAAAAAATTGAAATGGACATTGTGAGTGCAGTGTGTGCATTTTTGGGCAATGGTGTCTGTATGCTCCTAGGATGAGATGAGAAAACAAATTTGTCAGCAAAATGCACGACAAGGAGCGACCTGAATAAATTTACAGATTATTCTGATCCTGCTTTTCTCACTAAAATGTACCTGCACTTCCTTGTAAAAACTAAACCTGCTTATCTTTCTTTCACACATTTCCAGCACTTTCATTGTTAACTCCTGGGCTAAATGTAGCCATCACTTAGATTGTTGAGTTTTTTTTTTTGTTTGTTTGGCTCTGTCAAATGATGTTTACTTTGTTCTTCTTCAGGTAGATAAGGAAGCCAATTAATCTCCCTTTTTTGGTGTGATTGAATATTTGCAGTAGCCGTGGACTGAGCTCAGTGAGTGAACATGACTCAAAGGCTTACAGGCAGGCAGGTGGGAATTCGGGTAGAAATAACAGGCCTTGTTACCATAAATAACTCCTCTAACGCATGGCTGGACTTGCCGAACCGTTCTCCACACAGCGCAATTGTTGGTTCTGACTCTGTGCAACATCCTCCTCTATAAATTCCTCTCCACTGGGAAACAGCTAAACCGTATTAGCAGGAGTGAGGCAGAGTGAAATGGAGCAGATGATGTGGACGGGTAGGGGATATAAAAAATATGTGGCATGTCAGGAATTAAAAGGAGATTGTTGGTTCTTGCCATTAATGTTTTTCCTTAAGGTTCACATTGACTTGTCAGTGGGTACCTGGACAGTCATTCTTCAAAAAGGCTTTTGATTAAATAATCAATGAATCTAGTTGTATTCGACTTATCAGAAACAGTATGTTCAATAGTTGAAATAAGTGGTTATATGTAGTAATTAGTAAATTAGTAAGCATGATTGGAGCTGCTGAGCAATCTTAGGCAGTGACCACTTTCATAATCCTAGTGGTCTGAGGTTAGAAGCTTTTCCTGAGCTTCCTGGTGTATCTGTTGGGTTCTTCCTGACTGCAGCAGGGAAAAGGGTGTTACCTGGCTGGTTGGGATGCCTAATGTTTCTCTTTGTGTGCTCAGATGAACAAACCACTCTTCATGGGGCCCTGTGGTTCTGCTAATGCTGTTTCCCTACCAGACACTCATAATGGTATGCTGATTATTAATGGAATATTATAGTGGATGTTAATACAACTATACTGTTCAGTTTCCATCATAATGTCACATAATAGTAAAATAGTCATCTCAAAGTTGTAGGAAAGCATTGATCATATCTGCTTTACTACATTTACTTTAATTAAGTTGCTTGATTCCCAAATGAATTATGAACTAGTTAAAGGAGTTATGGCCTTTTCTGCAGTGAGCCAAGTCAAGTACATGCTGCCTCCCGCAGCACAGAAACA
Organism: Eupleurogrammus muticus; assembly: GCA_036785175.1. Lineage (NCBI taxonomy): Eukaryota > Metazoa > Chordata > Actinopteri > Scombriformes > Trichiuridae > Eupleurogrammus > Eupleurogrammus muticus. The sequence continues at coordinate 14,247,017 of JAYKQN010000010.1, read as the reverse complement.
GTGCCTGTGGTCTTCTTGTTAAAATTTGAAAAGAAGCTATCAGAGAGTTTTTTCTGTTTTGTCTGCCCTGCCGATCCTCTGTAAGGCCGTGTTCATGAACTGAAAAAGCACAACAGACCAGAGATTCTGGATCCTATTAGAAGACGGATGTTATCACACAGATTACCGGACAAGCTGTAAAATAGGTTTTTGTCTGTTTGACATAGCCGTAACGGAATGATCTAACACGTTTGTGTCACATAAGAATCCACACGTTAGACCAGTCAGCGAGCTGAACACTGAATAGACAGCCCGCAGGCGATATCAAACAGCAACTTTCACACATCCTAAAATACACTGAGCGGACTCATAACTGAGACTGACAGTGCTGAGTCAGCACTTCCTGGAGCTCTTTAGCTGTCAGGTTCCATCCTCTTCTCTGTCTTGGAGTCTCTATCATCTTTGTACTGCACACTCTGCTCAGCTTGACGGGAAATGCCTTGAGTTTAGCCTCCATACATCTCTGTGACTGACTCAAGGCTACTCCCCTGCTTCTTCTGACTCACTCACCATGCTCCCTCCACCTCCTTCCTCCTCTGATATTCCACTCCCCCACATATGCACCTGAGATCTAATACCTCATATAATAACAGAGGCACACACCTGAGCAGATATACACGTGTAAACATGTATCGACTTACCTTACAAGAACAGCTTAACACACATATAATGATATCCTCGGGGGCCTGTTCCTCAGCTGTTTTAATAATTGAATTATTTTATCTTGAATAGGCTTTGTGTAAACAAAAAAGGCTGCGTGAAGGAAAAGCGCCTCGCCTCCTCCCTGGCGTCTGGAACCTGTGAGAAGCTTTGAAGTGTGGCCTTGCCTTCGACGCACATCAGAGGTGCTGTTTGCAAAAGTCTGGCCACATGGCTGAGGTGACAGCATTGTGTGTGTGTGTGTGTGTGTGTGTGTGTGTGTGTGTGTGTGTGTGTGTGTGTGTGTGTGTGTGTGTGTGTGTGTGTGTGTGTGTGTGTGTGCGCGTGCGCGTGCGTGTACGTATGTATGTACGTACGTACATGTGCTTTTAATGAGAAAGGAGGGCGAAAAGACGAAGAAGGAAGAGATGATGAATGATATGAGAGCACCCACAAAACAAAGATGAATGATGCACAGCTTTTTCATTTTATGGTACTTTTTCCGGGCAATTATGATTATGCAGGTAATCATACCAGGCGGTATAAGTGAGTGATAAATTTGGGACAGAGAAAAAGAGAGGAAACAGGGATAAGAGCTGTGTTGCTGTATATATGAAAACAGATTGGATTGCTTGGTAAGAGAACAAGAGGCAAGTGTTTTTGGTGTCTGTGTGTTGAGAAAGTAAGGAAAGGTAAGCTAATAAGTATAAGAATCAATTGCTGAAGAGGTGTTTTTATTCACTGAAACGTTCACAGTAGCCTTTGTATATCGCTACTCTCATTGTTGCTGGTGTCAGCATGTTTATACCTCTCAACCTTGGCCTCATTCACAAGGATCTGAAAGGACTTTTTGCATGTTGCTGATACAAAGGGCATCCGCTAAGTCATCCCTGGCTTTCCAGTCTGTCTCCCAGCTGCTGGTAGCTGCAATGATTCAGGTTTGAAGTTGCCTCGGCGTAAAGGTGAAGCAGAACGTGTCAACATGTACACTAGTCTCTCTCTCTGCAGTTCTCTGTCCTCCTTCAGCGTCACAGTTTGTGTGGACAGACGTAAGGCAAGTCGATATTTGTCATGTAGTGTGTGTGTGTGTGTGTGTGTGTGTGTGTGTGTGTGTGTGTGTGTGTGTGTGTGTGTGTGTGTGTGTGTGTGTGTGTGTGTGTGTGTGTGTGTGTGTGTGTGTGTGTTCTGTTCTATCTCCTCTCTCCCACCCCACATCATCTGTGGGCGATGTGTCTTTTGTGGCTCCCGGTAATAAAGCCATTAATCATGTTCACTGTTTGCCACAAACATGCCACGCTGCACCCGCTGCAAGATGTCTCACTCTGTTTGTCCCAGGATGCAACAGCAGATGCAGCTCACTGTAAGTGAGTGTAATGAGAAATGTCCCAGCAGTGTGTGTGTGTAGGTGTGTGTGTGTGTGTGTGTGTGTGTGTGTGTGTGTGTGTGTGTGTGTGTGTGTGAGAATAGATGTCTACACAAATATCCAGTATGTTAGAAAATTAAAAGTGACTTCTATTCTTAAAGAGAGAAGCGCTTGAAACACTCCTTTAGTTCTGAGAGTTCAGTAAGTGATTTGCCACTATGAAAAAGTCAAGTTGAATACTGATGGGTTCCCGATATCTCTTGTCACTCATTGGCAGCACATTGTTGCCTGTTTGACTGGTCATCTCTCAAAAGAAATAATTCTAAACATTTTACCTTACCCTTGACCCCCCCCTTTTTTTTTTTTTTATCTACCTTAACGGGACCCTATTTGGCCCTTTTTCCAGTTCAATATTTTAATTTTCACGGTCTATTTATAAATATCAACATGTGTTTTGGCACAAAAGAGCCTAGACTGTTTCCCATGTGGCTGTGCAGCCTGTGCAATGCACTGGGGCCCTTGAAACCTGCAGCTCATGATTACTCTGAGCCAAGCGGTCTGTGTAGGGTGCGTCCAAAGACTTGGGCTGTGTAGGAATTCACAGATGCAACAATGAACACAGAGATGGTCTTTTGTACAGTAATGACATTTTGGCAGTAAAATGTCAATAATATCAGAACATGTGTATGTAACATTTGCATTTGTATAATCATACCTTGCAATTCTCAAATCAATGAAAATTAGTTGATTTCTTCAACATCTTTGTACAGGTTGTGCTGTATTTGCTGCAGTATGAAAATAATGACTGAATAAGCATTGAACACAAAGCGAATGCAGATATCACTCTGCTCATTGTACACACTGCAGACATTTAATCCAAAAGAGTGAACGTTTATTCAACTTACATGTAGTCAAATCAAGTCAGTTTTATGTGTATTGCCCAAAATCACAAATCAGAAACTCAAATTTAGTCATTACCGTTTAACAATCATTCTTTTTGTGAACAAAATCAAATTGTTGTTAATGTTCATTCATTGTTGGAAAATGGTCATAACAAAATTGGACCCAGAAAAGCAATCCGAAGCTGTCACATTGAAAACGTTTTCCCTGATTAAAAGTATTGTGTTGTAATTTTGTTCTAATTTTTTTTTTTTTTTAAGATTTTTTTTCCTTTTTGCATTTTGAAAATTAGCTGAAAATGTCAAGAATGAAGTCAAAATACAGGGTCAAGAAAAATCTGACATGTAGTATAAGTATAAAGTCAACTCCTGTCATGTGCCAGTGTGTGTGAGGTTACATCATAGAGAAGAAATTGTCTGACTTGCAGTTTTCTGAATGAACATTTTGTCTCTGTGTTTCACGCACAGTTGTAAGCATCCTTTGCATCTTTCAATTACAGCTATTTCAGTTTGCATGAATGAGACCACCTCCTCAAGTTTGTGTGGCGTCGCCTTCTGAACAGACACAATTTTCAGGACATCTCTCATCTCTTTAAAGTCCTGAAGGTGTGCTAAAGAGAAAGAATTTCCTTGTGACAGATTGATGCATTATTTCTGTAATTCTTCTGCACAAGATTTTATGTAGAGCAAGCCATAAAAAGCAATGCCAAAAACAAAAAAAATCTTCCTCCCCTTTTTTAAGCCGAGCCCTAATACTTCTCAGTCTGTTACCTACATATAAATTCAATTCATAGTCTGAAGTTTGAAACAGCAGCGCATAGAAAAGCTGCTTCAGGGGCTTCGCTGAAAGCAGTGTCACACTTGGGTCTACACACTAACTAATGTACTCTTATTTAACCATCAATCCCCCTTAGCTGATGGCAGCAGGTTTCCCACAGTGCCGTGGTCATACATAAGCAATGAGAAATCGTTGATCATCTCAGATTAGGGTCCATTGAGGAGATGGTTGATTTTGAGGGGAATGGTGTAATGTCTCCTCTCATAGGCTTTTCTTGGCTGCCCTTGAACCGGCGTCTCAAGTTGTGAACTCCCATCTTAAGCCAATAGAAGACAAGTTTGTTTGTTTTTAGCTACACAACTGTGACTATTTATTGGTGAAACAATTTAAAATCACCCTGTTTCAAGTTGAGTGAGATATGTTAGAGAACTGACAACAGCTTTGGACAGTGGTGGTCTTTTTATTTGATCAATAGGATTTCAAAGGAATGATAGCTCCAAGCTAAAGGTAATAACTTTCCATATGTGTAGCCTGGCCTCTCTAAAAGGCCAGGTTATTCTAAAGTAATAGAAATGTAAAAGCTTTCCAGTATCTCATTTATCTTTGTTCCATCCACTTATGCATGTGCACACTGCACAGTATTGATTCAGGAGTGCTGTCTCTGCAGAATATCTATGCATCCTCTAATGAAACACACATTCTTGCTCTTTCCGCCTCCCTCTTTTCCCGCAATATCCCTCTTGCCGCCTTCAATGTCTGCCTGTTATTATTGCTCTTCTGTTGCCAGTGCTCTCACCACCGACGTCTGTGTAGATTCTCAAGCATCCAGGTCATTGTAGTGTCAAAAGAGTTACTTGTAAGCAACTGGACTTTTTCTTGGAGCTTGAAGACATTTCACCTTTTATTCAAAAGGCACCACCGACTCACACTTCAACACTGCACACACATACACACACATCCATTCTTAGTCCTCTTTGTTCAATCATTTCTTCAGGCCCTTGGGTCAGTTTCCTTTCATTTAAATCCTTCCACACTTATGTCCAATCTTTCATAATCTTTACTCTTCCCTCCTTATATTCAGAATATAATTTATTTTTATTTCTGACTGTGATTTATTCTTCTTTTCCTTTGATTAGAACTGGACCTTCGCTACTTCTGGAGGTGGAGTGCATTCGAGGACTACCTGCTCTTCTGTTTTGGCTTCACCGTGCTGTGTGCCTTGGTCACTCTGCTTCTGCTGGACTCTGCCGTGTTTGTGGAGACACTGGGCTTCCTGGCCGTGATGTTTGAGGCCATGTTGGGCATCCCGCAGCTACTACAAAACCTCAACAATCACTCCACAAAAGGCATGAGGTAAAGAACGTTCTGAGGTCAGAAAGAGTTTTGCAGGAAACTCACTATTCATACAGTCAAACTTCCTCAGGACTTTGGAATATTGCTCACTGTGCCACTGTGTACTCTCATTAACCTTAATGTCTAGGGAGTACAAGTAATTTACATTCTAATAAACTCAATATGCTAATAAGGTCATTTATAATCATTAAAAGCTACTGGTTTTCATTTATGTGTATTCAGCGCCTGAAGACTGCAACTCATCACACAGTCAGCTCCTGAACTGGGCTTGGGACTGAAGTTTTAGATGCATTCCATCCATCCATCCATCCATTGTCTATCCCGCTTATTCCCTTTCGGGGTCGCAGGGGTCTGCTGGAGCCTATCCCAGCGCGTTAAGGCGAGAGGCAGGGATACACCCCAGATGGTCGCCAGCCAATCGTGGGGCACACACACCATTCACACACCATTCACTCTCACACTCACACCTATGGGCAATTTAGAGTTTACCAATTAACCTGAGCATGTTTTTTGTATTGTGGGAGGAAACCGGAGTACCCGGTGAAAACCCACGCAGACACGGGGAGAACATGCAAACTCCACACAGAAAGGCCCCAGACCCAGGCCCCAAGGCGGTCTTGAACCTGCGACCTCCTTGCTGTGAGGCAACAGTGCTACCCACCGCACCACCGTGTCGCTAGATGCATTCTATAAGTGAAAAAAAAAACAGATTCAAAGTCCTTAGTGAGTCAGCCTGATCCCAGAACCCTGAACAGTCCACTAAGAGTTATCTATCTTTTTCTTTGACATGTCCAAATGAATTTCTAATGATGAACAGTATCACACGGAATTCGATTTAAAAAAAGCTGAATTTTTCATGTTTAACAGAATGTATTATAGAGAACAGGATGAATAAAAAGTAGGAAAAGATGTGAATAATATGTAGGGATTAATCTGGAGGTGTGCGTAAATGGTTCTGAGGCACGACGTGGAGGCGAAGAAGTTATTTGCCAAAAAAACAATAATAAGGGCATTAGTTTATATTTTTACGTTTTTTTCTCAATCAGAATTTTAAGTTTTCTATGAGTCCTAACTCAGTTTCCCTGGCAACGCCTGAGCGCCTGACTGCAATGAATCATTAGCATCCCATTCAAGATCTTCATGCAATGTTAACGTTCCTCCCACTCCAGTAAGTAGGATTTTATCTAGGATAGACCTTAGATAAAGCTAAGCAACAGGAGTTATTCTGGGATTGAACCTAGTTTTTAACAAAGTTTTCAAATTGAGTTCGATTTTAGAACGACTTAACAGACATTCGCTAAATTGGTGGGTTAAATTGGAAATATAGCTATCAAACAAGTGCTAATTAATTGACCACATTTTGCTTTATTTCTTTCCTTCCTTCTCTATTTGTTTTTCCTCTGCTTGTAACCCATTTTTTAAAATATTTTTTCTCCAAACAGATTGAAAGACATTTATAAATTAGCCATTGGTCTGTTTTCCTTTGTGGTCTGGTTGTTACTTCATCATGTTGAGAACTCAGCTGTGCATGCTGCAGCTACAACTTAGTTTGACGGCTGTGCTCTTTAATGTTGCTATGGTTACAGGTTTGGCAGCAGACGAATTATACAGCTGATTTAACTTTAGCAGAACTACATGTGCATTAAACAGTTTTGAAGCAGACCTGACATTTATATACACTTGTATTGTCAGTAACATTACTGAGACAAATGTTTCTGGTTAACTGTATTGTATATAAGTGTATATTTATCTACACATCAATGGCATTCATCGCAGGGGACATGTCTTTATTGATATTTTAATTAACTGTTTCTAAGTTCTGTAGGGCACCTTGTAAATGTATCATTAGGAGGCTGCCATATGTCAATTATGGAAAAAAGCATTATCACAATTATTTTGGTCGATATTGAAATCATAATATTCATTTTTTATATGCATTGATTATTGTTTAGTTTTAGCACTTTTGTTTGAGATGGGTGAACTGATTTTTTTTGGTGCAAAGAGCCAGTTACCTTTTAGCAAATCTTCCACATTTTGTGCTTCTGCCTCTTGTCCGGGCTCTCTCTCTCTCTCACCAGTTCTCAACCTCACTTGCGCTGTGGCAATGTATAGTGCAAGCCCGTCTCTTTCAGAAATTGTGTAATTGTGTGTTCAGAAATTTTTTTCAACCTAATTATAGGCATTTTGATTATATGAGTGCCTGGTTGGGCGTGAAGTGATCAAAGTTGCCCTCACATGTCTTGTCAGGGACATGTTTTAGTAGTCCACTACCTCCTTCAACGTTACGGGGGATGGGGGTCAGAGGTCATGATGGTTAGGTTGTTGTGTTTCCTGTTCCGAAAGGTTTTTTGGAACTTAGGCCTGGTATAGGGGCAGAAAGGTCAAGTGCATGGACACCACCTTGTGGTCAGACACACCCAGACACACCCACTATGACTGAAACTTCCAGGTCCTTGTAGCTCTATAAATAGATGCGGACTGTCAAGTGTTATTAGCAGTGTCTCAGGCATCTTGCTACTTTGGGATTTCAGCTACATCGACCACAACAGTGTGAAGGCTCCAGTGATCTTAGGGATAAAAGTATAATCATATAATATGCCGGAGCCATCCCTATACAAGATACTCCAGTGATCTTGAAGGAATAAAGTGTTCGATATCCTGTGGGTGATGGCTGCCATTGATATATTTCCATGGTGGCATATTGCATTCATGTGAGAAAAAAATTGTGAGTTTTTCAGGATTTATGAATAATCATTATTATTATTATTTGCAATATTTTGACAATATTTTGCAAATATTTTATTATCTTTATAATTTCTGGATATTTGTAATCATTTTACATAATGAGTCAAACATATTCTTAAATATGTCATAGAGCAAACTTAAAAAAATCACAAACCTTTATATGGAAGCCCTGAGGGGCAAATGTGATTTTTTGTGGAGAATAGTCATGATGCCACTGTTCATTCCCTCGTTTTATTAACTGGCTTCATTGTACACACACTTCACTGGCTTCCTGTCTCCATCCAGATCAACTACAATATCCTGCTGCTCACAAATGCATGGGCTTTATTATATTGATGGTGACCAATTTGAAAAGGAAAAAAAAATTTAAATGTATTTCTGCAAATCAAAGGGTGATCTGACTTGTCTCTTGAATCTCTCTGAATAAAGGTATTTCCATAGTCCTAAGGTACTTTTACACCGAAAAGACAGTCAGCATTTGCAGTAGAATTTTATGCTTAATGCAAAATTACAAGCCGTCTGACCTCTTCTTTCAAAAATTATAACAAAAAAAAATCTGTTAAAAGAATCATGAGATCCATTCCAAGGCACATTCTTGATAGTAGCTTTACTACCTTGTTGAGGCCCACTTTCTGATGTTAATGCAGTATTCTCATTAAATACATTTCTAATGTTAAGGCAGTATTCACATTAAAGTGAGAGGGTGAAGGGGGGTTGCTGGGCAGTCAAAAGCATTAGGTTGAGTTTTGAATGTTTTTTTTCTCTCTTAAGAGTGTGTGAGGGTGCAAAAAGGTACTAAAATTAGTAATTAGCCTTTCAAGTAGCTTACTATGACATCAATTATGCTGCAAATGGCACATAACCTCCTTCAAACTGTGATCATTATTTCTTCATTATGTTTATTGTCTGTCATCAGTGCAAAAAACACACATTCTGTGTGTGCACACGTGTGCGTACGTGTGCGTGCGTGTGTGTGTGTGTGTGTGTGTGTGTGTGTGTGTGTGTGAGAGAGCTGTGAGCTGTAAGTGGTTTTGTTTATCATATTTTTAAAATGAATAGTCTTGAAATTTTGTCCCCATTCAAGGAGCCAACCATGAGTCAGCCTACTTGGCCAGCTGAAGTCTCTGTCCTTCTACAGATCACTTTACTGTTCTTGTTTTTTATATATATTTTATAGTGCTCTGTATACTTTTTCTGTGAGAGACAATCTTGGTAAATGTAGGTGGATAATATTTACTGTACAATGTCAGGCAGGACTCAGGTGTAGAGAACTTAGTGGTAGCAGAGTTTATTGTTAAAACCGGAGACCTATTAACAGAGTGACAAATTACTGAGAAGCTATTGTGGTTCTCAGAGGAGAGGCACAATAATCTGAAAAGATCTAAGGAAAGGGAAAACAAAACAGAAAAAAAATCACCTCAAGAGGAGGAAGAAGACTAATTACAGCCACAAAGCAAATAAGGCCAACACAAATGCTCTGAAGCGAGGAATTCGTGATCTGATAATGAATTTTAAAAAAATCTAAAAGCAGATCAGACCAAAAAACAGAGGATCTTAGGTAAAATCAGTCCTTATTAGCTATAATCAGCTATGAAAACAAACAAGCTTTGACTGAAAACCTAAACTAAGATATATTATAAATAAAAAAATCATTCGGAAGGTTCAAAGGCTTATGTGCAGCACTCTCTATGGCTCAAGCGAACTGACTGATAGACAAAGCCACTCTGGGCACCCAGACCTTTTTGAGCACATGGAGGATGATGGGGAGCAGATGGAGACAATCTGTAATCAGGGCAGACTCACAGGTGACACATGAGGAAGGACAAGTGCTCTCAAGTATTTTCAAAATGAAACAAATGAATGCCATCAAAATGTCAGGGAAAAAAGACAAGACAAGCCTCACCAAGGTGTGACATACAGTACATATTGTCCAATCTTCCCTGTATGTGTACGGTTCTGCTTTGAGTTCCCCTATATTTCTATACACCTCCACAACATTTTTATGCTAAGCAGTTGTGTAATCAAAATGCTGCACTTCTGTACATTATGCCTCATTTCACATGAAGTATCCTCAGGGTGGACATCTGGGCTTGTGCTTTCTCTAAGCACTCTTATAACTCAGATTAAGTATCAGCAAAGGTTTAACTATGAAATAATGACATGTCTGTTGAGTAAAATAAGAATATCATTTGCAAAACTAACTAATTAAACAAGTGTTCTCTTCTAAGCATTTTGATTATCTTGGCCAGTGATATAAGCATTATAATCAGATCAAAAGTCAGAACTAGTTTTAATCTTAGTTGAACTTATGCATTGATTCATGAGTAGGTGCTGAATAAAAAAAAAAAGCTGTTATAGACTAATCACAATGCTAAATGATCCTTTTTCAGAAAATACCACAATTTCAACTTAAAAAACGTATATTGTTGCTATTGATCTTATCAGACTAATTGCACAATTGACATTACCGGCTTGAAACAACCGATTCAGCAGGTCTGTCCCTGTGCGCAAAACATGTTCGATATCCCTTGACCCTGATCACATATACATAAAGATTCTCTCATTTGTTCGGTTAAGCTTGAGCAAACAGTTTTCCAGATGTGATGATGCAGCACATGGTCTGCACTTCCTCTCCTGTTGCCTGTGTAAAAGTGTTGACTTGTTGTTGTGCATTCAGAATCCCATGAGTCCTATTACTGAGGTGTGATGGTGTCTGTATGGATCTGTTCCATAAGGATGGCTCACCTTTTCCAACACAGCCAAATGATCGCCTTCAAATTGATGTTGTGGAAAAGCTAAAAGTTAAAAGAGGGAATCCTCTGTTGGTCTCTCTCTCTCTCTTTCTCTCACTCTCTCTCTCACACACACACACACATAGGCATGATTAATCACTGTCATTATAATTAAGTTTTCTGGTCACTATTGACACTTTCAGGAATGTGTGTGCACGCTTTCATGCTCATATCATTGCTCCTGGGAAGTGGAGGTAAGAAGAGAGTGATAACAGAAAGATACAGTTGTAGAGCCAGTGAGAGGGACAGAGGAAAGTTAAAACTGGATGAGGTTTGGAATCAATTAGGTGTGAATGAGGGAAGACTGGTAGACGGTAGACTGGAGATGTGAGAGATTATATATCACAGAGAGAACTCCCTTTATATTCAGTCCCATTTCCTTACTGGTGCATTTAAACCTAAGCTGTTAAAGTCTCTCATCTAGTTAAACACAGACGCACATTTATATATCTGATGAAAAGGGTATAAAACAGAAGTGAAACAATTTTGTGTACCCGAAAAGTAATTAGCTATCTCCTTGATCGTTTCACTATCTATTACTTCTAACTCTCATAACTATCGCAATGTATAGCATATGAATTCTAGTTGCAGTCTCAACTAGGTATGCTCATCATAAGTTAATGTTTTTTTAATCTGTTATTTCATATATACCAAACCTATTCCTCACAGTACATGCAGCTCTCCAGGTTGTTTTCCTGAGCTAATGGTATGTCATAAAGAAGAAGAGCACTCCATAGAATGCAGGCCTCCACCAGGAAGTGCTGGGCAGGTTCTTTGTTCAGTGTGTATTCATGAGATGCAGTTTACGATATCGAGGAGTAACCAGAGTACACTGACGATTATAGCGATGTGCAAGCTTGGTCAGTCACAGGCCACTTCCAGGAGGAGAAAGGTTTCAGCAATCAATAACATACATACATACACACACACACAGACACACACACACACACTAACATCTATATATAGATGTGTGCGTGTGTGTGTGTGTGTGTGTAATAAATTGTGAATCACCACAACTCATGAAATTCTCTTGATTATACCATCATGATTGTGCACAGCATAAAGAAGTCTGATGGTTCCACTACTATGAGATATTACCCGAAAACATATAAACACATGATCAGATGTACAATTCCCTACTGGCTCTACAAAAAAACAAAAACAAATAAAAAAATGAAATTGTACTGTTCAATCAGATCATTATTAATTTGCTGGCCAGGATTTCAGCTGACAGTGTTTGGTCACCCACTTGCCATTTGAAAGCACTCATTACTCTACAATCGTAGACATTCTAGGCTACAACGGAGTGTTATCTGATTTGTTTATATGAACAACTGTGTGTGTATATGAGTGATTGCGCTCTCCGCCCAGCTGCCTGGGGAGACTGCTTGTTGTTTTTCTCTTCCCTCTAATTAAACTTTATCTATTTTGCCTCCTTTCCAAGCTCTGCACCAAAACTATCAACCTTCACAATGTCACTCGGTGACAGTGGAAGGGGATAGAAACGGTGGCAGTCTGTCCGTCACACTGAGAGAAAAGTATGCAGACAAGTACAATACTGCTCCCCTTCCCAAATGTGTGTGCATGTATGTGCATGTGTGTATTCAGCTCTTTTTCTTTATCACTCTCAGTACTCATATAGCAGAACAACCAGTGAATAAAAGTTGGCTTGCTTCCTCATGGCTGACAGTGGCTTTAGGAGCGATATAGGAGAGATGCTCCACGGTCTGCCAGAATTTTACTTCTAAGCTAAAAAATGTGTTGTTGCTATTTTTTTTTCAAAAATTATAGCCCTGCCTCAATAGAAAAATAGATTTCAACATATAAATAGTAAGTGATTTTGACATATTCCTGTGCAAATAAATACAGCCAAATCTTCACAGTATTGCAGAAGAAGTGTGAAATACAGATTTACAGGTTTAGTCGTTGAAAAACAGTTTGGTAATACCACTGTATTTTCTCTATAAACTTGTTGACTTTCATTCTCATAGGCTCACAGTCTGAAACAACCTAACACCAAACTTTATATCAATGTAGCTTGATATTCGGGATGGGAATCATTTGTTCATAATTGAGGCATGGTTTATGAAAGTCCAGACTTCTTTATTGGCAGCTGTGAATGTTTGTCTTTGTCTATGTCTGCATGTATTTTATAGCCAATCATATCATACTTACCCAATGATGATTAAATACTTGGGCACTAAAACTTGCTTATTTTTCAAACTGAACTCAGTATAATTACTTAAAACACTTTCTAAGTCTTTACCATCAGCTACCATGTTGGATACACAGTAACAAATCAGGAAAGTCGCTGTTGTGTTTCATCATCATCTTGCTGCACCCACCCTTGTTCTGTGATTGGCTCCCTAGATGAGAGGAAAATTGGGTCCTTGGTGGCCAAACTAAATTTCACAGCAAAGTGAATTTGCATGCAATTAAGGACGCATATATCCAGGCTAAATATTCACACAAATAATTAAACAGTGGTGTCTTCAATGTGTGTGCACAAGAACAAAAACTTTGCTCCTTAGCATTTAGAGTGGCCAACCTATCAACAGGATACCTTTTTAAGTGCTGCATGCACTCTAATGAAACTAGCTAGAAAGCTTTATTTCACATTGGACAGATTTTATATCTGACTTTGTTGTATTTACATAGGAAGCTACTTCCTCACCTTCTGATACAGCTTAGCAGTGTGACACAAGGTAATGTAAATAAGTTAAATTCCAAGGCCATGTTGTATCTACAGCACAGGACAGTTGCATAAAGCCGAAATCACAGTAGGAGCGTACAATGCACTAGAACTGTTTTTAACGTGTATACCCCAACAAACAATGAAACCAATTCTGTTGTCTTGTAGCTATTAATAGGAGAAAAAGCAAATTGGCCATCTAGAAAAAAATGTGGACCTTTACAACACATATAAAGCATTATATAGTTAACATAAACAATTTTCATTTCAGAAATGTAACCTGTGAAATTTCTCCATACACGCACAGACACCACTTGGACATACATATCAATACAAACACACTCATTTCAGATGAAATTTGCGCTTATGTCCTTCAAATTCAATAATCCATGAAATTGCCTCTGGCAAAACCCCAAGCGGAAACCAGAGAACTGGCATTTATTTGTTCTTCAGGGAAAATGGGAGAAAAGGGTTTATTAAAGCAGAATACATGAATGTGATTAAAATATATGGATTTGATGGGCAAATGAGTTTCTGTATTTTGGTTATATCCCCATGTACACACATGCACACATTTAGACATCCATAGTGTGTGTGTGTGTGTGTGTGTGTGTGTGTGTGTGTGTGTGTGTGTGTGTGTGTGTGTGTGTGTGTGTGTGTGTGTGTGTGTGTGTGTGTGTGTGACTCCCCAGAACCAGCAGCCCCTGCCCTTTTGTGACACAATCCACTTACCACAGAGATTATAAACCTGTAAGTCTCACTGCTTTTAAAGTAACCCCCCGTACGTCGCATGGGTTTGTAAAATTTTAAAAGTCAGCAGACATTTAGTGGAAAAAACGTGGCTTGTACTGGACATACTGTTGATGACAGGAAATAGCATTTATCTATATGGGACTCCAGGTCTATAATTTCCATGTTAGATTTCCAACAAAGGGACTAACGTTTACCACTAATTCAGTTAAATAAATAAAAGAGAAATCTAGGCTGCGAATAGATAAAAAGCAGGCTGAATTGCATGTATTAGAGCAGGTATTTTTTATTAAAAAAAAAAATCGTTTTTACTTCATACCACCTAAAATATATATGTTGTGTTCATTGCTTCAACGGCATGTAGTTAAAGGTTTTTATTCAACATGATCTGTAACACATACACAAACAAACAAACACACACACACACACACACACACACACACACAAACACACACACACACACACACACACACACACACACACACACACAAGCCCCTCTGATACAGATATGGATCATCATTTAGTTGATTAAACACATATAGATATAGATTATGGTGTACACAGATAAGAAACTGACTAATAACTACACATACTACTCGTTAAAGCTGTAATATACTTGGCAGCAATTATAATAGCAGGTTAAATCCCCATTTGGAAACCAGGGTAATAGCACAAAAAAAGAAAATAATTTCTCAATAATCCAAAAAAGTCTTTTTTTAAACTAAAATTTTAAGCTTGGGCTTTAGTTTGACAGTCTTTTAAAGTATAGTGCATGAATTTATACTGTAGCAGCTGTGAGATCAAAAAATATGGTTTTAATGGGTTTCAACGGGACCTAAAACAGCCCTAAGGTGCCATAGAGGAGTACATGCTCCAAAATAGACTTAATATAGGTTGAATTTGAAAACAAGAAATGAATAAACAGTTCTACTAAATATAATTGCTAAAGCATTATCACAGCCGTAATTATCACAACATGAAACTAAACACCCATTTAGGTCCCTAGTGAGGGTAAAGAAGCAAAGCAATGACAAATAGAGCATTTTTAATTATGTAGGATTACTGATGATGAAATAGCCATCACAATTAGGCCATCTCATCTAATTTGGCTTGTTTACATTCTCCAAAAAATATCTAAAATATCCTCAGGCAAACTGTCTGATACTCCTTCTTCTGCTCCTCTGCTTCATTTTGTGAAGTAGAATCCATCATTTTCTGGCAGGTTGGGAACTTTTCGGGTGTTTGCCTGCGCGCGATCGATCGACATGCATAATTCATAGTTAGTGGGTTAAGAGCAGCTCGGCTCCGCTCTTACTGGGCCCTTTGATTCTCATCTCTCTATCTGGCCCCCCTCAGGGAGAGCTACAGCCCTGCTGTTAAATCACCTCACACACGCCCTCATGTGTAGGCGGCGGCACACACATTATGCACACACCGACGGGTGCACAAATGGGTATGCGTGGACACACACACATAATGCCACACACACATTAGTGTACTGAAAAACACTAGATTGTAACTATTTGAAGCTTTAAAAATCAGCCCCTGTTACTTGAGTGAGCCTTGTTCCATGAGCTTTGTGTTAGTATTATTAAGCCATTGCGACGACTGTCTAACCTTTTCTCTCTTTTCCTCTAGAGAATTTCTAAGTCTCTCATACAATGTGTGATTCTTCATTTGAAGCTCAACGACTACAATGGGTTTATGGAAAATTGAACAATAAATGTTGTTAAATGTACTTTAGTCTAAAAACAGTACTACAGACTCGGTGGTAAGGTTCAGGCAAAGAATCGGTGTGTGTCTCATTCTTTTTTAACAGCTTTGTTTTGAATACATCATTACTTTCACATTGAAATCTGAACTGTGTTGCATATCCCCTCGTTCCTTCACTCCAATATCCATCCATCCATCCATCTATCCATCCATTCACTCTTCCCTTGGGCAGCGGACAAGGTAAAAGAGTGGACGCAGGGGCAAGACGATAACAAAAGGAGGGAAGGAAGGAATGCTGAGGAAGAATGTTTAGATGCAGGTTAAAGTTCCTCGACCGGGGAACTGATTATCAAAGTTTTCTATGTAATTTGTGATTTTCTATACAGGGAGCATCCAGTGAGCTTGGCTTTATTCACTCAGGCTTTTAAGCACCTTCTCGCAGGGTCGGGAGAAGGTGTGGGTGGGTTGATTTGTGAAAACCACTGTGATAACAACCAGAAAATAAAGTAATGAATGAATGAATTATTCTTGTTTCTCACAACCAATTCTCACAATCTTCATTCACTCTGTCATGGCAGGGTTGTACAGCTGTGATCAGTCTGTTTGGACTTACAGGGCTACTGCAATGTGACGTTGGGTTGCATTTCTGCCAAAGTTAATTCAGTTTCAACTTCTTGCCAGGCTGCTGCTGTATTTATTTTCAGCACTAAATGTGGTGTGCACAATCAATCAAGCATTTCTTTATTGAATGTAATCAGAGATTTGTGGGATTGTTCACGAACCACATTCTGTCTGGTGATAGCTTTGGGCCTCACAGCTCATTTGCTGCTTCAAAAGTGACATTTAAAGATGCACCAGGCTATTTCTCATCATTTGGGACGTGAAATCAGTAAATTGTACACACCATACATACATCCACTTAATTATCTCTCTTCCTGTTTCTCTGTGTCTCTTTCTAAATGTCACAGCCCTGTTTCCTGTAGTAGTGTTCCACTTGTCCGGTTCAGCTGCTTAGAGGAGCTAATAGCTGGCCTGACAGAACTCGCTCAATACCCAGCACAATTACTGCCTGGCCCACATACGGCACAGCCATCGCACCTTGTGATCAGACCCCACACGCTCCCTCCATCGCTCTCTCTCCTGTCATGTCACTCCCTGACTATCGGGGTGGCTTCGTTTCTCACCATCCTCTAGATTTATTGTCCCTTGCACGGCTGTGTTGTCATTCACCTCTCATCATTTTCCCCTTTTCCATCATTCTCCCTCATCCATCTCCCAACTCCAGTCTTTTTTTTTTTCCATCAATGTAGTACCCAGTTCAACGTATCACCTTTTCCTCTCTGATCTCTTGCCACTTACCTCAGATGAAGGTGTCAGGTCAGTAGTAATCAATGAGAGACTTGTCAAGGCTGACCTCAACTCTCAACTGAGTCAGCATTAGTGCGCGTGTGCGTGTGTGTGTAGTATATGTGTATATGTGAGTGTCAGTCAGTGTGTTGGCATGCTTGCTGGTATGTCTGTGCAGCCAGAATTGATTTTTTTTTTTTGCAATTGGTACCCAGGGCTAAGCTGAGCCACAGGCTGTACAGCAAGTCATAATAATTGTGTGCGTGTGTTTGTGTGTGTGTGTGTGTGTGTGTGTGTGTGTGAGAATATTCGTGGGAGTATTTTTTTATCCCTCTGCATCTTGCTGTTTTGTGCAAATTAAGGCAGACCAGCACACGGTTGATGAGAGAGGGAGAGAGAAAGGGGGAGGTAATCAGTCATTTAGCCAGTCAGTCAATACCATAATCAGTCCTTCTCCCTGAGGACACACAAATCCTCACTCAGGACTAAGTTCAGTTGTTTGTTCTTTGTATCTTTCATCACCTGTCAACTGAGCCGCAAGTCAGATGGAACCACATGAGACTAGCACGACAAAAATGTAGAAAATAGTGTGTGTGTGTGTGTGTGTGTGTGTGTGTGTGTGTGCAAGCGCACATACTGTACATGTGTGCCTGCCAGAGACGAATGACCTCAAACTGGTGTCCTGTCTCCATTCTTATGCGCTGCCGTAGAGACTACTTTTGTACAGATGACCCGCCCTCCTTAATTACATTTTTAATGACTCATCCTCGTTAATGATGTTTGCCATCTCCTGAGCAAAGAAATTAGCCAAAGGGGGTAGAGGAGAATTTGGGAGGGCGAAGGAGGGAGAGGGAGATTTTGGCAGAGGCAGAGAGGGTGATAAAGAATAGATGAAGGTTGGGAGGGCTGCAGAGAAGGACATAGGGGACATTGTTTAGAGATAAATCATGAGTAAAGCGTCTCTATGAAGGTGCAGTGTTTACAGCCTTATATGGGAGAAAGAAATTGTCTACTCTGAATTTATAATCTCCCCTGATAGATGTAGCTGCAACATCTTGACCAGAAAAGTCTCTTGAGGGTCTAGACATTGTTTATCTTAATTTTTTGCTGTACCATTATTCACTGATGTGTTATACATATACTCTATAGATAACTTTGAATGCAGGTGTCCACTAATCTTTTTCAGCTTCTTCTATAGTGATTTACATGGTTTCCTAGAATACATTTACCACTAATATAAATAAAAAGGTAAATTCAGTCACAACCCCTCAATTATCATTTCTCACACAAATTTCTACTATAGAGGGTGGAACTTTTTTTATGAATGTAGAGGAGAGAGGAACAGGTATGCGTGTAAGGGAGTGATGGATACAAGGGAAGGGACACACAGTCACTACAGATATATAAGGGAAGGCTGCATCATGCCAACGGATTTTTGTCTTTTGCAAGACCAATATCAGATGTGATGCGGCTGAAAAGCTATGTCAAGGTGCATTTCCATCCACTCTACCTGCAGTGCTTCTCATACATTCATTTATTTGTGGCAGCCACAATAAAACTTTGGGCCCCACAAATCGATTTTCTATTTTTGGAGTTGCATACCCTGCCCTTGCTGTCTCTGTGAAATACTCCCTAACAGAGTGAGAGGGATGTTTTACTGCAGCATTTATAACATTTAGATGCTAAAATCCAAACAATATCCCATTCATTTCTACATTCTTCCATGTAATTTTTCAGTTTCAGGTCTGACTGGCACTCTTTTATAAATGTCATCTTGTTACACAAGTTCTTTTGAAATAGGAAACCTAGGCTGTTTATATTCATGAACCAACCATAAATATATGTAAAACATTAGTGGAATAAATCTTAAATTCATTCATTCATCTAAATTTATATGGAATCCTAGCTCTGCACAGTAACATTCCCGACTAACATGAGTTTTCTATATTAAAACATTTCTGGTTTTTAACACTATCCTTGACTTAGATCATTTTATTCTGTTCCCATGTTTGACGTGTTGCTTAAATGTTAAGTAAAAATGATTTCCCTAAGCAAAATTGTTTTATTCAAATATTTTAAGTGTATAATTACTTCCTTATAATTAATTTAGGGGAAATTGCTGAGGAAAGCTAAAAGTTCAAACTCATGCGTGGAATCAAACCGAATGTGCGTTCTCGTGTTTGGTATGTTTTTAGCAGGCTATGTATTCAGATGATCTCATTTCCAACTAGCTGTAAAAGGCAAATACTAGTGTTATTTACACCATGTTTCACATCAGCAGCTGATAAAAGTCACTAACCCCATTCCTTTAGATGCAGCAGAGAGGAATAGAGTTGAGGCAGTGACAGGTAATACAGATGAAAGTTGAGTGGGGCCATGGAACAAAGAAAAAAGTGGTGCAGTGAAAGAAAAATACAAGGAGAGAAATGAAACAGGAAATCTAAAGGTTCAACATAGGATACTCTGCTCGGAAAAGAAGAAAAAAAACTTTGGTGGAACAAAGTGAAAGTATCTCCCCCTGAGGAATACTGGCAGCTTAGACTGAGAGAACTGAAAGAGTGATGATTTTAAATTCCTCAGTACACTTATTTTTGGATCAGTTCAATCAAACCCTGCAGTGTTTACCCCAAAGGTCTAAATTGTTAGAGGAACAGAACATCAGTGCACCAACCACTCACCACTTGGTCAGTCCTGAGAGAGGTGGAAACGGCTTAATTCTTACTGAAGCCTGAGTCGGTTAAATTGGAGGTTCAGCTGGGCCAAAGAGAGAAGCACCATTTTTTCATCTCACATTTATTGAGATGATTTATTCTAGCTTTGGGCAGAAGTACTGAATCAATTCAAAGCAGCACTGTAACGTCTGATGAACAAAGGCCATGGTAGCAGTAAGTCACAATTATGTGTTGCTAATAAAACAAAGTATACATATACAATCGTAAATTGACTAGTCATTTAAACAGTAATAACTATGCAAAGTTTACTACCTATGTCTAATATTTGATTAATTCTAAGCTCCTGGTCAAGCCAGCCCAGGCTACGTGTAGCAGTAAAATGTTAATGAGCAAGGTGGTGTTTTACTGCTAATTAATTCAAATTTTCATTTGTGATAAGAATTACGTGTTGCATTGAAGTCTCAACTATAATCTGAATATTATTGTTATTGCAGCTACTATAAATGACTGCTTCAAGTGCATGAGCGTTACCATGGCAGCAGGTTGATTGACATCTGACACTGACTAGTGAAAGCTGAATTCGTAGTGCAGGTAGTCGGCCTAGCCTCATAGTATTAGCATCAATTCCCACCAAACGTCTTTTGTTTTATTTCTACAACCGCTGAGTCATTGGTAGCTCCTGCACGTTGAACATTATGTTTGTCCCCCATTAATCTAAAAATGTTGTTTTTTTGTCTACCTGCCCAGGGACAACAGATGTAAATGAGTTGCTAGATTACTGTGGTGCAATTACTTTTAAATAGTCCTGTGATTTCAGGACCCAGTAACCCGTGAAGGCTGCTCCCTTGCCTGGTAAATGCCTATATTACAAACAAAAACGTATGTTTAAAAAAAAAAGAAAAAAAAAGGAAAGAGACAACAAAAAAGGTTGTATGCACTGATTTCTTAAAAATATATATTAACATTTCAGAACAACTTTCATAAATAACCTTGCCCTGAATTGACAATCAGTCCATTAGACAGTTAATGACTCAATTCATGAGTGCATCAGTGCTGACATGATTGGACATGAAAGTGTCCATATGTGTGGCCCGTCTTCCAACAGCTGTGAGTTCAGTTTCAATCATTAAGCATCTTGAAGATCTCCAGCACAGCTCTTGTTCGCAGCCTTAATCACCCATAGCATACTATACTCCAGATCTGGTACATTCCTAGATGTGATGATGATAGTAATTTATTTTATTTTATTTTTTTTGCCATTTTGATTACACGGCAGGAATGTTTGCTGACAATGTCTGTATTCCCCGGGGGGGAGCTGGCACTTTGATGTAACTCTGCAAGGAGAGCTCAAGGATAGGACAGGACAGCTGTCCCTATAGTCATTAGGCTGCCGCTGCCCCTATACACACTCATCATCCATATCTCTTTCTCTCTGGTGGTTTTGGTTGTCTTAACCCTGTCTCTCTTTCTGCATGGTAGATAAATGTTGTCCTCTGCAGGCTCCAACCCCCCCCCCCCCCCCCTTTCTCTTCTTCTCCTTTCTCCTTCACCCCTCATCCAACCCTTTATATGTCTCACTCATGACTAATGGTCCTGCTCCTTCTCCCCAAGCCCACGTCCATTTAAACACAAATGATAAACTCGTATTATCAATCAATCAAGTCTCATTCAACTTTTCAGGTACATTCACATTGAAATATAACATGGTACATTTATACCTATGAGACCTCACTGTCCACAGAGCATAACAGAGAACAGAGAGAGAGCAGAGGAGGTGAAGTGGGGCTGAGGTAAGAGCACAGACTGTGAAGGGTGAGATTCAAAGAAACCGTAAAGAGAGTAAATGAGTCGAGACATCAGCAGGTAGAAGGGATGGTGTTCACAAAGGATAAAATAAAAAGATCAATTGCAAAACGATTATGACAGATGGAAAGTGATGAGTGGAGGTGTATGACAAGCAGTGGTACAAGGTGACGCATCTTGTTTCTTACTCTGAAGCTTTGTCTAAGTTCAGCATCCTTTTATTTCAGGGTATTTGTGTTGGCGTCAGTCTGCTGCTGTCTTCGGCAAGGTTTCGCTCAGACAGCCAATATGTGCTTGCGTTTTTGTTTTTCCCTTCATTTTTCCTATCTTAGCGTGAACCACCGGCAATTTAGGCCAAACTGTACCTGTCAATCATTTTTTTCACCGCCGGCCTGCTGTTTCTTTTACAGCCAGAACTAAATCACAGGGGAAAATTGCACTCCTTAATCCTCGCTTGCCTCACAGCTTCCTCTTGTGTCTCCTCCGCTCCAGTGTGAAGATGGTGCTGCTGTGGACGGCCGGCGACGTCTTCAAGACCACCTACTTTGTGTTGAACGAAAGCCCGACTCAGTTCTGGGTGTGCGGTTTAGTCCAGATCCTGATCGACGTGGCCATCCTGCTCCAGGTCATGTTCTATAACCAGGACACACACAATAAGCTGGGCTGAACTCGTCGATATAATAAAACCAGCTCTACAATGTTCATGGAATTTTCAAGAGGAGATGTTTACTAGAAAATGGAGAAAGCCAGAGTCAGAAGTAGATTTAAAAAAAAATATATGCCTCAAGTTGTATTCAACGAAAAAATAGCATCTTCCATCAAGCATTAACAAAAAAAAACACCTTTGCCTTAAGTTTTAAAAATTAGATAAGATATTTAGGGGTGTTTTTTTGTTTTTTTTAAGCATTTTATACTATTTATTTGCTCTTTATGGAACATTACTTGGATGCCGAAGTGAACTTGACATGGAGACTGTAAGAGGGACACATTACTCATGTTGGCAGCTCACTAACAGCAGATCTCTGCTGCTGTAATGGCAGCTGTAACAACCAGTCGTGCACCAGTAGCCGTGCACTGGACTCCGCTGTGTGACTGATGACTCTCACCACTTTCATTTAACTGACACACACACAGGTGTGTGGTGTGTGTGTATAGTATGTGTGTGTGCGTGTGTGTATAGTATGTGTGTATGTGTCAGAGTGAGTGTGTCCTTGCAGCTTAAATTGATTTTTGCCATCGGGATCCTATGCCAGGCCAAAGCCATAGCATATACAGCAGGTAATAATCATACGAGCCATAAATCTATGTGTTATGACTTTGTTTTGTGTTTTGGTTGACAATCAGTGCAGGTTCTACACATAGTATACAAAGAATAATGAAAAAAAAATACTTTACACTGTCTCTGTATTAAAATCTTTTTCTAATAAGATGCCAAATAATGTGTCAGACTTCAGGTCAAAAATATTTCCTAATGAAACAGTATTCATTTGCATTGACATTCATTCTCATGTTCAAACAAGCTGTCTTTATCTTTTGAGATAATAACCGACTGGCAGGAGCTTCCTGAATAAGTAATGTTTTAATCATCACACTCAGCAGGAATATTATATCTGACTTTGATCTTTTATTGAACGAGTGTTAACATCCATCACTCAGGTGTTGGTTTGGTGCCAAAAAAAGGACTTTTAGATTAGAACATTTAGTTTCCTTTCCGCGGCATTAAGCAGTAAGTAATCTCTTGATGGGAAATCTAAAGTAGTAATCAAACTTTGAAAGGCCTTCATTCACAGAGAAATGCCTCATTAATCTGGCGACAGTTTATCTAATGCACAGACATCATGCTAATGTTTAATGTTTGGGTCCCTCGTGCTTTGGTGAGCTGTCGTTTAGAGGCAGCAGCTGAGTTGTGAAGAGAATGAGGTTATAAACTGTGATGATGACTCGAGCAAGGGCATTTGCTCAGAATGTCTTATTAGCCTGCATCTGTCATGAGTTGCACATAGTCCTCTTTTTCTCGTCCTCATTGCAGATGGACACTTTATCTGTGTAATTGGGTTGGGAGAAAATTACAGCCATCGCATAAACAATGAAACCACCTTTCCAAAATGCACAAATGTTTATTTCAGAAGCTCAGTTTAGAGTCAAAAAGTACTAATTCAACAGCATAGCCTTGAGGAGAGCGCTGGTTCCCTCACTGGTTTCTTTTACAGAAACACTGCAGGTCAAACCAATAGACACCAGTAGCTGATCAGTAGTCAGCTCAGGTTTCTTTTTACTTTCCCCCTGGCATGATTTAATTAAGCAATAAACCTGCGTATTAAGTTGTTCAGTCACCTTTTTAGCAGCCAGTCTGAGTCCATCTGTTAATCTATACTTGTCTGTGTTTAGCTTCTCTTCAGTACACATCATGTATAAATTACACACTGGAGTGGTTGTGGTTTGCATCATGCATACAAACATCATGCCCAGCAGCAGATTTTAGTAACATTTCCAGGTTGAGCAGCAATATAGATTTGAAACCTTCTGAACTGACTTCTGATAATCTAGAAAATTTAATTTACATGCAACAGTAACTATTGTGTCATGTTTTATATTTGCTTTGATGTTACATAAGCTTTTTGATTCTTTTGATTATCAACCATATTATTAGAGCATTTGGCATTTTGGGAAATGTGCTCTTCTTTAATAAATTACAGGTCCTGCAAGAAATAATGTGACACACAACACCTCAAAAACCACAACGTTATTTTTACTATTTGCACTTTTCACAAATAACAAAAAAATGACATGGTTAATGTCATGGCAAGCTAGTCATTTCATTTTTTTTTAGATTCATATTTACCACACAGACATGTAATATGTACTTTTTGTCCCACTCTCAGCCAAAAAGGGAATTAGCAAAATTGTTCATTTAAGCTTAAATACTTAACAAAAAAATTGTTATTACTGTAAAAGTCACCAGGAAAATGAGAATCAAAGTGCTATTTTTCCTAATCTGTGTGATCTATTTCAGTATGTTTGTAAGCAAGAACAAGGCAAACTTTACAGGGAATAGTAGTTTGATGGATTTGAACTCCACTGTGAAACATTATGTTTTAGTCAGTGCAACCTTTTGGTGCTCAACATGTCAAGCAATTATATGATGACAGTGCCTGTGCTAAAGCTCTGTGTGTACACGCAGTATCTGAATGATCTTACATTACATCTGGTTGCCTTCCTGTGTCTTATCTCTCCTGCCCTGCATACCACACCTGCATTGCAATTGCTTTCATTTCTATTTTCTATATGCTCTTATCGCCGGATGTGTATCTTTATATTGTTTTTCCATCAGCAGCTGCTGATTGGATCTCACTGGATTATGTTTAATATTTAGTTGCTGCGTGGCCTTTTCTTCTCAAGGGCAGCGGGACAGATTAGCGCAGACCCCGCCTGGTTGCAATAAACCCTTAACCTAACTCATGTTATGGTAAACATATGTTTCGCTTTATCACACAAATAACAAACAGGAGTGGTGCTTTTTCATTTATGAGGGAAATGGTGTGATTATTTTTTTTTTTCTAGATACAAGTATTTCATGCGTATCTTGAAATGTTTTATTATTTACCTGAGAGCAGCAACACGGGTAAAATCACTGTTTTTTTTTGGTTCATTCATATGTCTTCAGACTATTTTAAAACAATGAAAAGCTGCTCAATTAAAAGTAACTTAACTTAATTCTGATGCTCACAATAAGATGTAAAAGTCTATGACAGTCAACCCTAGTGAGATCTCATATGCCAGTTACTCTAAAAAGTTACAAATTGTTTATTTTTTTAAATAGCTTTTACTATCTCGTGGAGATTGTATGAATGTGAAATATTTGTCATGTTATTTTCCTCAAAAAATAAACTATTTCTATACCAGCATGTGTTCTTGTGTTGTTGCCGGCAGTGTGATTTGAAATGTTTTGGCGTTCCAAGGGGAAAAAGCCTTGATGTCAAAAAACGTTAAAGTCTTTTAGGAAGGAAAAGAAATTCTGCAGAATTCTCAGTCATTACAGAGTACATAAAATGTCTGGGAGAATAAAATCAAGCACTTTTAGGACATCTTACCACCTTGTAGTTACAGGAGTGAAAATAACAGCTGGATGGCACGATGTTATGAGAAAGTGTTCCAGACGCTGGGGAATCTAGAACACGCCTTTATAAGGTCATTTATTCCCCAGACATTAAAGAGGAAAGGGAAAAGAAAATATCAGTAACATACAGTACAAAGTGAAATAAAAGTAATAGAGAAAAATTAAGAGAAAATAATGTCGTAGAATTTCCTCCATAAAAACATTTGACATTGAGCAAAAAAATATAGGAGTCATCTAAACTGAGTTCTGCAGACTGCTACAGTAAATTAAAGGTAGATTTAAATAGGATTTCTGCACAAAACCTGTCCTGAAACCTTATATGCACCCTGCAAGGTTATATATATATATATATATATATATATATATATATATATATATATATATATATATATATATATATATATATAAAAGGATAAAAGGAGCTTTTCTTCTTTTATTTTTTATTTATTTATTTTTTTACACCTGTCTGGAAGTATCTTGAATTCTTGTATTTGAAAGGATTTAGAGAGTGCAAGTGTGCAGCATATAATTAATGGAAAAAAAAATCTGAAGCAGAACTCAGACTCAATATGTGAGAAGAAAGAGGATTGAGGATTAATTGTGACCACGTACGCTTTTAATCCCCTCTCGCTGCATGAGATGCAGAATAACACACAAGTACACCCACCTCCAGTGGAAACACAGTGCTGCAGAGAGCGGTGTGGACGGTGAAATATGAAACTGGATATGGTAGATAACGGGAGGCTCTTTATGGTTTATAAATGAGTTGGAAAAGGACAGACCGTGTGCTTCACCTGTTGGTGCCTTAACTGCACTCCTCCTGACCTTGCCAGTGAATCCATTAATAATAGGTTGCCTGTGAGTCGGGCTGGAGCGTCTCTGTGTCCCTGATGGTCATATGTCATACCTGTATCATATAATCTGCCTGATTGTTATCACTCATATCACATATCACACACATAATAAAGATATATCACTTAGTCGGTGAAAGATTTAAGGTATTTCACAGTAAATCTTTCTTTCATAATGGCCCCGGCCCTATGGCTGCCTGCTTCCGGGCCTTTCCGTCCAGCCATCCATCAGTTGATCATCCTACATACCTGTCCATACAGCGGCTCGTTTTAATGATAGATGAGATGGGTTAGAAATAGACCACCTGCAGTCCAGGTCTGGGATGTGCTGCGATGCCGCGCTCCATTCATTAATGATAGTGTGTCGTCATGCGGTGAAAGATAGGGATGTGCACTTATCCGAACGAGGAATATTCCATACAGATCAGAAACCTGACTTAACTTAACTCTCATGTAATAACCTGATTTACATCTCTTCATGTATTTTCTTTGTCTCATCTTAGATACATGAAATATTGCTGCATATATTACTCTATAATATCGCTTCATAAGATGCACAACTCATATTCAATTTACATAAATGCGCATTGCGATATATTGAAATATTTTGTGGCTCTTTAAGAAAGTGTTTTTTTTTCTATATACATATTGCAATGTGATTTTACAAGGGTTTTCAAGACAATATAAAAAGCCTTACGTTACTTCAGAGATTTTTTTTTCCTCTGTTGACCTTCTCTGAATCACATGAGGATGTGAGTTAACATGACAGATGAAAGGGTTGAAAGACACACACCAACTGTGTTATAGGCTACAGTTCACTTTTTTTTATTTCATGTTGGACAATTGTTTGCGGGTTAATGCGTGCCGACTCGTGAGAGTGTGGCGCTGAGGATGAAATGTGAAGTGAGTTAGCGGAGCTTCACCAGTCACTGCGTCTGTCTCCTCCAGCTCTGCGAGAGTGTGAAAGTTCCAGAGTGTGAAAGGCAACAATCGTCACTACTTGTTCATAAGCTGGAACTCTGGCCTTATATCTCACCACCCCACATCCATTTTTGTGCATTAAAAACATGTGGTGAACCCAATGTGTTAATATTTAAGTAAGTTTATTTTAGAGAACGTACGAAAACAGAGTTTTAGATATGACAACAGATTGAAAGAAAGGTCATTTCTGCATACCTTAAACTTGGATACAAGAACAGCTATGCAGGACGTACATCTAATATCTAACAGAAATTGGTTCTACAATCCTGGAGCAGCGACTGCACAAGCTCCTACACTGTTTGGTTTTATTCTTGAGCAGGGGACAAATGAGAGAGATTTATTGGTATGAAACTGACCATTAGGAGCCTTGGAAGCAATGAGGAAAGTCTTGAGTTGAATTCTAAAACAAAGAGCTTCGTTAGGTCACCTTAACCTGAGTTATAGACGAGGAGAGAACAGTGATGTAATGGTTTCAATCTTTTCTGTGGAATTTTTCCAAAATGTCTGTCAGTTGGTGCTTCAACAGTGTGTGAAATACAGATTAAAGACTGAATTTATTGTGGTAAACATAATTTTATAATTGTTGTATCCCAGAGTAATGTGTAGGCTATTGGCTACTGTTTGGGAAGAAAAAGCCAGACAGTTCCTAAATATTTAAAATGAAACTGAGATGGGGGTCACAGAGTCCAGGATAGCTGAGCTGAGCAGGGAAGTGAGGAAATAGAATGAAGTGAGGAAATGAATATATCTACAGCTGGATGAAGGAAACAGCAGCAGAGGAAACAGAGGTTGCATCGGCATTTCTTCAGATCGGCTCAGCAAAGAGATTTTATAAAACGGGAATAGTGTCCCATGGTATTGGCCGTACACAGGGGACTAGATAAGATGGAATTGAATACAATAGGCATTTCATCGGAAAAACATGCATCACTGACATTAATATTGTCAAGAGAAAATCCATAAAGGCCAAAAAAATCCAGTCTGAGATTGTTTGCCATATATTTACCTCGACTACATAAATATTAAAATCACCCAAGATCAACAGTCTGCAATTCGAGAAAACAATGTAATGTTAGGAAAATACACCAGAGGTTTCAAGGCTTTAAAATCTACATAAAAACAAAAGGAAATAACACTGCTTCCACTATGTGTTTAGCTCATTTATAAAATCGTTAATTATCATTAAAATTATCAGCATTAAAATTAGCATCAGCAGAACAGTATCTACGAGTTCTCACAGTCTGCCCAAGACTGAGTTTGCATATCCATACACTTATAAAGCCTAACTCATTTCTGTGATAGCTTTTAAAAATTGTTTTATCGATATAGGCAATAACTTGATGAAATATAGCTAAATAGGAATGGCTTCCAAATGGCCTTCAACAGCTCTATTTAATTAAGCCCATATTTATTTTATGTTGGAAAATCACTAGCAACAAGGGCAACTGAGAATGGACATCATCCATCTCTTATGTTCTTGTTTCTGCCAATAGACACAGTTACCTCTGAAGATCAGTTACCAGAGCAGACGTATGGTTGTCTGTTTTTCCTCCTTTGAGGCAGAATTGACAAATGGTCTTACATTACTGGGCCCAGGTAAGCAGCAGCCACTCTAAAAGCTCTTTAGTTGGATAAAATTCTTTTTTTTATACTGTCATCCATACAGAATAAAAAACACTTCTAAAGAACTGTTTGTTCAACTGACTTTTGACCTCCACTTTGATCAAAAGTGGACGATAGACAGAGAGTGAAAATGGAAAGAGGTCAGACCTCATCAAGTCCAACTCCGACGACAGAAAAGAGTAATAACAGGAGAAAAACATAACTCATTATTTTTGCAGGATATTAAGGTCCTGTTGACCTTGCAATCCATTAACGTGTCATAGCCTTAAATGCAAGTGGTGCAGTTCCCGTTTGGAACAGGCCGATTGCTCGGTCGTTGGTATTTTTGCTTGCAGCTTCCTCATGAAGCGCCTCATCCAAACACCTTCACATACGACACTGCGCTTCCTCGGGTCCTCTGCAATACAACTACCATGTGTGAAGTCAACGGATGTATGGTTGTCGAGAAAATCGAATCACAGACAGCTCCTACCTAGAAAAGATGGAGCTATAAACTGGATTAAGGTGGAAACAGGAGAACCAACAGGCACTAATGTGGAAAACAAGGCACGGAAGTACACACTTCACACTATTACAGTAAATACTTGAGTGAATGAGAGGGGGGGGGGGGTAAGAGGCTTAACATTTAAAAGCACAAGACAAAATGTACAGAATATGTGGTACCAGTGAGGAAGACATGATGCATCTCAGATTTTATTCCTTTGGGAGATGCAGCGTAGCCAGATGGCTCCGGGCTCATAGCAGCCTCACAGTCCTAAAGTCCAGGACAGGCATGCAGTGACAGGCTGGGCACAGAGGGGACAGGATCAAACTCTCAAAATGGATGAGTTTTTTTATCCCTAGATCAGACACTGCAGAGAATCAGAAGGCATGGAGCGAGAAAAAGACAATGTTTGTGAATAATTCACCATATGGAACATGGGTGTTAGCTATTGAACATAATGCAGAAAGACCATTAGAGAACTACTGTTCTTACAGGTTTAGGTTCATAGCTTTCCCTGCACCTCACAAAGTCCAGATGTGTGTGTGATGTGTTTATCCACATTTGGAAGTCCTCCTTTTCGATACCCATGTGTAGGGTCCAAGTATATTTTTGCAGCATGCATGTTTTATATTTGAGAATATGGGCCCCAGGACAGCATAAATCTGCTCATTTTGACTAAGACACAACCAGGATCGCTTGTTCCAGGAGAGTGGAAACAGATAAACGGAGGTAAATTCAAGCACTTGTAATTTCATTTTTATATCAATCTGAAAGTGACAGGAAGCCAGAGCTACAGGGTGATACGGGAACACTATGGGGGTTTTAGTGTTTGAGCTGCTTGTGGCGTTTTTCTGGTATAAGCAGGATGTTTAAATGGGACACATTGTTGTTGGAGGAATTCAATTGTACCTTTGGACCATAAGTAGACGTATCATATGCGTGTGCAAAATAAATCAGGGAGTTGCATGATTCGGGTATCTACGAGGCTTCTGTCAACTTACCCTCCATTATGGACCAATTCACCTGTTTGACATGTGGACACAATGATGTTATTGATTGAAATTGCTCTGAGCAACGTGAGGAAAAAAAAAAAAATCTAAACCAAGGTTGTGACCATACAGGATTTTAAAAAAGAATATAGTATAGTAGTCAAGTTTGAAGATAAAACCAAATATCTCTTGCTGTTGGGAAGATTAAAACAGTTTGACAATGTGGAAAATTACAAATTACAAAAAACAGGGCTTGAAGACCATAAATTGACTTGAAATCAAAAATAACAATAAAATAGCAGAAAGGATGATGTGCAATTTCATTCAAAATAAGGACTTCGGTGTTGTTGTGCTTTTACAACAGACATCAGTGCGACAGCCAGGGTAAAAATGATAGCCTGCGTAGAAGTAAAATTTGAAAATAGTTTTCCTATATTTTTCCGTTGTCACCTGTTTATTGGTCAAATATACAAAATACTTGTGCAATTTCCTCATTCTTCAGCCGTCCTCTTTTAAGCGGTGCTGGGTCACTGTGGAGGAAAATCAGCCTGCAGAGGCAGATGGTGTACAGGTCCAGTGCAGCTTAACATGGCATGAAGTGGAGGGAAAGGCCCAGCAGGACGAGGATCAAACCCTTTTTCGAGGATGAACTCATCTGGACTGCAACTGAGATCAGAGCAGAGCGTCCCAGCTCATACTGTATATATCGCACCACAGACGGAATGTAAAGGACACGCATAACAGCTGAGGCAATCTATAATTGAAGCGATACGCGCTGACCTCCATTCTACAGCTGCGACGCCGCTGCGGCGCGTTTCGTAATAGAAAGGGCTTGTTTGAGACTGTCTTCCAGCAACGCTTTCAAAGTCTCCTGCAGGATAAACAAGCTTATCACCAAGCGCTTCCCTGTGGTGGGCAAGTTTTCCTTTCACTTTCACCTACATTTATCCACGTGAAGATAAAATCAATAGCTCTTTTTTTTTTATCTCGCTCATATTTATCTTGAATGCAAACATCCAGTGACAGGTTATGACAGTTTTTCTTCTCATAGGTTGTATGGTGTGCCTGTGTGTGTTTTCGTGTGTGTGTTTGTGTTTTTGAGTCTGTGCTTATGTCATCGGCCGTGTGCATACGTCGTGCGGGTGTCGTGTACAAGCTGCTGTCTGTCATGAGAATGACGCGCACTGTTCAAAGTGTCATATTACGTGGAACAAGGGCATTAGTTGCTGACGTTACAGAGGAGCCAGCCGACATGCAAGAAGACCTGTAAACAGATAAGCAATGACAAAGACTCAACTCCAGGAAAGGTTCAAGGTCAAGAAGAAATATTTACCGTCATTAAAAAGTCTACAACCCTGACTTTAAACTGTTTTCCTCAGATTGTCGTCTGAGAATCTTTGTGTCGCATATCCGACAACTGTTGATTCAATCAACTTTGAACTTGGTGGTTTTATTGCTGAAACCCAAAGAACGATGGTGTTAATTTTGATGCAATTTGGACATGCAACACATGTAACAATAATACACTCAGAATAACACAAGCAATCATTGAGCTGAGTTTAGTTTTCTTCTCTGTGTTTAATTTCTCAACATGAAGCCATGATGACGTAACTGTGAGTTTGCCGATATTTGTCTTTGTCAAAACGCTGTTTGTGCCGCACACAATGTCATTTACTGATGGAGGCACTGCAGCAACAAAATCTTGATTCACATTTATCAGCGCTGCATTTATGGCTTTTTCTTCTTCATCTTCTCCGTCACTACCAGTGTGGAGTCAATGACTGATAATACAGGCAGCGCCACTCCCCCATTAAATCAATTAATGTTTTATAATGATTAATCACAGACAAAACCCCGGGTGGTGCCCAAGCAGTTGCCATTTTGGACTCTGACCAGATATAGAATTTTTATTTAATTTCCTTCTTTAGTTTTAAAGTTTGGGCCATGTCATCAATTCTCTTTGAAATGCTAGTTTTAATACCTGGCAAATTCATTTTCTTATTTTATGAGCCCTTGCACCTCTTTCTTTGACTTCCTTTGTCACAGCAGCACCTCAGTTAAAATGCAATACAAGAAATGTTCATCAATAAATATCTATATGACACATTAATGATAACAATACTTCCAAACGCCCACTGTGGCTCACTTGCTCACTCTCTTCCTCTCCAGCCGTTCTGCTCAGCCACGGTAAATGACTCCATAAGTTAGTTTAATAGAGGGGAGGGGAGGCCTGCGAGTGAAATATCCACCTTGTCATGGTGCCACAGCTGGGCCCCAATCGGAAATCAAATAGCTATGATTTTGTGTTCTTTGCCCATATGTTCTGTGCGTCAGTGAGGTGGAGGAGGGGGTGTGTGTTTATTTCTGTGTGTGTGTGTGTGTGTGTGTGTGTGTGTGTGTGTGTGTGTGTATGTGTGTGTACGAGCTTGCCATTTGCCTCATGATGGCTTCAGCAACACTCTGTTGCGTTCTCTCCTCCATTCACCAGTTGGCATAAGGTCACACATGAAGCAAACTCATATAAATGCATCTACTTCTCCACCCCCACACACGCACCAGCTGTTGTCTCTGCAACGAGACGAACTGCTGCAGTGAAATCCACAAACGGTGAAGCTTTGCCCAAAACCTCAGTGGCATATTTAACATAAATTCCTCTGCCCTTGTGCACCCAATCACTGGTCGGGGTTAGATTAAGACTGCAAGGCTTTTTTTTTTTTTTTTGCATATCCCTTTTACACAACAATTCCTTCATTCCCCAAAGCAATTAGCTCAGGATTAGATTGAGGTCAGTACCCTCAAGTCCATCGCGTTCCCATTCTGTGTAACTTTGTAATCAATTTCAATTCATTTCCCTTCAGAACAAGTTTCCTTTTCACCTTTCTGACTCTTTTTTTTTTAAACTTCAATTTAGATTAAAATTAAACCATTCCTAATCTAGCAGTTAAACTGAACCCTGGAACGCTTTTGTAGTTGCCTGGGCTATTAATCTTCTGCGAGGGGCTATTTTCTGCTCTCAGGTGAGGTAATTATAACGTAATTTCATATGGAAAGACGTTTATGACACAATGGGGCTGCATGTCCCACTGAACACCATCACCAGCCCGCAGACTGTCTATCGGACAGATAATGTAAGGAGGAGGTGCTGGTAATGATGATGAGGATGCACCGCAGTGATGAAGATGGCGACACGGGTCATAACCCCCATTGCCATCAGCGCCAACCTGATTTCCTCCCACAATTCCCCGAGAAGAAGGAGCGTCCTTCCACAATGTTTCACAAACTAAAGGATTTACGCTCCATTACCGACTATGTCGCTGGGGTGTCGAACCCTGGGTCATTTGCATGTTATCAGGTTGATGATCTCAGCCGTTATAGCACATCTCTATCCATGTGGCGGGCAGGGAGTTTAACCAAAAGTCTTCAGTACGATTCGCGCCCCAAGATAACATCAATTTTTACAGCTCTCTGTGTCGTTAAGTCTTTGATCATCGTCAGTAACAAGCTTGAAATTAAAATATTTGCACAACAAGCTCTTTGAGCTCCATGTTGGAATTTAAGTTTTCTTTCTGGATAATGAGGTTAGATAATGAACACCACACGGCGGGAAAATGCTACTGAAAAAGCCCATAAATTGCTGAAA
Source organism: Eupleurogrammus muticus (assembly GCA_036785175.1). Taxonomy (NCBI): domain Eukaryota; kingdom Metazoa; phylum Chordata; class Actinopteri; order Scombriformes; family Trichiuridae; genus Eupleurogrammus; species Eupleurogrammus muticus. The sequence goes on along the minus strand of JAYKQN010000010.1, from coordinate 14,212,747 downwards.
GCATGTCAAATCCTGGGACACGTTGGTCTGAGAAGATGCAACGCGGTCTTTTTAATTCCGCTGAGTCAATGTGATGTGGTTGTGTGATGTTCTAGTTTTGCTGCTGGCACCCATTGAAAATGCTAATTAAAGCAAATAATCCGGCGTGAGCTGCACATGTGGTCCGATGCTAATTTACCGTTTTGGGTGAAATATTTATTCAAGAGACGATGTGATGGCATAGAATGAGAATTTTGCTAAAGTGACATCCACACAATATAACCAGTTGTCAGATTTGAGAAGCTTAACATAAGATTGGTTACTATTATACAAATACAAGCAAGCTAGCTGCTAATTTACTATTCGGTTCAAGTGCTGGCCTCGCCTTACAAGCTAAACATATTAGCTTAGCAAAGTGGCTGCATTTATTCAACCTTCAAAAGTGTATCGCAGTTCTTTTCCATGTAGTTAACTTTTATATGTCATAAAAATCGCAACTGCATCATTAAACCGTTATTTGATGGTGTCGTTTTATGAAACAGGAAATCAGTGTTTTTATGTGGCCACAAAAGTTCGATAAAACTGATGACAGAACACTGAGTCTGAGAGTAAAATTTCACTAGAAACAGCTAGAAAGTAATTGCAACGTCTGTTTTCCGACCAATTTCGTGTTTCTTACCTATCGTGAATCTTAGCTCTAACGGCTGAACTTTAACCTAATTAAGCCTTAAATTGATACCAACAGTAGAAATTCAGTTAAATTTTAAAGGTAGAATACACCCCCCTTACCTTGAAATGGAAAAATCCATTTTGGACTTTTTTTCCCACCATGAACAAGAAGTGAACCTGCATCTGAACAGAGAAGGTGTCACAGCACAGCACATTTTCCTCGTGTGTCACCTTCCTTCGGCGGAAACGTAAGAATCACAGATGCTGTCAGCGCTCTTGAGATCCAACGGGATAACGGATGGCCTGAAAGGGTGAGAGGACAGAGGATGGATGAGTCTGGAGAGACGAGGGAATGAAGGAGAGGCTCCGTGACGGGGACAGGAGGACGGGTGGGACGGAAAAGATGGCGAAAAGGAAGGGAGGAAGTTTGAAAGGCCAAGAACGGGATGTTGACTAAGCGTGCCTCGGCTGTCTCTCCTCCAGATACATTTCTGTACAATTTCCTATCTCGTTATCCGCCAACGTGCCGTGGTGTAATAAAGGTGATAGAATTCCACTGGTGTTTAACAGCCTTCTCCATCACAGTAAATGTTTATCCTGGCAATATGAGAATAGCATAATGAAAAGAGTAGATGTCTTTTATCCCACAGCTGTGCAGTCTGTGTATTTGCACCTTCCTACAAATTTAAAACACACACACACACACCCACACACACACACGGCCTACACATCTTTTTCTTTTGTTGCTCATTCATACAGAAGTATATGCAAATATTACAATTACCATTTGCAGTGCTTTGGTGTCAGCAATGTGTACTGCAAACCTGTCAGACGAGAGACTGCTGTAATATTCTCGAGTTCAACTCAGTCCACCAGTGCTTTGTGTCCACAGTGCACTGTGGATGTATATTGCTAAATATGAAGGTGCGTTGTGTGATTTTTAGACAGTCCAGATGTTCACTGATGTTGTGTGTGCTGAAGAGAAGGAAGACAGGAAGGAAGGAAAGTATTGTAAAGGCCAGAGAAAACCTTGTATTCCTCTTTATGAGTGATGAAGTCTGTCACTAAATGGGGTATACCCATCCTTCCTTGTACACAAATTCACTTTGCACAGCAATTCAGTATGGACACAACGGTTCCCCTCATCTAGGCAGCCAATCACAGAACGGGGGAGGGTGCAGCAAGACGATGATGAAACACAGAAGCGACTTTGTTGATAACTGCGAATCCAACATTTACTTTCCAATGCGGCCTCAGAAATTGTTGAAAAGTAATTTAGAAGGCAAGTTTGTTTTGAAAAAAAAGCAACTTTTAGTGCTAAACTATTTTATTTCCAGGCAAGGGCTCTATGTACGTCATTGGGTGTGTTCGATATGACTGGTTGATATGGCTTTAAGCTATGTAAAGACACGTTTAACAGACATTCGTAGCACCCAATAAATGGCCCATTAACCATGCCTCTAATATGAACAAATGAATGGATGGTTCCCAGACTGAATATCAGTCTGCATTGATATGAGGTCTGGTGTTAACCAGGCTAGTCCTACAGTAAAACACTAGGCTGTCACAGGGGGCTCCTCATGCCAAAGTGCATGGTGATCAGTTCTTCACCTTGCAAACAAACATCACTATCATGAAGATTGTTATACATTTGTGATTCTCCATCATGTATCAGCAGCTTTAAACACAACTTTAGATTGGTTGTCAACTCATTTAAACGAAAAAGCCCTAAAACCGCACTGAACACTGCTGTTCTTTCTCAACACCAGAGACAGTTATTGACTCGCTTGTTGAATATATAGTGAAGCATTTAGCTGCACTAAAGAGACAAATTCCCTCCACTGTTATTGCAGCTCTAAAACATCATAAAGTAGACATAAAAATGTATCAAATTAATTGCTTTTAAGAAACAGTTGGCTGACAGACGCGGGTCATCAGCTCAATTTTGGTGACCTTGGGCAATACAATCTGCCCAAAGTGCTTTGTATCTCTCACTCTTCCTTCTCTTAACATCCACCCTGCAGTATTATCAATACATCTACAGCACTTATGCCATCCATTAATGATCTGCCTTATCTGTTCATCTACACGCCCTACTGTGAATTTGTGTCAACATTAGTGTTTTATAAATGACTGAATGAAGGTCTAGGCCAGGAAAGGTTGTAGGATCCCGCTACAAAAAAAAGTGTCCATTTTCAACAAAAAGATGTTTGAAGTGAAACCATACTTCCCGTGTAACCAAACATATATACACAAGAAGAAAAAACGGTAACAGGAAACTGATGTAATGTATCAGAGCAGTCCAGTCAGCTGCAGAGTCCCGTCAATAACTACTTTCCAATAATGGCATGTGGGCTGGTGAAAGACTAATGAGAAGGCTGCCTTCGTGTATCATGGCTCCTCAGTGATCCCTCCTCCCTCCTCACTCCTCACTCCTCACAGCACACATAGGTGTTTTGTGACAGAATGACTTTCCGAGCAAGGAGTAAGGAAAGATCAAATGAGGGACTTAAAACGTACCCTAGGTTATGTCATTCTTGGAGGGAAATCCAACCCCCCTCCTAAAAAACAGATCAAATCACCTTCTCACAACATTATACACTAAGATAATATAGTATACACATTTGTACCCATACATACAGTATGGTTCAGTATTAATATATTACATTCAATTAAAATTACTTTTGGTTACAGTTACAGTGTGTAAGATTAGTGGCATGTAGCTCAAACGCAATATAATATTAATAAATATGTTTTAATTCGTATAAAATTTAATCAATAAAAAAAGTGTTTTATTACATTAGATTAAGCCATCTTTTAATCCCCCTCTACGTGCTTAGCCAAGAACAGACAAAACAGATGCTGGCCCTATAGGTGGCAGATACTGGCATGTTAAGTATATGCGGCAAAATCTGTTTTCCTCTGATTATGGAATTAAACTGCTACGGCCTACCACAGCACTGCCTGTCAAAACAGGTTTTTTTAGTAGGCCTATAACCAGGCCCTTAGTTTTGTTTCAAAGAGATTAATATTAACCCTTTAGGCTAACGCTGGTTCATTAACTAACTAATGAATAAGTCAATCGGTACTTCGTTTTCAGGAAGTTGTTTTACAAGTTTTAGACTTATTAATGTACCACACACATGCATTGTGCATCTTTGAGTCAGCAGGATGCCTTGAACCACCTCAGTCACTGTGAGTGGGGCTGCATAAATGGATTTAATCCTCACAAAATCTAATAGTATTTTTCCACCCCATTAGATACCTTCTCTCAGGAGTGACGATGAATGGAAAGGTAAGATGAGAACGCTACTGCTTGTAACAGCAGTGTAAGGAGTGAAACAGAGACGTGGAGGCTGGCAGAGAAGTAAGGGAGACACGATTATATGGGCGGATGGATAAAATAAAGGAAATACAAGGATCTAGAGAAAGAGGGACACGGATAAAATTATCAACAGTTGTTGATGCATGAGGCCTCGGGAGAGAATCAAAAACTATGTAGGAACACAATGGTCTAAAATCGGAAATAATCATTTACCAAGAGCAGCAAGTGATGGCAGGAAGCTAAAAGATGACTAAATTGGAAAAAACTATCAGCAGGTTTTCATTGACCATATCGATATTTTGTTAGTATTACAAACCAAGATAATCTCAATGAGTTAAAACAGAAGGAATGAGAGAATAAGGGAGAAACTACCCCATTATCATCCGTGGCTTTACAGAAAAAGTGTGTCGTCATGGCTGTAATATCCGAAGTATACAGCCAATCTGAATAGTAGGCATTTATGATCACTAATCACACAGGAATCATCATAAAAAATGAAAAAGTACAAAATCCAAAATATTATGCAGTCAATTTACTACATACACACACCCACACATATCATACATGGATATAGTCATGTACATATGTATATGATTATGTATCATATGTATATGATTATGTATCATATGTATATGATTATGTATCATGTGTATATGATTATGTATCATATGTATATGATTATGTATCATGTGTATATGATTATGTATCATATGTATATGATTATGTATCATGTGTATATGATTATGTATCATATGTATATGATTATGTATCATATGTATATGATTATGTATCATATGTATATGTTACATACACAAGCCTGCACACAGAGCTCCATCACATACAGTCCCACTGTGACTCATCTTTGCTGCTAAACAATTGCTCAACCTTTTTCTACTCTCACATCTTCTGTGTGACTTTATCTGCCCATTTGCATGGTTGCATCATACGTGCGCGCACACACACAAACACACACACACACACACACACTCTGTACTGTTGCCTTCAAACACATGGCACAGAGAAAGAGAGGATGAGTGAGCTGGAGGGAGCAGACTTTCCTTTTTTCCTCCCACACACGCACACCTAGCTTTCTAAATCCGGCTCCTATCATTGCAACTCTTTATGGACCTCTTGTTCCCAGTGTGAATTGCTAACTATCACTCTGTACAAGCCCAGGCAGGCGAGTGGAAAGCAGAGCATCTTTCACTCATCTTAAAAAGACAAGATCTTCACTTTTGCTTTTAGATGCACTTCCTCTCACTTTCCAGCCAGCCATAAAAACGCTTGTGGAAAATCAGTTCGGTGTGTTAGTGAGGTGGATGGGTCCTTCTGTTCTATTACTGCCCGCTCATAAAGTACAGATGGCCTCTGGACTGCTTCAGGTGTGTGTTTGTGTGTTGAAGCTAATTCTGTTTGTAACTCCAATCTCTCCAAACAGATGATCAGATTTTAGTCTTTAGTATGTACAGTAAAATCTCAGGTCTGGTAAGGAAAATAATACACAAGTGCAGGATAATCTCTTGTGCGTTTGCTTTTTATATTAATAATGAATGCTGTGCAAGCAGGAAAAGTAATTACTGTTGATAGAAGAGCTTGAAGGAATTGACGAGAATTATGTGCGAGTGCAGTGGAAGGGATCATCCTGTTACTGCTACACTACTTTAAAGCATCAGCCTCTGATTTCATTAAGCTTCCTCAGCCACAGAGTCTCAGCATGCGGGGGGGAAATAGGTTAAATGGGTTTGTGATCTTCTTTTTACTGCTCTCTGTCATGCTGTCATTGCTCAGTGCTCCATAGAGGAATATCAGCTCAGTGCTGACCGTGACCAGCCTTTGGTGTTTACTCCAAACTGTCTTAAACATCACTTATCAGCCACAGGGAAAAACATGGGTGCTGGTACTGGGTGACTAACAGACGAATTTATTCTCCTCTTATGCATACATCATTATAATGTGTTGTTACATATATATATAACATCACATATTTTCATTGAAATTATTACAGAGTCTGTATTGCGATGGGAAGTAGCTGCAGAGACACAGTGTGCTAAAAAAAGTGATGTGAAATGATGTGATGAAAGTGAAGTGATGAGCTTTGAAGACGCACAAGAAGAAGAAGAAGAAGAAGAAGAAGAAGAGGCAGCGCAGTACGTGCACGGCCTCCATGGTGCAAACCTGCATCCCAAGCTGAGGCCACGAAGTGCAAACACTGCACTTACTGTATGTCACAGCAAGCCTCTGATTCAGGGAGCGGAAACCATTTGATCATCTGATTATTATGGATCCCCAGTTCCTTTCAACGTATCATTTCAAGCGTGTGATATGTGACTCTTCGCCTGTTCACTGATAGCCTGGAATAACCATAGAGTGGCTGACATTACTCACAGACAGGAAGGGGTGAACTGGCTGCCCAAACGTGTGATTTCTTCAGAGAAGTTGGGTTTTCATTAAAACAGGAAAAAAACTAAAAAAAACATTCTAGACATGGTGATGTAGTTCCCCTCATAGCAGGAGGGGGTTTGGGAGAACTCGTTTTCTTTGTTTCATGGTTCGGACTTGAAAAAGTTGACGATGACGGTTTGACTCTACTTTTAACAGGACATTTTGTACTTGTATCGCGTCAAGTATTTTACTGGAAATCAAGTGACATTTTACCGGCTGATTTTTCTGTCATGTCAGGAATTTTATTGGTGCTCAACCGGACAATTTTCCCGACATTTTTCCTGTCAGGTTGCACACATTTCACTGGCATTCACCAGAAATTTGTTGGTGATTTACCATTTGATTCAGACGCTGACCAAATGTTAAATGTAGACTGTGGAGCTTTACTTCTCTGAGTCAGTGCATTGACTGAATAAATAATTGGATGTTAGAATTTTCTTTAGTTAAACATCAAACAAGATAAAAACTCAGGTAATAGATGTTTTTGGAGCCAAACCATAATGGAAAACCATAAACGTGACCAGAAATCCTGCTGCAGCCATGGACACAGATCTTAAAATGTCAACAGCTACATTAAGAAAATCAAATGTCAGCTTACCTGAAGTATTTTTCACCTAAAGAATTTATCTGAAGGACTCATGTCTGAGCAGAATTTAGAAAAGCCTGTCCACGTCTTCCACCACACTGAGCTAACCTGGTGTAATGGTGTCTCTCTAAAAAGTCAATCAGCAGCGTATTCAGAATGCAGCTCCAGTTCTCACTAGGACCTAGAAAGTGGATCATATCGCTCCACTTTCTCTGATCTGTACAACTGATTTAAAAATGCTGCTGTCAGTTTATAAAGCACCACATGATTTAGGACTAAAATGCATTTTTTTGCAGACTTTTCTGTCTGTCGTGACCTTTTAATAAATACAATTTGAACATTTTTAATAATCTTAGACTGTTTGTATTTTTCAATTGCACAATTCAACTCTTTTAATATGTTTAAATGTTGCCTTATAGAGTGCGTTTACATTTTATCTTTTAATTGCCTTACTGTTGAAATATGCTATACATATGAACTGTATAGCTTCTGTTTGTACATGTCTGGTCTTTATTTCCTGTAAATGTGCCTCAGGCCCGATGCTTATTTCAAGGTAGACGGCTCATCACGCAGAGTGAGAAACACTGAGGCGGAACTACTTGACCATCTGAGGGGGAGGAGGGCGCATCTAAATATACCTCCCTTCTCAAAGTGAAAAGTTGACAATTGCACATCGGAGGGAACTCCACCGGAGCACAAACGTAGCCCACAGCCAGCTGGTTTATTATCGCTAACATCTTCAAAAATAACCACTGAGAAAACTGAACAGAGATTAAACCGGAGCAGCATTACACTCTCATTTGCATTTTCTGTTTCAGTCCATCTCTTGATTTGCTGTGTGTGTGTATTCTAGAGAGTTGCTATTGTCGGCAAGTTGTACTGTTTATTGTTATATGTGTTTTGAAGACTGATGACAGCTAATTTGCTGTTTGACTGTTTTTGTGAACGGGAATAAAAATTATCTAAGTGGATGGAGGAAAAAAGCAGCCCCCCCTTCCTTTGCCTCTCTATTATTTCTGAATTCATTGCATAGTCTATTCTCGCCTTCTCCTGTGAACCAGCTTGCTTTCCTGCATCCTTGTGTTCCCTTGTTTCGAGTCCTGCGTGACAATTAGAGAGAGCAGTTGGCCTTTTCCGCCTCCCAGAACAGCTCTGCCCATCCATATGTTAATGCGCCGCGCACTGAACAATGATCCTAGGTTAATTGTAATTTAATTTAATATGCCCCCTTTTGTGGTGTGTGCACACTATAATTTGAGTGAGTGAGAACAAAGGCGAGTTGAGCAGAGGTGGCGTGAAGGAAAACCTGGAAAGCGGGAGTGAGAAGAAGCATGTGAGAGTATTGAAAGAGCGATGAAAGATGACGATTGAAGTGGTCCGACTATATTTTCCTGTTGGATTTTCTTTAGCCGTTTAAAGAAGTGAATTCTACTCATGTCTTCCCCCCAAACACAAACTCTCTGTCTCTCTCTCTCTCTTCCCCTCACAGATACACATGCATACACACACTTTTCTCTCTGTCAAACAGCTCTGACTAGCTTTGAACATTGTTTCCTCTCCGCCTTCCAGTGCCTGAGGTCAAAAGCGCACACTTCAAACGGAAAAAAAAAAATCCTCATCCCCTGCACTTACACAAGCTACAGCAATGCATACACACACAAGCACATGGACGCACGGTGTCAATATTCCACGGAAGGGAGGCGTTCATAATGAGCTCTGCCTTCCACTCTACTCTCCTGCAAGATGAGCACACGCATTCTTGTTACAAATCGCCACAGAGCTTTTAATCGCCATCCAAATTGATGTTTCTGCGTAAGTGGCAAGCGGTGATTGCAAATTGTGCGCTTTGAATTTGCATCTAACGCGTCTGAATCCAAACTTGAGTGTAAAAACCGAGTCAAGGTCGTGCAGCCATGCGTAGAAACATACATGTAGGGTGCAGTGAAGTGCGTATCTATACAACAGTGGAGGAACATACAATATTAGAAGAAGAATAACCTGCTTGCTCAGGCAGATTCTGTATATAGGCGTCACATGGGATCAAGTGTTTCCGCTCTCCAGTTTCTTCCCCGATTTTTTTTTTGTTTGCTCCATTAATCTAAATCAATTGAGGGCTATATATATATATATATATATGCAAGGTATGATATATTATTGATGGCCGGCTCACGAGGGACCTCATCACGTATGGTTCACTCAAACGGGAGCATCTCTCTTCTGTATGAGCAGAATCAGCGGTGACGTCGCTGCGGATGATCAAACTGATCCTGGAGTTTGCGAAAGAGCTGTGAAGAAAGTGTGAAAAATTGTAAAGCCATGAAAACTCGTGTTTTTGCTCTTTTCTTCTCCCTTCCCTTATTAATCTGCTTGTGGCTGACACCCCCCCCCCCCCCTCCCCGCCCCCCACTGCTCACCCCACTCCACTCCTCATGTCTGGGGTGGGAATTAATTAGTGCTGCGGTTTGAGCTCTAGGATGGAGACGGAGCTGGGGGGGGATGCCGAGAGGGATTTGATGAGAGCGGATGCATGGGGTTGCATTTGTGTTTGTGTGCAGCAGAACAGGCTAAAGGGAGGCATGAGTCTGCACTGGGTCAGACACTCACTGACTTGCTCACACACGTTAATTCCCAAAACAGTCTTTTAATCTTCTCTTCCTTCTTCTGCCTTAACTATAATAAGGCCTGGCTGCAAATCTTCATTCATTCAGCGTTATAGCAAAAGCTCCCTGTCGGTTGTACAGTAAATTGTTACAGTTTTGTGACATTTTCTCGTTTCGCACAGTTCTCTGAAGGTTTCCTTTTTGTCTTCACTATTTCACCGTTTTCTGCGATTTGTGCTCTTTTCCATGTCTGGCCGACTGGGCCACGTCCTTTGAGAGCACTTGCAATTTGACAATCATAGTCTCGCAGTAAACCGCTGTGACATTCCGCGAGGTTTCGATTACTGTGTATCTGGAGTGCAGGGAGCGTTGTAGGTGTAGAGTTTCCTTCCTTTCATTTCCTCCACAACCGCCCCTCCCCTCTGCAGACCGGTACTCCCCTGCTGAGGCTCCAGTTGTTTCTGTTGTCACCCAGACACCTGTGCCTCAGACTAACAAGCAGCAAGTAATCCTGGTTGAGTCCAAATGAGAAATGAGCCTAGAGTAGCTTGCCAAGGCTGCAAAATATGCCTATTTCCTCATAGCTTACAAAAAGCTGCTGTGGAATCATTTTTCTCATATACACTTTACCCCTAAAACTCACATAACTGCTAACTAAGTATGAAGGTGGTGACTGGCGTTGGTGTTTTTTTTTTTTTTTTAATGACTCGCTTACTTATTTTATGCAAGTTTGCAAGAGGCATTAGAGGCAGGATTTCTGTTGTCTTATCTGTTGTGTTCTGAGCAAATGAAAGAGAAACTGGCAGCTGAATAGGCACAGGAAGCTAACAGAAATAATTCTAGACATTGTTGTCAGAAGGAGCCAGGCTGCACTCCAGCTAATCCATTTCAGACTGAAGCGCCGAGCAGGAGAGGACTAACAGGCCGGCATGTGTGATCAGTCTCCTGCTAACCAGCCGTGGGCATATGCTCAGCTGCAGGCCGGATGCTGATGGTGGGATTCAGTAAGCCGGAACCGTCTCTGTCCTCACCTCCTCCTGTTCGCACATTCCCCCTCTCCGCTCCTTCTTCCCTGTCTCTCCCTCCCGCCGTAGACGCTGACTGCCCGTCCCCGCCAGCCTCTGGCACATCGCCTCCCCGCCCCAAAAGAAACCTCTCCACCCCCCACCCCGAGGCAGCTGGAGTAAAAAAAAAATGACCACGCAAAACCCCACGTTATAACACGCTGACATGTTTAGAGGCGCCGCTCTGATTAGCAATGAGGGCAGCTGGCTCTCACATACCACACTGCCCAAATGAAACGGGGGAAAAGTGCAAACAAACCACTGGCAGGACATTAGGATAATGCAACAGACAGTGGGATGTTTAGGAGCAAACATTACACAAAGTATGTCCAGAGTATATAACACACAGAACAAATTAATAATAAATACCAATACATTTTTATAAACCGACCGAGATATGGATATGTCAATGCACAGCTACTGATCCAAGCCAAATTCTGCATAGTCAGGACCATTATTAAGCTATTAAAAATCTTTCATTAAAATGCATTCATTCATTTAAAATCATTAAACAAACAGCAATGTCTCAGCTGTAGGTTGAGTGAAAATAAAATGTTATCCAGCAGCAGATTGTTTCTATAAATGTGTGGATATGACTTGTCCCAGTACAGCTATAGACAGAAAATACACATTTTTTACTATTTAAAGTCTGATATTTTCGAATGAATGTGAAGCTGGGTGGTGACTTTATAGTTGGGACATCACATCTTAACAGAAGGGGCAGTTAATAATTCAACCTTCTTAAAATCAAAAAGTGAATCAAATCTATAACTCTATAAGAAAGAATTCCAACAGTGAAAGAAATCCCAGCAAATGTGTTGTATTGTAAGATTATACACTAAATGTTATTAAATATTAAATCCAGAGGGATGACACTGATCTGGGATCTGGTGTAAACAATAGCATTTTAGTGAAAATGAATCTTTCCCAGGGCACTGGCCAAAAACCTCTGTATTTCTGTCCATGTTAACTGATAATGTGATGGAAAACATGATTACCTGAAGTGTTTCTCAAAGAGTATTAAAAATAGAAAGTGTATTTTGTTAATATAAATTCATTGGTACCATTGTTGTCTCAGATTGTGACTTGTGTATCTAAATTTAGATATGTATCAAATAATTTAAGAGAGAGAGAGATATTGACCTGTAATGAATTCTAACAAAATCATTCCACACATACAGTATAGTATAGTTGATCAGATGTGTGGGAATGTTCAGGGAGAACCTGAGTTTGCTGCTCTGCAGAGTTGTGAAACCGACTTAAATGCAGGTCCCTCCCTGAAGAGAATCAATACCTATTCAATTAACGTAATGCTGATGAATAGGCGGCCGCAGTTGATCACCTGGCTAGATTGGGTTCTTCTTCTTCTCGCCAGTAAAATTGTCACTCTATCAAGAAGTCTATTTTGATCCCAGGCCACAATGGTGCGTATTCTGTTACCTGTAATGAGATGGAGACGGAGCATAACTGAGTGAGAACTTGAGAGTGTAATGAGAGTGTGCAGGGATCGTGTTCCAGACGGTCCGGCTACCATTTCCTTCGTCCCCTTGTGCGGAGCAGAAGCAGTGGGAAGGAAAAACACTCCTGATAATCTGTGACCAAACCTCTGGTGAAGCTCGCTTCCTCTGGGGCTTTAATAAACAGGCCCATCCAAAGCTGTAGTGTCAGCGGTAAGACTCATGACTAGACGTAAAACCTTCACACCTTCTCAGACATTTCAGGTGTATAACTTTTGGCTCTGGGGTCCTACTCTACGAGGCAATTCTTCTTTATTCTGATTTGTTTTAGGTTCATTCGCCCCAACAGCAGGTATAACGCACCAAACGATCCATTTAAAACAAAGGCTCTTGTTCCTTTTCTGCAGCGTGAAATAAATCAAGCATCCCCAGAATTCTTGCTCTGCTTGATGTGCAGTCCCTCTGGTAAGAATGCAAACCCGGGTCCAAATGAACTATGAGATGCCTCATGGAATAGGATATTTATTATTATATTATGTAATTATTTATGTTTCTGTTGAAGATAATCATTGTTGAAACATCAATGGGACCCATTCTGGTTTCTTTGCAGGTGAGATAGTGGACCATGCGTGAATCTATAAGCTACGTAGTAAAAATAGTGTTGCCTGGTGTGGAACAAATAATCAAACTAGTGGTGTGAATCTAACAGTAATACTGTATGTAATAGCAGATTCAAGATTTGATGTACCGGTCAGGAGTGTTGCACACCTTTGCCTTCTTTAGCCAGAAAGTCTCTCCAGAATGAAGCTGTTTATTTCACCACTCTGCGTTTTCATGTCCTCTTTTGGGGAGACGGCAGCTCCCTTTATTCCTGCCTCAGCAAAGAGCCTCTCGCGTGTTTAGGCTCGTACAAAATGCAGCAGCAAAGCTTTCAGCCAGAAGCCCAGACACAGATTGAGTGTTGAGTGTTTTTCCAGTGGTTGCTTGATAATTTTGGAACAGGCTTCTCTTAAAGATACCTGGCCTCTGAGAGGGAAAGAGAGAGGAGTAGAAGCTTTTTATGGGTCACTTACTTTATCTCCATTTATGTCCACAGTATATGTGGACTGAAATAGGTCGGACAGCACCACTGTGCAGTTCAGTTTCAGCAAGAATTTGCATCTGTCATTTTTTCAGAAAGCAAATGACATCAATCAATCCGCGTATATAAGTGAATAACAATATGGATGAACCCAAACAAAGTAGAAGATAACTGTCTGCAACTTGAATTCGAAATGAATATGATTGAACTATATGAAAATAAGAAATTAATGGGAGGTGGACACACTGAGAAAAGACACCTGGTAGCCTGCTGTATAGGAATCCCTTTTATGCTGAAAGGGATTTTGAAGTCAGTGGGGAGCCTTGTTGATAAGCTGTGAACCTGCTTTGAATATGAATTATTTCACCCTGAGCAGCGCAGACCATGCTGGCTCATTTGGACTGATTTAGCCCACAGAACGGTGTGCAGTCCTGAATATTTTTACATGAACAGCACCCATTTGGATTCTGTAAATCAGCCATCACTCATCATTAGACCGGCGTAATGATTATTTATGTGAATGCTGCCATGGTGGCTCCAACCCTTCAGATGTATCCTGAATAACACCAATAATGGAGGATTCTGCAAATCCAGGATTTAACTGTTGGCAACATTATAAGCATTTGTTATTCCAGTACTACCATGTGCCATGCTGTCAGATAAGCAGGGCTGGGATATTATATTCTCCCCGTGTGATAGAAAAGAACATTTTGAAACAATATTTGAGAAAACGTTATTTATACTGTAGCTAAATTCTTAGACGCGGTTGTTTTGTTGACCCAAAAAAGCAACTTCATACAACATGAATGTCACTTTTTTATTGCAGTATCAAGATAGCCTTAATATAGCATTACTCTCAGTAAAAAGATATCAGCATCAGTCTCGCTGACATTCTTATTAAAAGCTGTTACAGAGATGTTACTCAAAGTGACCCAATCAATAACTACAACTCCCAGGAGTCTTTGACTATGTTTAAGGCTCAGCAGAGCTAGGATGACAATGAAATAATCAATCGCAGATAAGGGTTCACATTTTACCAGCAAGAAGTAGAATAGAGCAATGGGCTTGGTTTGTCTTTTTGAGCACAACACTACTATTATCAGAAATACCCCTCACTTTAAACGGAAATAGAAACAAAGATAGAAACAAAACAGCCAAAAGACAGTCCCGCTTTTAACAGCCTGCAGAACTGCTTTAGAAAGAAGGCGGCTAATAGAAAGACAAGGTAGATCACCCCATAACCAATGGGAGGCAGATAACCCCCCACTGCTATAATTATGATCGCTCCTGGCGTCACAGACCAACCAAGTGTGGAGACATGGGAGGGAGAGAGAGAGAGAGAGACTATTATGCAGAATATTAAGAAGGAGGAAAGTCTAAAGAAGGTAAAGTGTGTAATAAGATTAATAGGGGCCGTATAGATAAAACGTAAAAGCAATTCCAGGGCCACTGTGCCCACTTTGTCCAAAAGCTTTGCTCTTTAGAACAAATGTCCCTTTGAATCACCATACTGATACAAAGGATCAAAAGAAACACTTTTATTGATCAGAATTATGAGTGACCTGGAAAAAAAAATCTTTAAATACAGTACCTTGAATTTCAGCAACCCATGGGACATTCTGTAAGGACACATTCAGGTCTCAGGAAGCCAGACTTCCAGACACTGGGGGGGTGATATTCTTTGCATAAAATAATGTAGTCACATTAAAACATTTGTTATGTTACATTTAGTTGTTGAAATATATTTAATGAACTAATTATATTATGTGTATTTCCCTCCTCACCTGCAGCAGTCTCGTCATGACATAATTCCATGAAAGAAAAAATCATCAGTCATAGCAAACTCTTCTCAGTGTTTGGTTGTTTGTAATAAAGTACAACAGTCAGTCATGTAATATTTTTTGGTGATATATAAGAAGTACAAAGTCCAACGAGCCCATACACTGAATGAACAAGGGTTTTTTTATTGTCATTTTTTTGCCTCCTGTTTTCCTTTATATGATTAATGATTGAGTCATTATTGATTTTGTACAGTCCGATCAATATATATCTACAGGCCAATATGCAGATCGTCAGTAAATAGCAGCTTATTACAAATATCACACAGTATATGTTAATTGATATACTTATAGACATTGTAGTTTTTTATGCCAATTTAAACAATCTATTTCTTGGATTATATTTTTAAAATTTGACTCTTTATTCATTTAATTTATACTAAACTTTACTAAACATTGTGATACCTTTACTACCACTGCTTGACAATAAAGCTAATAAATAAATGATGTCACTAATTAACTTTCCTAATCAAAGATAATATGCTGCAACAAATAAGGCTTCATCAATATATCTGTTGTATATCAGTATCACCTTGAAAATTGCATATCATAAGATGGGCTAGAACTGAACTAGTTTGGAGTCACCTACTTCCCTTCTTCTTCTATTAAAACATCAGTAGCGGAATGTTTCACATTTAGGTTTCCAGCAGAAAAGCAGGGGAAGAGATTTATTCGAACAAATAGTGTTTAGTGAGTTGATTTGTTTATCGACTCTCAACTTGTCACTCTCTGCAAGTGTGCACCGTAAAGCGTAACAACATGGGGCAAAGACTGCCTGATTTCAGGTTATCTTCTCAGAGAAGCTATTTGTTTTTCATATCCAACGTCTCTCTGGGGAAGGAGGGAGGCTATTACTCTCCGCAAAGAGATTTGCACTCACAGAGAAGAACGGATGCATGAGAACAAGGGGCCACAGTGAGGATCTTTGAACCCTGATGTGACACACCGCCGCCACCTCAGACCAGAGAGGGATAGAAAACATCTATCAGCATCAGTTCAGGACAAACATCTTTAGCCATCCAAGATGTGCATGCTGAAACAAGTTAAGACACGGAAAAAGAAGGTTTAAATAAATAAGAACACACAGTCGTTGCAGTAAAGTGTTGAGTGCCAGGTGCAATCAGTCAGCTAACACTGCAACGTGGAACATAATGTAATTCTGCAAGTCACTAAACTAAACACCGTATGAGCTGAATATATTGCATGAGTGAAAACACTGGTGAGTGATGATACTATCTATGGTTTTTGTTAGTCATGCAAGCAGCATGGCTCTAGGGTAGGCTTGGGCAATAAAAACCATATCAATATATATTGTCAATATCCACATCCTCAATACAATAGAAAAATAGTTCAATATTAATTCACTATTCCATTCCATTCAAGGTTTAGCTAAAAAAGAATAAAAAAAAAACAGTTCGTCATTTAAAAATCATTTATACAAATCAAATTTAATATAAAGTGGTTACATTTTTTAACCAGGATAAAAAAAATAGATAATTAGAAATGATCACCAACCATCATTGTCCACTGCTGTAAAGTATTATGCAATATATGAAGCTATCTTACTCACTCCTACATTTAGATATGTGGTTTTAGCATAAATTAGCATTATTAAGGAATTCCCCTAAATGTTTAAAACAAAATAATGAAGAAATATTATTGTTGATCCATATAAGCACATTTTTTTAATGGAAATCTCCATTGGTCTACCTGTCTGTTGGTCAGTCCAGCAACATGAAACTTTTTGGTGAACATTCATGATATTTTGTGTAAACATTCATGGTCACCAGTGGACGAGTTGTAGTCACTTTAAACCCCAAAGTATGCAGCAATACCACGCTGACACACTCAACTAAACACTCGTAAACTAAATATCAACATGGCAGCATTGCCAGAGGGAGGATGTTAAACATGCTTTTAGCTTCACATAGCTGCTACCATTGTGGATTAAAATTGTGGATGTAGATTAAAAGTCTTGTTTTTATTGCGATCCAGCTCCAACTTCAGTAAGATGATGTTAAGAAGATCAGCGGCAATGAGCAAATCACCTCTGTAATCTGTTATACCAGCCATTTATACTGAGCGGGAATGATTTCTCAAGGTCATTGGGATGTTACAGTGTTAAAAAAGTGCTGCCGTGAATCTTCATCTGTCCGGCCACAAATGTGAGGATGTGTTCGATTTGTGGTTTTTCCTAGCAGCGTTTTGGTCTACACTAACAGTTTCAGGCAAATTAGATTAGTGTTCAGATGTTTAACTAATATGAGAGGAAAATAACATTACATATCAGAATATTGTCTGAGCATATGAACCTTGTAGTTAGACAGTAATTAAAGCAGACCTGATGCAGGCGCTGTCTTCCACCATCAGCCCAGCATTTCATCAACCTGTCCTCTCCTTTTAATTCCACTAAACAATTCTGCGTTCCCACTTCACCGGCTCTTTTCCTTCACTCTTTTCCCCCTTGTCAACCTTTTCCCTCCCACATCACGTCCGACGTCTCCATCCTTCGTTGTCCTGAACCTGTCCCTCTTCTGCTCTCACCATCGTTCCTATTTCCCTCTCCTGCTCTTCACTTTTTTTCTTCATTCCATCCTGGGTGCTGAGTGTTAATCTGTGTTATTCGCACAGTCTGCTGAGAGAGCAATTATACTGATCAAAACTTGCCAGTGCTGAGATCAAACACATTTCAGCAGGGGAGCACAGACAGGAGAGAAAAAAAAGACAGGGAAATCAGAGGAGAGGCAGAAAATATCTTCTCGCAAGAGGAAGTAAAAGTTCGAAAGGACTTTCAGGATGGGACAGTTACTAGTAGGTGGTGCTCGAATGTTGTTTTTGAAATAGCTGAGTGACTCATTGCTCATCTCCTGCGCACACCTCACGCCACCGCTCATCAGACTCCAGCACACGGGCTGCTGGGATCTCATCTCAGCCCCTCTTGCCTGTGAGGGATTAAACCCTTAATCCACCAGACTGAGGCTCGCTATTAGTACCAACAGGGCTGCGGCTATCTTTGTGTTTTTCTGCTGTGTGTGTGTGTGTGTGTGTGCACTGCCCTGTGTGTGTGTGATACAATGCATGCCGGGCAGTTGCATGTGTACAGTATGAGCATGTGTGAGATTATTACAGGGGCAAGGAAACAGAGACTGTACTGAAGCTGGTGGAGACGTAAGCAAGTTACTATGATTTAATGTTGCAGGACTCGGGTAACACCTGTGCCAAATCCACAGTATCTGTAGGTGTTTGTGCGTGTGTGTGTGTGTGACGAATCAAATGACAGATACAATAACAAGATATTTAGAATAGATAGAAAGCATTAGTGAGGAAGATCACATATATAAGATCTTCGTTTTGTGAGAAAACAATAGATGCCTGAGAAGAATGAACCCTGCATGTGTGATCAGTCTAATGTTGCATACACTAACCAGCCCTGGGTATATGTTGCACTGTAGGTTAATGAATAGCAATGGAGGGATTCACTTAGCTGAATGTTTTAATTCTCTGCACACACACACACACACACACACACACACACACAGCCCCCCACCTTCCCCACCTCTTTATTTTCCATATCTACCCCCACTAATGTGTTGTCTGCTCCGTTAGCAGCCATAAGGGTCTGGACAAAGTGTTTGCTTGTTTTAGCTGTTCCTTCAGGCGCACGCAACCTAATGAGCTGCCTCTCAAGGACAAAGTGGATGTATGTGTGGTGCCAGCAACACAGGCAGATCTGCAAGCATTATGACTTTTTTCCTTTTTTTTTTTTTCCTCCAACTGAGCTTTCACCTTATTCAAGCCGGTTGCAGAGTTGCAGAGATTGGCATGAAACTGCATGTGTTTAGCCTGGGTGTGTCCCATGTTTTTATACAACTTTAATATTGTCATTTAACTATGTATCTCTCTTTTGTAAAAAAAAAAAAAAAAAAAAAAAAAATTATTGGCCATTTCAACATTGGTTTCAGTGTGAAATGTCAAGTTACTCTGACTCCAAGCTGCTGCTCACTGCAGATTTCAAACCAACCTTTATTGGAGGTAATTTGGGAGGGAACCGCGCCCCCTGTGGCGCGTAAAGCGAGCACTGTAGGTGATGAGAGCGTCTACTTCGTGTCCTTGACTTTCACATTATCTGAAGAGGAAAAAGAGAGAGATGCCGACTGGACACACACTCCGCCTGCAGTTCCGCAAAACACCTTCCTTCTGAGCACCATTGCGCACTGTTGTCACCTTTTACGCAAACTTGAACTTGGGTACCCGGAGTCTGCGCTGTTGCGCACAACGGACCAGACCCCCCACCCCCGCCCCCCACCTCTCTTCCTCCTCCTCCTCCTCCTCCTCCTCCTGCAGCACCACTCACCGAGCTGGAACGGGACACTTCCAGCTCGGCTCAGCGCACCAAACCTCCACCCGCTCCCATCTGTGGTATGTCCAGACCGCCCGTGCGCCTTTTTCACCGGTTTGGAAGGATGCGGATGCCGGACAGATGTGCGCGTTGTTTTTAACATGTGGCAGGTGAGAGCGGTCACTGACACCCTCATTTGGAGCTGAATGTGCGGAGGGACTGCGAGGCGGCAGAGAGACCCCCCCTCCCCCTCCACCCTCCCCCCTGGAGCTGGTCTGGCTGTGTGGAGATGAGGACGGGACTCAGGATGGTAAGCTGCTCTTCACAAGTTCCACTGATGTCTGCGGGGATTGCGTTTGCAGTCTCATAGGTGTCTTAAGTTGTAATATGTGTTGTGACTGCACTTTAAAAGAGGAATGCACATTAGTAGTGGACATTATCTTTAATACTGTATGTCTATTAGTCATTTATAAATAAAAGCATGTTTTAAATGAATTGCAATAGAGACCAAACATTTGAATTTGACTCTGCTAGGCATTTTTTTCACTTTAAGTAAATGATCAATTATGTCAAAATAATCTGGTTATGAGAACTTAATTATTCGCCCAATTTAACAAAGCGTAATTAAAGGCTTGTGTGTGTATGTGTGTGTGTGCTTTCGCAAGCTGGGGAAGAAAAAGAGAGAGTTTCCCTAAGGTACATAAAAGCAGCTTCTGATGCAAATAGAGTTACTGTTGACTTGCCCATGAATAGAATATAAGCTCACTGACTAAATGCTTGAGTATGACCTTATAGAAAAACAAACCTGATAACATGAGAAAAGGTAAAATGAGAAAAGGATGTTATTTATTGATCTGTCCACATTTCCATGGAGCCTATGTTTGTTTTAGTTTGACAGCACTTAAGATGGATCAATAATAATTCAAAAGCAGTTGACTTCCACTCCTCCTTCCTCTACTTTCTGTCATAAATATCCAGCCGGGAGGTCAAGCAAATCTGATAATACCAGCGTGCTGCTGCAAAAGCATCCTTCAATTAACTTTCCATCTGAAAAAAAAAAAACTTCCACCTCCACAGGGGATGCAGATCTATTAATAAATAGTTTATCAAGCTCTCCTTCCCCCTGTGAGGTGGAAATGAAATACCACCATCGTGACAAGTGATTTATTGGTTTCTCCGCTATACGGTCCCATCCTGGATCTAAATCAGTGGCGCATGTTGGTGCAGTCCACTACCTCAAACAGTCGGCTCTGTCCACTCACTCACACGTTCAATAATTCTGTGGTTACTGACGCTGGCTACTGAGCAGAAGAACTAGCAAATATTATGCTTATTCTGTTATGCAGTGAGTGTGGTGGTACTGTAACTTTGACAAACCCAGAAGCCTCTAAGACTGTAGCTCCGTATTATTCCTCCAGGACACCACACTGTGCTTAACATCAGGGTTGCGAGTCAGGGCTAGTCAGAGTGATGGATGAGTGTGTGGACAGCGTGTGTGTGTGCGTGTGTGTGTGTATGTGTATGTGCAGAGAAGCTTGTACCTACTGCACATATATGCTAAAACTAAATCGAGCAAATATTTCTTTTTAAATGTGCTGTATAAATAATTTATTTGACTTGATTACATTTTTGCAAATAAAATCTCTAGAAAATTCTGGGATTGCTCTTAGAGCTTCTACTTGTGTAGAAAATAGCTTTACAGTACATTCTCTATAATTTAGTTAAAGGGTGAAAAATAGAGGAAATTATTGTTCAGTGGATTCATCAAGCTACAGGCCATTGAGTCATGAAGAATATTTGTCTGTTTCAACCTGGGCCGTGTTCTTTCATCACTCCCCACCTAAGCTTACAGACTGGCTTTTATCTCTGAGGGCTGTGGAAATGTCAAACCCCACCTTCAACAATGTAAAGTGAGGTGAAAGTATTATTAAGACATGCAGGACAGTAAATACAGGTTTTCAATGCAGACACTTACTAGGAAATTTGTGATTAACTTTAATGATGACTTACCTTTTGCCATTTTGTTAGCTGCTGGTCTTCATGTCTAAATCATGGAAGTAAGTGGCTGTGGTGGGAAAATAGACACACATTTTGTAATACTGTAATGTAGGGCCCAGTTTGAAATTGACTAAAACTATTTACGGCTCTGATACACAGCGAAACATTCTGGGCAACTATAGCGACGAACGGTGCCAATAAGTTTCAGGGCAATCCTGTTGCCAAGAAAAATATTTTGGACACTGTGTTGCTAGGATTGCTGCCCATCTACAGCAGCCAATGAATCACTCATTTCACGTGTGTGAGTGAAACCACAGAACCTGTTCTTTTTCCATTGTTTTTTGTTAACTCCCATAGTAGTAAGTAATCCAGCTAGACTGGACCGAATGGACTTTGATTTGAGTGTAAATTCTTTGCTATCTCTTGAAGTCCGGCACTGACCAGTTTTTGTCCATTAATAGCAGACAGCCGAGCTGATGTGACTGCCTGCCTTGTTTCTCACTGAAAGCAAATACAAGAGAGGGGAGGAGCGTAAAGCACTGCAGTCGTCTTTAGTTCTGCTCTCCCACACCATCTGTCTTTCCAATTCTTTGCCCATTCTTATTCTATATTGTGACACCCTTTTTTAATCTCATTCTATCCTCGCTCCATTATGACATTTCTCTCTCTCTCTCTCTCTCTCTCTCTCTCTCTCTCTCTCAGTGCCAGCATGAAGCCACCACGTGTCTAGGTCCTCCTTAACCCTATTCTTGTGACAAAGAGGATCCCCATCAGCCCCCTGGACACCTCATTTGGCTCCTTGGCTCACCTACTTCAACTTCTGTCTTTAGCTTTCAGCTACTGATCAATCCTACCCCCCCTCCTCTGTATTTGGGCTTTCCTTTTCCAGACACTTGCTTCAGACTGGGATTACACACTGATCTGCTGCTAAATCCTGGTATGCCAACTGACTCTATTATGGACATCTGACAGTAACAGCACCAAAACTGTTGATTGGAAGTCAAAGCCATAGCTTGCCTGACAGTGATGAAAGACTCCTTGTTATAAGGGTTCTGACACCAAAAAGACTGAAGGCATTTCTATTCCCAGCCTGTCCTCAGTAGTTTTGCTGTGGCACAAAGGCTTCTCTCAAATGCAAGTTGTAACGTAGGCCATTGGAGGTTGCCGTACATCCTGAGACCAAAAAGTTGAGGCAGACTCAGTCCGCAGACCTTCTCCTGTCTTCATTACCTGACCTGAGCTGCCCAGTCCAGAGCAGCATTTTTTCCAGATGCTGCCATGCCCATCATCAGCAACGCCAACCATGACTTCAGCAATCTGTCTGTCAGCGATGACAGCAGTCTTGATCATATCTTCACTGAGATCCCCGAGACTGAGACCATCAAGGTAGGACTTTTTTTCTCTCCAAAGATCAAAAAAAACTTAAAGGAAACAAAATGAGTATATCAAATTTGCAACCAAATTGTGGGAAAGTAATTGTGTTATGGCTACTCCTTTGTTGAAGATCTTTGTTTTTTCTCTCTACAGGGTGTGTACTACAAGAGGGCTCAGTTCATCCGTCGGCCAGAAGACCTAGTGTCCGTCGACCATGGCTTGCTGGCAGTGATCAACGTTGGGGGAAACCGATACACCTTCCCCTGGAGCACCCTGGAGCAATTCCCCCTCACTCGACTTGGCCGACTCTGTGGATGCCGGTCACTGGAGGACATTGCCAGTGTCTGTGACGATTATGACGAAGCCCGAAAGGAGTTCTTCTTTGATCGATCGCCGTCTGCCTTCAGGGTCATCCTCAACTTCCTGGCTGCGGGGAAACTCCGGCTGTTGCGGGAGATGTGCATCCTTTCCCTGCACGACGAGCTAACCTACTGGGGCGTGGAGATGGCCTACATGGAGCGCTGCTGTAAAAGAAAGATGTACACACGCATCGAGGAAATACATGAGCGGGAGCGACGGGAGGAGGAGTGCAGGCAGAGAAACGCCATGCAGCGCATGCCGGTGGAGGAGACCAGGTATCGAAAACTGATGAACTGGCTGAGGGATATGGTGGAGAATCCGCAGTCTGGCTTACCAGGGAAGATGTTCGCCTGCATGTCGGTGATCATGGTGGCTGTGACTGTGATCAGCTTGTGTATCAGCACCATGCCAGACCTCAGAGAGGAAGAGAGCAGGGTGAGTGTGCCGCAGTGTGTTGGCATGTTGTGAATGTAGCTGTCAGCAGTATAGGGCCCTGAGTCCAAGTCTGCCTAATACAAAATATTCAATTATAATCCTTTATCTTGAAAAGGGCTCATAAATTTAAGATATGTAGTAAGATGCCTGCAGCGACCCTGTCTGTCAGTGAGATTTATCAGTGTGGCATGAGTGATAACAGTCATCTCTTTATGCAGTTCTTTCTTGCTTAAAGACACAGTGAGCATTACATTTCATGATCAGCATAACATTGCCTCTTTTAACTCCACATAACAAACTGGATGCTCATTAATGCGTTATATGCATATATATAATGCTATAAAATTCTTTTAAGATTGGGGCAGACATTATAAATATTGCAAATAGATTGGTATGAAAAATAAGTCAGATCAATCAGTAAAATAATAACTTCTACTTCCATCACGCATTCCTGCAGGGCAGCACTGTGCATGTGCATGTGCGTTGGCCGTGCATGTCCTGTGATCTGTGTTTATACCCATAGCGGCGTGGGATAATGAAGCCTGAGCTGCTCACTGAGGCCTGTCCAGTATCTGTCAGTAAACTCTGGGGAATAATGCCGAAAGACACATGCACGCATACGGAATGTGCGCATGTATAGACACATGTTGGGACACACACATTTACACAACTAAAAACACACACCTACTTGCACAGACACAGTCACATGCACATAGAACAGTAATGAACCCATCCACTGTAACAGACATGGCTGTCTCTGAATTTTGCACACATTTACTCGTGAGTCTTATGTTTCCTTCAAACAATAACTTGTCTTCACTCATCTCAGTTTTAATTGGTTTCCTGCGATTTAAATACATTTTCACCTGCGGGTTGAAGATATTAATTATTTTAATTAAGTTACCACCACTCCCGAACCCCCATCTGTTGTCCATATTTGCCCTTAAACAACAAATAGCCTATACAGTATATATACACTTGGTCCTGTTATATGCATGTGCTGATACTGTCAGTAGGAAAAGTGCACACATGATCAACAGCAGCTCCTTGAGAAGTCAGTGCCCATGTATTGATTGTGAAATGAGCAGTCAAAGGATCAAGTGCAGGACAGTGTTATATGGGAGAATTTAGCGAGGCAGACGAGAGTAGCAGAGGGCTTGATTAGTTGAAAAGGCTGAAGAGATCATTTTGAGCACCTTGCTAGGAGGAGTCTAGCCATCAGTAACAGTCATAGGAACACAGATGGAGGAGCTTGTCCTCAGGATTTAACAGGATTCATGTATTTGATTCAGTGGATGCTGTAAACCCACAGGACAAGGTTGATGCCTCTGATGTGGACCTTATAGAGTTTATAATAGTATGTATGAATCAGCCTTGAAAAAATAAAAAGCCTCACAGACTCAGATGTTCTGGTAGATTTATTATCTGTACAGTGACAGAAGCAACAACAGAGGACGCAGAAATACAGCAGAATTTAAAAGCAAGAGGACATTCAGGAACAGCCACAATACTGCTGTTGTTGAATGAAAACTTGTATTTCCCAGTATTATTTTACAAAGATTGCATTTCGGATGTAAACAGAAAATTGGTATTTTCTGTTTGTGACAGAGACAGCAGTACTCCATGGAAGAAATCAAGCTGTCCTCAGGGGGCAGTGGACACACACACACACACACACACACACTTGCTTTGAGCACACTATATTGATTCCATTTGAGAAACTTTATACTGTTTGTGTGCGTCTGACATTTTACTGCCTTATGAGGACCTTGTATGTTGTAGGGACGTATTCGCCTGTCCAAACATCTCTTTGCATGCTTAATCTTGGAAAGAGGATGGCAGTTCTCTCCAAAAGTAAACAAAACCATCTGGTGCTGTTCAGGTTGTTTTTTTTTTATTTCCACACACCCCTGAAATCCAAGCTATTCTCCTGTGTTCAGCTACTGACCTCAGTTCACAGAATGTGGCTCGCAGGACCAGTAGGACTCCTGTCATCTTTAATTCACATGGCCCTGCTGTTTGTCTCTGATCTGGTGTATGTTGCAAAAAGAATTCCCTCATCCACTCATCATTCACTATGCTCCTCTGCCTGCCTCTGTTTGAGTGTGAGAGGAGAGATACAGTAAGTGGAAAATGAAGGAAGAGGTGAACAGATAGAGGATGTGTCTGTTAGAGGGAAAGAATGAGACTATGAATAGATTGAATAGGCTTTGGAAAGAGAATCAAAACCGGAGAAGGGATGAGAGTGAAATTCTGGAAAGCAAGCGATAAACGCTGCTCCTATCTCAATGGGTAGTCTGCTTGTCCTCAGCTGATCTCTTCTATCTAACGGTTTATCGCTATGAGATAAATGCTTTGACAGGGGCCTGTATTAAATGCTCGGATTCAAACCCATATATAATAACCACTCCCATTTCTCCATCTCCTGCTGTGGGTGTGCTCCTTTCCATCATATAAGCACTCACTCACTCCAGACTTTGTACAGATGCACCGTTTTTACTGGAAGCCCAGAATTTGTGGATTAACTGGTTAAACTGCCAATGAAGTTTATGTTTAGAGGGCTGTAATGTCATTAACCTATACTATAATACTTGAATATACTCAATTTCATCTGTCATACAAATATATTTGTGAAATGAGCACAAACTCTAAATTGTTGAAAATGTATCGAACTATCAGAGATTAACATTCCCCAATACTAACGCCAAATATATAAATATTAGATTTACAAGTTTGAAGAAGAGTGATGGAGAAGCAGTACAAGTGCTGTACAACACAACATTAAATTATCAACACTTTAAAACTTTGTAGTGCAACACTATTACCACATCTAACCAACAAAGTCAATGGGCTCTAGAGTCTGTACAAAAGCAACAAAACATCCCCCTGTCATTAGACCCTCACATCAAACAAAAACCAGAAGGTGGAAACAATACAGGAAAAAATGGATACTGCAAACAGAAAAACAGAAATGTAATGAATTGGGTGTAAGTGGAGGATGAGGAGCAGCTTCCAGGTTTCACCAAGGCAGCATCAGACCCTCCAACATCCGTAGATCCCTCAGTGGCTGCACTGCAGCATGCTCTGTGAATGACAAAACACAGGGCAGGACTCCGGGAACACAGCAGATTTAAAAGTACAATAGTGGTTCATCAGTATCACAGATGGAAGAAGAAAAAGAAGCTCAGAGCATCTCATGAGGACCAGACTAACCTATCACAGCATAACTATGACTAGGCCAGCCAGGGCCAGCCCTAAATATATGCTTCTTTGAACAGGAATGTTTTTAACCTGTTCTTAAATATAGGAAGGGTGTCTGCCCCCCAGACTGAAGGGAAGATGGAGCCTGGAAGTTGAAGGCTCTGCCCACCTGTTCTCGATGGGTGATATGGGACTAAGAGATCCCTAAGGTAGGATGGCACCTGACCTGGATCAGCTGGAGAGTCCTTAGAGACTTTTTGGTTCAACCAGACAGTAAAGAAGAAATAGTACTGGGGGTTTCTTTATTTCTACTGGAATTTTTATCCTAAACCCGCACTGACCCACTAATCTCCCTGAGTCAAATCTCTGGCAGGACAGAAACAGTGTTTAGATTGGAAAGAATGGAACATATGCAGTTCCACTCTCCCTGGAAAGAGAGAACCAGGTCTTAGTGCACGTTGATAACCTGCTTGAGTTTACATCTTGTTGCTTTTCAAATGTAAAACATTCACCAAAGACACTGACTTCCTTTGAGTATATTTCCAAGTATAGAAAAATAACAAACTTCCTCTTCACTCATACCACATGTTCATTACATTTGTTCATTCATGTCTTTATGATTCTCACCGGGTAATGTTGTATTTTCAGACAGGCCCATCAGATTTGCTCTCCTTTTCCTTATTCAGTCGTAGCCTGGCCTGGGGGATAATTTAACTAGCCATTTAGTGTCCTTAATACCATGAATTGGAGAGGGATTCGCTGTTCAATAATTGGGTCCTATGGCATCAATCACTAGTATCTAGAGAGAGAAAGAAAGGGACAGGGAGAAAGTGACAGAAACCAGGGAAAGTTAGCTGACTGCATCAGTCAAGCTTCACACTGTGAGTTTGGTCACGTTTTCTGATCGACTCTCCACTTGTTCTTGAGCAGAGGCCTGTCAATAATCTTATTGAACCATAGAACCTGTCTACGAAAGTGATTATAGTGAGAGCAGATGGGTGAGCGTACTTCTATTAAGTGACATAAACAAGAGACACAGATTGGGACAGAGATAATGTGTCCTGTGATGTAGGAAGGGAAGAAAAGGTAATTCTATACGTATTGGATGGGCAGGAAGAACTAGACGAGCCGGGGCCGAGAAGGAGGAGTGAAAGATGAATAGAGAACAGAGGAAGTGTGGAGGATGTAAACACTGAACATGAAACCTCCTTCCTTTCGATCATCTTTCCTCTCAGAGGGGATGTTCGAAGTTGGAAGCATGCAGGGTTTCTCACAGAAAAGATGTCCGGTCCAGTGGCAAGTAGGCCAGTTTTCTGATGGGGGCCCGGGGCAAGCCAGCGACGGACTGATGGCAGCACTAAGGTGGCCAGTAGACCAGAGATCTGGAGGCTCCTGGTAGATTTTCACTGGCCTGATGCCTCCTGCAGTAGCACCATAAGATGCTATAATATTTGGCACAAGCAAAATTACTCGAACAAAAAATTATGATATCATCCAGATCAAGATTGTGATCCAGTTAGTGTAGTATTTAAAAAGAATCAATAACATGACAAAACATAATAACAAAAGAGACTTGACACACAACAGCATCAATACAACAATATGTACCAGAATACAGTACGTGATTTCTGAAGAAGCACAAGTATTATAACAAATTAATTTGAGCAATGTTACAGAGGGCCAGAAGGAGAGAAGTAAAAAACAAGCAAACACATTTTCTGATCTCCTTAATAACTCGTGTTCTTGCTTCCCCTTCAATGTGAGAACAGAAGTTACTATAATTCATTGATCTTGACAGGCTGCAAAAACTGAAACAACAACTTTCGTTTTGATCGAAGTGTCATCTTTATGTGTCATAACTTATGTCACTATCAGACAAAGCAAGAGGGATCATTACCTGCTTGTCTTATAAAGCAGACTTAACTACATGAACATTAGGGGAGTTAAAGTCATTTCCTGCAGAGGCTAGAAAATATTTGTATTCTAATAATGTAAAACTGTCTGATCTCATTATGTTTGTTTTTGACAGAGATGCAGTGATAAAATATGAACATTACAGCCCAGAATAAAAACCTGGAAAGATTTTCAAGAACCCCTACTTCATTACTCATGCAATCACCTAGTTCTGTTTAAAGTAGGTAACTAGTACTATGATCTATTCATGTAAGCCCAATCAGTCTCATGTCTTCAATGGACAGGATGTTTAACAATTAGGCTAATTTACAACAGCAGTTTGACCACAGAGCTGCTTATATATCTGTGGTAATGATAATGATTGATTACAAATGAAATGTTAAACAAACCCATTGCTATGATGGTTTTCCTGTCATATCGCCTACAGCCTGAAACTAAAAGTATTTGTCATCCTGCGCCAATGTCCAGGTCTATTGAGAATCACACACAAACACACACAAAGAAGAAGAATTTTTTTAAAGGTGGTATGAAGCGAACCATGGACACAGAGAATCGTTACACCCCTAAAAACAAGCCACCGTCATCAATCATGGGCCTTGTTTAAGTGTGTACCAACAGGGTTGCAAAAGTTTCGAAAAGCATTTTTCATGCACCAGATTTTTCATCCTTCCCTTATATTTCCAACCTCAATTAAATGAAGGGAGCTTGACTTTGTGTTGTTGTCTGTAAAGTCTGTTGGCTCAGTAGGGCGAGACTGTGGCCAGCAGTGTCTATAAGTCAAGGGCAGTAAATAAGTCTTTAGGACTGCTGATAGATGGCGAGGATGGAAGGCAGAGAAGGTGGAGGAGGTGAGTGGATGTCACTAACATCTCACACACACACACGTACAGACACACATATAGAGAGTGGGAAAGGACCTGACTTTACAGAAGCTGCAGGTTGCCTCATCATTAAAATTGTGATAATGTGAAATAGACTATTGAAGGTCATATAGAACATACTGTACAGGCTGATCTTGCTATAGCTGGTTTGCAGTTACATGACTGTATAGCTGAGTTCAGTCTTTTCCAGGGAGGATTAATAAATACTCCTATCACTGAACTAAATCACAGATTCAATTAGAGCATTGACAATGCATGTGTGTGAATATGCATGCACAAATAATTAGCATGAATCTCCTTTGTGTGTATACATGCAGAGTATCGTTGTAGAGCGGGGTCCATGCCTGTTGCAGCCTATCTGGTTACAGGCTCTATTATTTCTGCCTCATGTGATGCTTGGTTGCCAAGTGGGATTATGGGAGAGAACAGAAAAGTACGAGGTGTTTATCCTGTCCATGCCAGAATGGGATTGTTCAGCATAACACAGCATTGACGAAATGCAGCACAGTGAAGTGGAGCTTCTTAGCTCTGAATGTGTTAGTTATGGAAGGTGTTGAGGACTGTTCCCATTTCTGAACCTGCGAGTTTTACTACTATTGCTAAACCTCTGGTTTTAGAAATGTTGATGTCACAATGTGAAGCTGTGACTTTTTAATCCTAATTTTCATATTTTGATTATTATATTATAATTGGCATTTCACCAGACCAACGTTATCGTACTTCCAAGTGTTTCGCCATTAAACAGCCGATACAGTGGTAAACACTGGTGAAAGTCACAATTTAATTCACAAAAAAAGGTGCATTTACAGGCAGCACACTTATCTTTATCCATTTATTTCATTCACACTCATCTTTAAACTTAGCAACCAATCAAAAATGAAAAATGACAATCGATGATTGTGACAGCTTTAAAGGCTTTATTGATTAGTAAAGGATTTATGGATCAGTAATAATTTTAAAAAGGTTTATAGCTCAGTTATAAGCCTAAGTATACCTACTTTTGGGTTGTAAAAAATCTTCCTCTAGCATCTCTCTTCCTCTGTCATTTTTTGTTAGCCCTTTAATTAGTCAGAAAGTCCTCTCAAATTAACTTCAGATGTTAATTAGTAAATAATGAAGTGTTTTTACATGGGCTGAGGGGGGGCTGAGCAGGTTGGGGCTGATTAATGGATGAACCACAGGAGTGCACTGTGAACACCTGGTCTGCAGGTGAGGAACAACAGGCGTAATATAGTGGACAGTGGAAGATGAAAGATGGGGAGGAACATTTTTACACATACAACACACATGCACCTTTATTGGCTGAGGTTATATTAGGCAACAGGTCCCCACCTCTGCTAATGTTGCCCTCAATGGTCATTGCAGCACATCAGTTTCACATTCTGCCCACAGCTACCTTTAAATCAAACACCCGCTTTAAAGCTGCTGCTCCTCCGTGTCATAACTTCAGTCAAACACACCCTTTGCACCGTGCGTCTGCATTCCTCCATACGGGGGACTAGCATGTTATTTCCTTTCTTTTTTTTTCTTTTCTGATACGTTTACTGATGCAACAAATTGACATTACATTTTTAAATTGTTGAAGTAGATGGGGGGAAAAAAGGCTATATAGCTTATTGCTTGTACAGCGTTGTGAGAATAAAAAACTGTGTGTGGTTGTGCACACAAGTCTTACACTGCTCATGCACCTAAAATGTCTTGAATTTGATAAAACATAACCACTTGATGGCATTGGAGGCAAAACTGCAGGCTTCATTTGAATTGTAGTATGTGAGTGTGTGTGTGTGTGTGTGTGTGTGTGTGTGTGTGTGTAGTAACACTAGGAGTGTGTAAATACCCTTTTTCTTTCACACCTACAATGTGTTCCATGAAACAATCCTGGAAGACCTTAACAAATTGGAAAATGTGTGTATGTGTTTGGCAGACAGAGCAGGGAACCCCATGCCTAGGATATCACCTCATCTCTATTTTCTCATAAACTGATCTCATAATCTTCCCCTCCTCTACGCCTCTGAGGCACCTACACTCCTCTCCTCTCTCCCTTCCTCTGCTCCATCTCTCTGTTTTACTGAAGGTGAGGCGGCACACGCAGAGGAAGGTGAGGGAGGTGCCTTACCCTGTGTGCACACATGCGGCTATCGCATTTCAGGAGAACTGCCTGATGATGGATGGAAGTGTCACCCAATACAAGCGCTTTAATAACTCATGACTAGTGGACACAATGCTTGATGTGCAGTATTTCGGGTGAAGGCCATTCGTGTGGTGTTTAACCGCACCCCCGTTCCCCCTCTGCTTATTTCTGTTTTTACTTTTTCTTCTTCTTCTTCTGATAGCACACAGTCAGCATAGCATTATAGAGAGTGCAAGGTAAAGCTGATTGATGGGCTGAATCTTGCCATTCCTTCTGTTCTTTTTTCTACCCAAACTTTTGGGTCCAGTGGGATTACCCGATCATCACGGGGGCTTTTTGCCTGATTGGAAGACAGAGCCTCAGAGAGATAAAAGAAAGCTGTGAATGTAAGGGACATAGTGTGAAAGACTTAGAGAATTAAATTTAGAGTCAGAGCACCAGTCTTAGAGTGATAACCAAATTCTAAACTTAGTGCACTATCGTTCATAGTCATGGTGTGCTTATATAAAAGCATGAGTCTCTGTATCATTAATGAAACTTTGCGATGTTTGCATGTAGGAAGAGTCATCCTAATTGCGAAAGTGTGGAGCTTTATGTGATCCACAAGCAAGAAAATCACATTAAAAATTAAGAGCAATAGAAGCTTTCTCGTGTCCAACAACAAAGAGTTCTTCTGCTGTTAAGGCAGCAGTGGGCAGTGGAGGGTCCGTAGCAGCGGGGGAGATAGGAGCTGTCCACAAGAATGTTGAACTGTCAGCAAAACTGCAACAGAATTGTAGTTGCCTTTTAGTGTATGTGAGTCGGTGCAGACTCAAACAAAGTAGAAACCTGCATGTGTGATGATTCCTTTTTGCAGCTCAACTTTTTTTCTATTTTACAATAAAAGACAATGTGTGTGTATATGTTTTTGTGTGTGTGTATGCGTGTGTGCGTGTTCATGTGAGATGTTTCAGAATCTGGTAGATGACTAACAACTGTCCAATTCCACTGTAGTCAGTCAAACATTAAGCTTCTCAATCACTCAGTATAGACTATAGTATGACAAGACATCTATAAATGTTGTCTAAACTGAGAGTCAATATTTCCTCCTCTCTCACTTAACAGAGTTACTTCTTATTTCTTTACCCTCACAGGAACGTGAGGATCTGGATTGAATTTTAACTATATTTTGGATGATAGCTATTCTCATTTTCCAGCTAAAATTGTCAGTTTTTTTTACATATTTTCAGGAAATCAAAAGAAAGAAAGAAAAAAAGATCAACAAAGAGGTTCATGTAATTAGACTCACCATCTTTAGATATGTATTGTGAATAGTTGGGACAGAATCTCACAAATAATCATGTTATCTACCTCTTACCTATTGCAAGGACATTTCAAATGCTACTACGCAATATAATTTGGCTTCGGTAGCCTTGTCAGTAGCCAAGCTTGAGAAAAGAAGATGCACAATGAAAATATTCAGTGCTTTTCTTCTACATCGAGGGAATTGGCTCAGCATTTTCAAAAGGTCACAATGGTTTTAAATGGTATTTCTGTCTGTCTTTGTGTTAATTCTGCGTGAGTGATTCTGTAGCATTAACATTTAGAGAAAAGACATGAACGGCTGTAATTAAAAATACTCCAGTCCCCCATGTGGCCACAACAAAAGTCTCTGCCCCTTAAAATGCTTTGCACAATGGTGTGTACCCTTTGTTTTAATTTGACATTGAGATGTGTTAATACAGTTGATAATGCGAAACCCAGGCAGCTGCTGCACAGTCGCTGTGCTGAAATGAAGTGTCACTGACATTAGTCCCAGAGAGAGAGCGTCAAACAGATGAGATAAGGTCAGGGAGATAGTGGGTATTGTGCAGGGGAGAGAGGGAGAGTGAGAGAGAGAGGGGACAGAAGTAAAAAGCGTCTAGCTGTAACAAATGGCCTTTTATGCAGAGGGTAAGAACAGCGCCACGGAGCCCTGATGGCCCTAATGTCAGGATGAGAGAGAAAGAGCAGCGCGGATGGGAATAAATGAGAGGTAGAAAGTGCACAAGAGACAGAACATGAAAGCCGAAGGGGGAAAATGTCTGAAAGATTGATAGAGGACAGGTGGCCAGAAATCCCAGAGTGCAGTGGGACTTGACATAACACAGGAAGCGTGAGGCATGCAGGCAAGATCGAGCAAAGGGATGTAAAAGTTCATATTTAGATAAAGATCCATTGAAGAGCGATTCTAAACAATGGAAAGTGTCTTTTTTTCTTTTGTACATGTCCTCTGTTTGAGGGACAAATATCCCCCAGCCAGCTCTCCAGACCTGGGACCAGTTCATTTCATTCAAGGTGCAGTGTGGTTCCATTCTTCTCTGGGTGTGCTGCTGCTGTGGACTTTTATGCAATGATCCCAGCTTAATCAGCCTCAACAAACAAGGAGTGAATTGTGACTTCCACAAGATCGATGTTTATAATTTTATTTTCTGTGTATGTAGAACTGAATAGCAAATATTAAAAAAACGGATTTGTTTCGAAGATATTTTAAAGCTGCATCAAACAATATATTTATTTTTAATCACAATGCATCAAATGGCTGTGTATTATAAGAAGTAAATACGATTCATCACCTGACTCTGCAGTTTCCCCCCAGCTCTGAGCCATTTGCTCATCAGGCCTAATTTCCTCATTGTTTCAGTGTTTTTGGCCTCCCTATCCGAGATTTAAACACTTGCCCTTGAAAGACTCTTAGAGGTGGAGAGGCTTGCCAGAAACACTGCTTTAATCAGTTTCCAGTGTAGAACAATTCCTATTTAGCAACAGAGACAGATTTTGGCAAATAATTTCACCAAGCATAGGCCCAAACTTTCAGTTCTGCAGCAGCGTTTTGGCAGTTTTCAGCGGGCTGTCTTGGTTTTTACAGTCTACAACTTTGCTTTAAAGCAGAAGCAGATGTTTCCATCAAGAACATTCTAATAAACCCATTTCATGGTGTGCTGTGGTGTGCTGGTTTGCTCACAGGTTAGCAACATCAACCTTATAAGGTGGCTAGCATGACCATTGCAGTTGTAATAAATGACAGAACCTATGAGAAGTTACTGAAGTTAAATTGTCATTTCCAACTCACCATCACTGTCTGTAGGCAACAACACTTTAGATTATGCAGAAAAATGTGACTCTGCAGGTGTGAAGTGAAAGACAAAGAGTCACAGTGGGATGACAATCGGTGAAAAAGGGCAGAGAGCATGGGAGTGATAAATGAGAGCGAGCGGGCTGGGACACGTGTGTAAAGGTGCATCATGCATAGAGAAACAGTGGAGGGAGTTGTGCGTCACTTCGAGAGGCACTGAGCAAATGAAGGATTTGAAAGGGAAAGAGAGAGCCATGCGAGGGGACAAACAGAGAATGACAGATGAGAGGGAGGGGGTCCGGAGAGCAAACAGAAAGAGTAATGAGAAGGTGGAGACAGAGGTGGGTGGAGAACGAGGGTGGCAGGAAGCGCAGAGAAGGATGAGAGGGAAGAGAAACAGATGGGAGAGACATAATGAGCTGAGGAGATGAATGAAGAGTGAGCGCTGAGAAAAGGCAAAAGTGAGAAGATTAGGTTGAGAGGACACAGAAATAATGTCCAACCATATTATGAAATGTTATTTAGTAATACCACCCCATAAAACCAGATAAAGGAATTCTTAAGGAACATGCTGTACAAAAAAAATATGAAGGCAGTTTTTCACATCAATCAATGGCAAAATAAACATTTTTTTTAAATAATTAGTTTACAATTCACCACTACCTGCTGATAATGGTGACAGGCTAAAGGTACCTAGACTTATCGGATAATCAAATTGTTAAGCTGCATCTGACAGTTTGTCATGTCTGCTTATTGTAAAGACAGATCTAAATTGAGCATCATCATTTTGACTCTTCTTGCTCACTGTGAATTTGACAATTCATCTTGCTCTTCAAGTTTTTTTTTAATAAGAAACACGTGATAAATGCTTTCATGGAATTTGTGGCGTCACCAACTGCCAGAACCTTCTCATTACTTACCATTCATACAATGTGTTGTCTCTGTGTCAGCTGGTGGAAACAAGCGGTTTCGGCCTCTTGTTTTTTCCCCAATTAACAGTCACTTAGTGCTTAGTTGTTTCACTTATTTTAACTCAGAATATGCTATTAATGGAAAAAATAACTTAACGAAAAAGAATTCAAATTAAACACAATTAAGCCAGCAGTGACTATGAGAGGATTTGCATTGGTTTCTGTGGCGCTTGATGCCTAATTAGCAACAAAAAACTCTAGTTTAAAAGTGATTATGGATATTTTCTGCAGTTGCATTTGTGTGAGGAGGCAAAAAAAGGCTAATATGAATAAAAAGTGAAAATGACAGATAGCCTTTTGATGGGAATGGCCTTTGAAGAATCTTTGAAGAATCTTTGAAGCAGGCGGCCAGTTGCAACAGCAGGGTTCTGTGCACCAAACTCTCCTTTGTTTTTTTATTTTACTTCCCCTCCTTGGCACTGCAGTTGGAGGTACGCATGCCTGATTGCTTCCTGTCACCACGCTCACTGGATATTAATCTTTGAAACCTAATGAAATAATTTATTGATTGTGTCACTGTGTTATCTATCAGTGCAGCCACGGTAGCTTTAGCATGCCGAGTGACTGTAGCTCGTGATTTATTAACAATTACCGATGGTGATAATCTGATCTCAGGTTTTCTTTGTCTTCTTCCTATCTCTCCGTGTCGTCCTTCCCATCTGTCTTGCGCCCCATCAAATCCCTGCTCCTCTTGCTCTCAATCTCCCTGTCTCTCACTCTCACTCTGCCCATATCTCTCTCTCTTCCTCAGGGTGAGTGTTCCTCCAAGTGCCACAACATGTTCATCATAGAGACGGTGTGTGTGGGCTGGTTCTCCCTGGAATTCTTCCTGCGGTTCATCCAGGCCCGCAGCAAGCTGGAATTCCTTCGCGGGCCGCTCAACATCATCGATGCCATGGCCATCCTGCCCTACTATGTGTCCCTGGTGGTGAATGAGGAGGACCCCAACCAGGACCACGAGCGGTCGGGGGGAAGTAGCTACCTGGACAAGCTGGGTCTGGTGCTGAGGATCCTGCGGGCGCTGAGGATCCTCTACGTGATGCGGCTGGCTCGCCACTCCCTCGGCCTGCAGACCCTCGGGCTGACAGTCAGGCGCAGCACGCGGGAGTTCGGCCTCCTCCTGCTTTTCCTGTGCGTGGCCGTCACACTCTTCTCGCCGCTGGTCCACCTGGCCGAGAGCGAGCTCACGGGCACGCATGACTTCAGCAGCATCCCCGCCTCCTACTGGTGGGCCATTATCTCCATGACGACTGTGGGCTACGGCGACATGGTGCCGAGGTCCATCCCAGGACAGGTTGTCGCGCTGAGCAGCATCCTCAGTGGGATCCTCATCATGGCCTTCCCGGCTACCTCCATCTTCCACATGTTCTCCCGCTCCTACCAAGAGCTCAAGATGGAGCACGATCGATTGTTCAAGGAGGAGTGCGCGGCCG
Organism: Eupleurogrammus muticus; assembly: GCA_036785175.1. Lineage (NCBI taxonomy): Eukaryota > Metazoa > Chordata > Actinopteri > Scombriformes > Trichiuridae > Eupleurogrammus > Eupleurogrammus muticus. The sequence continues at coordinate 14,175,575 of JAYKQN010000010.1, read as the reverse complement.
CCGCAGCCGCTGCCGCCACCACCACCGCCGCCGCGGGGGAGCTGCAGGAAGTGGGCGGTGATGGAGTAGGTGACGGAGGACCGGAGGCTCCACACGGACTGGGATTACGTCTAGAGAAGGACAGTATGCACTCGCTGGAGTCTCTGGCTCTGTTAGGGAAAGGTGGCGACACTGCAGGAAATAATAACCACAGCCTGCCGCCATCAGCGTTCTGAATGAATTTCTTGCACTGACTGACTCAATCCAAAACTTCCAAGGAGATACGAATCCCCTTAAATTTGTGTTGCAAGTACTACAAAGTGACCATTTCCCCCATAGGCATCACTTCCTATGTGGGTGTGAATGCATCTATATTTCATTTGTTAGAAGAGGATTAAATAAACATTTCTTTTGCTCTTCGGTCTACTGACATGGAGCACATGTGTGCATCTAAGTGCACAGAAACTGAAAGACTTCCTGAAGCCCTTTAAATTGGACAGTCCGATTTTTCTGACCTCTTACTGAACAGAAAGCCTCACCATACCACAGCAATATTAGTAACCGTCTGCTTCCATAAACATGCGATATTCAATCCAAAGTTGCTTTTCCTTCCACTGTGAAAATACATAATTTGTATTCTTATTACTAATATGTTGCCTACAGTATGAAATGAAAATATGTCTCATACTGTATACTCTACCTTTCTGCCATGAATTCAGATAAGTGCTCCTCTTACTGTAGTTTTATTTTTGAGAAGCTTGAAGCCATGTTCTAAGAAGAAATATAAACAAAATGAGTTTTGAGTTTTGGCCTATATAATATCCATGTCTCTCTCTCTCTCTTTCTCTCTCTCTCTCTCTCTCTCTCTCTCTCTCTCTCTCTCTCTCTCTCATCTATGTTTGTATGTTTGGATTCAAAGTGGTGGTTCGCTCTTAAGGACTCCAGGTAAATTTGCAAGAAGATATTGCCGAAGTTATGACCCCAAATTGCTCTGTAATCAGAGAGGACATGAAAGGAGGCAGAGAAAGTGCATTTGTGTTAGACTAAGTGAGAGAGAATGAGCGGTAACAACCATCATATGTACTTTGCAATGCTCCAAATAAAAGCTCTCCGAGCAATCTGAGAGTAATACATTTTCTGGGCTGTAGTTTTTTTGCTCTGTTCTGGGCGTGATGGTCTGATCTCCATGGCAAACCTGCGATGCTCAATCAGAGTCAGACATTTCTGAAAGAAGAAACAGAAACAGCTGTTCCAGCCAGACACACAGATAAGTATTCTGTCACAATCTTGCATCACCACCTTGTTTTCATGTGCCCAATTACACCACTCATAAAGGAGGGTATGGCTCTACAAGTTTGTGGTTTGTAGACAAGGGAATCACTGTCTGTAATTCAGCACAACTAATGAATCTCTGCTTAACGATGCATCTTCAGGTCCGGATAAACCAATCCTCTCATCCTCTGTCAAATCCTTAGATGGCCTTTCAAAATGGGTTGGGTCATCCCCCTTATTATGAAAGAAGTGGTCAGCTACAATATGGGGTCCAAGGATGTGGAGACATGCCAGATGTGGATGTAATCTAGATTAAAATTGAGATTAGAAGACCCACCGACAAATGTGTTTCTGTCTGAAACTCAACTTTATCCAGTTGCATTAAATTCAATTTACCCTAGTTTTTTTCCCCGCAGAATCCCAGAGAATCCAGTGCAATCGCTTATGGCATATTGTGGCATCTATTGGCCATATGCTATCTCATGTCACCAGCTATAGATCTAGTGAGATTTATACAATGGGACAATGGGATTTGTAATTGGGGCCCCTGCTGTAACATATGGCTCAGAGTATCTGAGTATCAATCTGATTGGGGAAATCCAGCTTTGCATGACAAGAAATGATAGTTTGCACAGACTAAGGTATTATCCATCCACATGCGCATGGAGACATATAAGTGGTGTATACATGCTATATTACAGGGGTGATTGTATGTGGATCATTATTCTAAAAACAGATATGGGTAATCGTTCATATGAGCAACAAAAATGCACATCCGGTTATAAATATCCTTTTCCATTCAGAGGGTTGGATGGGGCTTAATATGGTCTATTGATGGATTGCCACGTGGAAAAAAGGTCAATGGAAAGTCATCACTCATGCCCGTGTAGAAGGAACAGAACACCGCCCCTAAAAGCCCCTCGTCTTCTTATCTTTCACTGAAATTGCAAAGAATACCATCGTACATGGTATTTTTATAACACTTTCAGGGACATCGCCTCAAATGCCATGAATTTACTGCTGAAGCGGATGGGTTATTAACACAAGTACCACTTATGTGTTTGTGCATTAAGTGTAAAGCCAGATTACATATGGAACTGTGTTACAAAACATCGATAGACGTTTTTTTATACCTATGTAGAGATTAAGTGCAGCTGTAAAGGCAGTAAGTTATACTGCTTCATGGGTTTTAGTACTACAGGCTTCCATAAAATAGCCCATCCTTCTTTCACATCATGCTTCAAAAGTGTCTTTGCAGTTACAGGCCTAGGCCCTAATTTCAAAGACAATTTACTCATCAGTGTAAATAGGTGATTAACATGCTGATCATTTTAGTCAATTCCACAAAAAACCTTCTCTATTTTAATGCTTGATAAATGACTCAAATTACTTCTGTTAATTGACTTCCCCCGACCTGAAAATGCTGGAAATAAATTGAGCCGAGCATTTTCAAGGCGCTTGTTGAGTCTCTGATAGCTCTCTGAGAACAAATGGGGGTGATATCATCAGGTTAAACAATGTCACTGGATTTAATTGGCAGAAATTTATGAGAAAACAATGCAACCAGAAGGTGGCTGTAAAGGTTTAGCAAATTCCAATGATGCAAAAATAATTCAGTTTTACTTTGGTGGAAATGATTGATTGTTCAAGGCGGCATGGCGGTGCAGTGGGTAGCAGTGTTACCAGCCTGTACGACTAAAACCCTTGAAGCAGTGTTACTTGCTGCCTTTACAGCAAGAAGGTCGCAGGTTCAAGGACTTGTGCTGGGGCCTTTCTATGTGGAGTTTGCTTGTTCTCCCCGTGTCTGCGTGGGTTTTCTCCAGGTTTCTCCAGCTTCCTCACACAGTCTGAAAACATGTTTAATTAATTGGGGACTTCAAATTCCCTTAGGTATGAATGTGTGAGTGAATGGTGAATGTATTCCTGCCTCTTGCCTGAAGTATGCTGGGATTGGCTCCAGCAGACCCCTGTAACCCCAGTTAGGGAATATTTGGACATAGAAATTGGATGGATTACTATGTTCATATATATACACTACATTATGCTGTTACACACAGGCAAGAAAAGCAGAGGCTGTTGTCTTGGGATCTCATTGGGATGGATCCCCTGTCTACTATGTCTTTCTGCCTCCTCTTAGGATCTTGTCTGCAGGCTTATCACATACATCGTGCTACCAAAAACATCTACACTCCCCTGCTGAAGTCGTTTTTATTCCTTAAGCCGAATAAAGTCTGTGCAGTATCGGCACAGTGTTTCTTTCTTTATTTTATTTTCTTTCTGCGTGTTTATCATTATAAGATGTTTTTCCTTCCCTGCTTCTTTTTATGTCTTCCCTCAACCCTTTAACTAATTTGCATGACTGCTCATCTGAAAGAAAGCACTATTCCAGAAGTCATACACCACCACACACAACTGCACTTGATAAATGTGTTTTAATTCTATTCCAAAAGTTAAAACATGTAAACACATCCATCATAAGTTTGTAATGACATCTCTTGCAAATGCCCTCTCGCAAACACCTACTCACATTCGAGGCTGAGGTTTTAGTGGGAGTTTTACTTGCTCATTGAGGGTCTGAAGGTTCAAGGGGTCGCCGTGTGCATTCATTGATGATGTGGGCGTTAGGGAGCCTTTGAGACGAGGAACTGTGATTAAGTAGGCTGTACAAATAAACTAAACTTGCAAATGAGTGTCTTTTGCCACTGCTGCTGGTAAAGTGATGATGGAGGTTCAGAGGGTTGCAGCGTGGTAGAGCGCGAGGCATTTTGACGGAGCAAGATGATGATGATGATGATGATGATGAAGACGCGGCAGACACACCAGATGGATCATCTGTCATGCTTCCCTCTTAGCTGTGGAAAGTAAAAAATCAATGTTTATTACAGTTTATTCAAAATGAGATAAAAAGAAAAGGAAAAGTTGCTAGTTAGATGATACCATCAAAATGACTGCACTGCTAGACTTCCTGAATCCACTCTTTAACGGAGAGCAAATTAAATGTATTTTTAAAAAGTCATTATTATGGTAATTACATGTATAATGACAGCAAATTTTTGAGAAATACTGTGAAGCTAGGACGCTCAAAGTCAATACTAAGGTGAGCTATTTTTCAACAGATATAACTACATAAAGCTTTATTAGGTATTCAGCAGGCTAACACAAGTGGTTCAATTCTATGTGCGTACTGTGTTTTCAAAATCACTTAAGAAACCGAATGATCTTGTAGAGCCCAGTCTGATTTTTGGCCCGCTTACCCCCAAAAGACTCGAGAAGCTGCTCGTAGGAAAGAAGGAAAGAAGGAATTCCATTTAAAATTCATTGCCAGCTTTAATTTCATCCTATATTTATATAGCGACGGCGGCTCGCCAGCCACAGTTAAGTGCTGCAGGGTCGGTTTTCGGAGCTGAGGGATGTTTTGTAAGAAGTGCTGTAATTTCCATAGTGAAGCAAGCACTTGACTTTCAGCTTTAGCCCAATATGAATTAATAAAGGTTGATTAAAGGAGAAAATACTAGTAGCAGGAATGTTCATCTCTGATGCTTTCACATTAGACCCTCCCAAGTATTCACATTTATGTAGAATAGAATAGTTGTAGATGTACAATTGTAGAGTAATTGTAAATTCTTTGCCCAAAGTCACATATTTTTGGCGATATTTGCCATCATTAAAATCCCAAATAACAAAACTAAAAAGACAAAACAATAGAGTAATATTATTTAATCAACATTATAAAACAGTGTTTTCTATGTTGTAAATGAAATCTCATCACAAGAAAGCCTGAGTTGCACTGGATTTCGTGTGATGCTACATATTTCTCTTACCCTGTCCTGACATGCTGTTATGTTGTCTTTTGTTGAAGGTTGTATTGGGAAAAGCAACAAAGAACAATTTGGCTTTTTCTGTAGTACATGTCGTTTTGAATTCCATCTTTGTCCTGCAATACTGTACAATTTGTGTTTGCTTTCTGCTGGTTTGCATCATGGTGCACCCAAGATTTCTGATAAGATGTGGATCCAATTAAATCACACGGATATAGAATATCAGGACGAAAACCCCTATAGATGCTGTATCTTCCCATCTAGATGCAAAGAACATAGTCTAGACTGCAAATGTAGAATTTAATCAGCTGAATTTGTCTTCAAGGAGCGTTCTCCCTAATTCGAAGGAATGAAATGGAACTGCTGAAAACAGCTAACACTGTTTCCCCATAAAAATACTACAAACAAATGTACTGAGTAAACATTGTTTATGTCAAAGATAAAAGGAACAAGAAGCTGTTCTTTCATGCTTCTCAAAGTGAAAATGCAGAAGTCAATTTAGCAGCTAGCAGATGGGAGCATTGGGAGAGATGCGAGAGTAAACTACTGCGAGACAGACCAGGTTTTTGGGTGACAGACGAGAGGAGAGAGTGAGTGATATAATATAAAAGAGAGAAACGGGCGGTCAGAGAGAAGGAGTCTGTTTAATTTGCCATCTTATCTGAAGCTGAGCAGATTATCTAGGTCATTTAAAATCTGAATGATGTGTTTGGACTACTTCATGTGGTGTCAATTTCCCTAAAACACACACTTGCAGAAAGCTAAGAAAGAAAGAAACACCATACAAGATAGACTTGCACAAAGAGCATCATTGCGGTCACATGGTGGGATCATATTGGTTTTTGCCGAATTCAATGTAACAACTCGGCGGGTGGTCTGTCCCAATATCCAAGTATACATGGAATTCGATTAAATTGGATGATGGTTAGTGACTTATGACTATGACTATGCTGGCGATGTAGCTCTTTCAACAAGTGGTGTTAAAACTACTTCTGGTTAACTACAACAATTAACTGAGTGAACTCCGTCCCCTCGTTCTTCCAAAAGTGAGTTGTGAATTTTTTTAAAGCAATGGGATTGTTTGGTATCCTTGGCAATAACATTTCTGTTTACAAAGGCAAATGTGCCTCCTTCCACTTCCAGGTGTAATCCCTTTATTCTAAATATCGGATAAAGCTTGTCCATGTGCATGCCGTGACTGTATCTGGGAATATTGGCAAGAGGGCAGCAATGAAACCTGCAACGAGAACATAGAGCCGTACTGCAGGAGGCTCTTCACATCGGTTTAGCCACAACGTTGGCTTCACGTTAAATGAGCACCTCAGTAGGGATGCAAATTACACTATACTAACTAATCTGTGATTTATGTTGGAATGATGTTTGCATCACTCCCAAATAAAATGCAGTCGCCTATATGGAGATTGTCCTATATTCCTGTTTTTCTCTAATATTTGATGGATTAGGTAGATGGATTGGTCTAAAAATAATCTCTCTCTAAATTTCTAGCCCTCGTGTGTAATCACTCTTGCATTAGAAAATTGGGGATTTGCAAACATAGATGCTGAAGTGGCTTAATCTGCTGCACCTTTGCTGATAAAATGATGACATGCCGTATAGAAATCAATTTGATGCATATATGTATTACTTTACATAAAATATATCAAACAGTTTGCATATAATTTGTTCACCCTATTTGTAGAAGTATTTTGGGACTGTAGGAGCTTCATGAGAAACAGATCTCAAGTGGTTAGACACAAATTAAACATTTTGGGAGTTTTGCCAAAAAGGATGCCAGGCAACCACCAGAGTCTCCAGTGACATCTGCTGCGCCATGAAAATAGTTCACCACATGTCTCTAAAACTTCAAACTGTCATTTATGTACTTTCTTGTTTTCCGTTTAGACAAGAACGATGATATGTGTTAATTAGTGGACTTTAGAAGTGCTGAAAAGTAGAATTATATGCAGCTTTGGTCTGAGCCAAGCAAGTTGCTTCCAGTCTTTATGCTCAGCTAACCTAAATATCACCTGACTTCAGCTTCATAGTCTACAGAGTGGCATCAACTTTCTTATCTAACTATCAGCAAAAAAAATACATTCTTTGCAAAAACTGATGACACAAATTCCTAAATGTACATCAAACCAATTATATGACAATTACTTGTTCCTACAATGATTATCCTCAGATAGACTGTGGTTTCTCCCCAGGGAACATTTGTTTAGCAGACCCTTGTTTTTAGAAACTAATATTAGATAGAACTTTAAGTTCTATCTAATATCAGAAAAGGTTTTTGGCCGGTAGATGACCCATGTGCCATCAGCTAGTTGGCTGCTTCCCCTCAGCATCAACTGCACCGCCATCTGGGTAGTAGGCCCACACACACCTGTGCTTTCTGGGAGTGTGCCACACTGACAAAGACCGGGAGAGGAAGGGCATGCGAGGAGAGACTGATGTCCTTCAGTTTATCTTCAAAAAGATAAAAAACACATCACAAAACCATTGTTGAAAAGCAAAAAATAAATCAAGAAGTTATTCAACCAGCCATTCAAAAGTCAAAGGCTCAATATGTAACTTAGTTATATATTGTATTTTGTACTTCAAATTTTGCACTTTCATTATTTCAAAGGTAACTTACGAACCTATAGATATTGATCCATCCATCCATTTTCTATCCCGCTTATTCCCTTTCGGGGTCGCAGGGGTCTGCTGGAGCCTATCCCAGCGCATTTTATGGCGAGAGGCAGGGGGATACACCCCAGATGGTCGCCAGCCAATCGTGGGGCACACACACCATTCACACACCATTCACACACACACTCACACCTATGGGCAATTTAGATTTGCCAATTAACCTGAGCATGTTTTGTATTGTGGGAGGAAGCCGGAGTACCCGGTGAAAACCCACGCAGACACGGGGAGAACATGCAAACTCCACACAGAAAGGTCCCAGACCCAGGCCCCAAGGCGGTCTTGAACCTGCGACCTTCTTGCTGTGAGGCAACAGTGCTACCCACTGCTCCACCGTGTCGCCCGAGATATTGATCATTGTAACAATGATTTTAAATATAATAAATCCAAACAACGGATGATACATGTCCCCTGTGCATGTGTCAGTGTTAACCATCATGTCAAGGTTGTTAACTATCATGTCAAGCATCATAAATTGGCTCAGTTTTTAACATAAATATTTATAGAGCAGAATGAGGGATTTTATTGGGGTTGACCCAATTACCATATTTCGAAAATCAATCATTTGAGAACAATAAATCAATTTTCATTGAAGCTTTGACGTCCTGCGGGTGTGGTGGGGATGACCAAAGCAATTCACCAAAAGATGTGCAGTGTTTAACTGCACATAGACCATTTTCTGGCAAAAACAAAATGACATAAAGAATGCCTCTTCCTTTCTCTATCTATGATGCATTTAAACTATTTAAAAAACAAAGAATTAGATTGTAAACTTTGTGACTGATTAAAATGGCAGGGACTGAAGTTTTGATTGTTTTTTGTGTCACGTTTCTGATTTCAGTAATTTAGTAAGTACTCAGAGAAACAAATTAAGCTTTGGTAGCACACCAAACAGTGTCAGAGAAACACAAATTTTTGTATTCTGTGTTTTACCAGTTTTAACCATGCCGCCGGTCTACCGGGGTTCACACCTCACCATTCACTCACACACATACCTACAGGCAATTTAGTCTAATTAACAGAAGCAGTTATTTGGACTGTTGGAGGAAGCAGGAGAACCTGGAGAGAACCTGGAGAGAACCAACACGAACGCAGGGACAACATGCAAACACCACACAGAATGGTGTGTTATCATTTATTAATTATAATCACCAATTTTCCAACATAGAATGGTGCATTTCTCAAGTACTTCAAATTCCTCTACTATTAACATGTAACTGAGCATTTAAATACTGTGGATGAGTAGATTAAAGACAGGATATGAGTAATAATATAACAAGAGACATAGATATGTTTTCTTGGGATCAGTCTTAAAAATGTAGCTTAAGACAAAGGTGAGGAGGGGTTAGCAAAACACCTGTTTCTTCTTGCACCCTCTTGGTATGACCTGATCCACGGATTAACTGTTATCCACATCAAAAGGTCAAATCTATTTTCCCCCTGGCTCAGCCGAGTTTGTGTGCGTCTGCAGAATTTCTGACAAGGCTGTCAGCCGCCTTCCAGAGGAACCCGACTCGGCACAGCTCCACTCTTCTCTTCTCTCTTCTCATTCACCAGAATAATTTCACACTCAGGCAAGAAAGAGCCAACTGCCAAACATTCTTGGGGCTTGAGAAATGTGTGTGTCAGATGAACGGCTATCTGCAAGCTACAGGGGTGTATAGATGTTGAATTTGTGTGCTGCGGTTGACCAGCAGCTTGAGTAAGTATGCATACACGATATGGTTTTCAAACAGGGTCGTATCCTAAATCATCATTGACTAAGTCGTTTGGAGAAGACAGAGTGAAGGTGCCGAGGGCCAGTTTTAGAGATCCTGACTAGCCTTGAAATGAACTCACAAAAGCATCTCAAATCTTCCACAGCCCAGGAGTCAGGGGTAGAGAGTTCACATCTTAACAAGTTTAACCTAATTAAATCATCAGAGACCAATCAAGCTCTGTCAGGGATAAACAGATATGTATTCATGCTTCATAGACCTCTCGCCGTTTCTGGTTAGCCACACACACAGCAGGTGACAACTTTCATGCTCAAGAGATTTTCATGTTTTCCGCCCCCCCCTAACTTGTAATGATCTACACCATTGACTAAACCATTTACTAGCTTCCAACTAACATTTTTAGCTGGGTCAGTCAGCATCTTTACTGATTTATCAGGCTATTACTTAGGGTAGCTAATGCCTGCTATGTTAGAACCATGAGCGTACATACTGAGTACCTGTAGCTGTGCACACTGTATAGCATAATAAACTAAAAGAAAAAGTGTGCCTTCTGCTTGGTGCATATCTCAGTAAGATTGGATGCAGCCTTCACGAAGACAAACACCCTTACAGCCATTATATATTTACTGACACATACATTAACACACAGCCCAAAAATTAAATTGGTCCTGTGTGTGTGTGTGTGTGTGTGTGTGTTTGTGTGTGTGTGTGTGTGTGTGTGTGTGTTTGTGTGTGTGTGTGTGTGTGTGTGTATGTGTGTTTGTGGATGGCAAGCCTCCAGCAACATCATGAGGAAATTATTGGGGTCGCACTGCCACCGATTGGGGAACTGGCAAAACAAGGATCTCAAGAGACCCCGCTCACCCCTGTCATGGACTGTTTGCTCTCCTACCCTCAGGCAGGAGATACCTCAGCCTACCATGCAGGACCACGAGGACCTGTGACAGCGTCAACCTTACCGCCAACACACTTGAACACCTGCAAAAAACTCTAATACCATAAAACACTCTCACTTATGTGTAATATCTGCAGCCACATAGTTTACATTCATCATATCTATTTCTATCTATTTATACAACCTCTTTGCATAAACATTTTTGCACATTCTTCTTGTACATATTTTTTATTACATATTTATACTCTGTGTATCCAGCTGATTTCTTGTTGTGGCTATGCATCTTTATCCTGTTCTGCAGTGCATCTCTGATGTAATGACTGAATAATCTATCTATAAAGCAAGGAGTGTCTGTGGCCTGTGTATCTTCTTGACTCTTTGTCAAATCAAGCTCAAATTTCAGATATAGCTTGCACATAGCATGATAATGTATATCCTTTTCTGTGGAATATTCAAATTTGGATGGATTTTTGTATTCCTTTTTTATGAAATTGTTAGAATGGATTGTCAAAACATCATCCTTATAACTATTACTATTAAAACTTAAAATCCAATAGTTGTGCTGTGGTGTTGTAGGGAGCAGTGCGCTTATATCATAAGCAGCAGACCCAGGTTGAATTCTCCCTGAAGCATCCCTTTGCCTCTATGACACAAAATATATTAAAAAAAAGAGTTAAACACCCATATAGTTACAAATAACACCACATTCCTGCAACAGCACTTTTGTCGCAGTGTTATAGCTCTGCATCCCAATGACAATGACACCCCATTATTTTAATTACTATTCAAACCTCCATTCTACTACTTTATTCCTTACACTAACAAAGGCTACTGTGGCTATAGCCCAAACCAAAACAACAAGCTTTGTAAGAAAAGTTTACATGCCATCTTTTCTTCTTTCAGATGAGAAGCACTTGTTACATAAAACATCCCAAATATAAAAATATAAACTACAAGTATAAATTATGCTGGAACAAGACGCATTCACAGACACTCAAGAAATCCCAACGCTGTCACTTTATGGATTAAGGATGGATAGGTGGCTAGTTGTGAATATTAAAATAATGTGAAATCAGAAAGATTTAACATGTCACCATGCACTACACATACTGTGGGTAGCAAAGCAGTGTGTAGGACATGCAAAAAACACATTCACCCAATCTATCTAATTTTTTATAGGCATCCTCATCTTGATTCGAGAAAAGACTTGATTTTGATCATGGACATTGTTTAAACAGTAAATTGGCAAACTTTTGGCTCAATCACATATCAGAGGGAAGGAGCAGGGTCCAGAGTGTGAGTTGGCCAGTTGATGCCAGCAGCTCCCTCCCAGTATGATTAACACCACATTGTTCTTTTACAATGACCTTGGCTCAGCACAATCAAGTGTCTGATTGCATCACATATACACCCTGACTGGATTCATAGCTTTCATAGCAATTACCGTGGCACATGTTTGAGTGGCTGTTGGACAGATTCAGTGTGCATCAGTAGGCTATTCAGAGACTCCAGCTCTGTCTGCTACTGCTTTGTGCTCGTTACGTTCACAAGTCTGCCCTGCTGCCAAAAACATCACAACACAGCACTTGCCCATGTCAGGTGGCCAGTATTTCTACAACTGGGGAATTTGTTGGGAATTAAGCCATGTCGCAATAATTTAAGCCCTTGTTACATAGAGATCCCACTATAATGGTACAAGGCAGACTCACCATTATTCTACCTTTGCTATAGTCTGTGCTTTTTATCCTGCACCAAACAAGCAGACAATCAGAGATGAGACTTGTGATGTAACAGCTTCAATGTATACCATTTGCGTCAGCTAAATAATCACATTTTTTTTCTATCTTGTCTACCTGTGAAATGCTTTTCTCTTTGCCTGATGAGTGAATATCAACCACACTGACAGATGTCAACATATTCGGTAAAGAAGACCGACAGAGCACGTAACCAATCAGAGAGCTAGAATAGGCCAATGAGGAGCTATGTAGCAAAATGCAATAAAGTTAAGACCACACCAGTGGATGCTGCTAAATGCTCTGATGCTGTTAAGAAGTTAATTGGCCTGCATTTATATAAAGCTTTTTTAGTCTTTCGAACACTCAAAGCGCTTTACTCTACAAGTGTCCATTCACTAATTCACACACTGATGGCGGTCGCGATATGAATGAGCCACCCGCACATCATAAAATTAAGCACTCAAACACTGATGGCCATCAAAGGCAAATTGGGATAAAGTATCTTAACCAAGGAAACAATAATACACAACTCAGAGGAGACAGGAATTGAACCACTAATCTTCCGACTGGTGGACAACTGCTCTACCTCTGAGCTACAGGAGCCCAGGTTTAAACCACTCATTCTGAGTTAATAAGGGATACATTTAAAAGGAGCAGGGTGCTATAGTATAGTATGAGTTGAGCGACATACTATAGTATGACCTTTTTTGAATCACATACTATAATATGACCTTTCTTGAGAAACATATTATGTATAATATGACCTTTTATGAGCGATATACATCATGTTCTTTATTGAGTGACAAATTATAGTATGACCTTTTTTGAGCGAAATACTATAGTATGACCTTTTTTGAGCGAAATACTATAGTATGACTATTTTTGAGGGACATACTATAGTATGACCTTTTTTGGAAAACATACTATATTATGACCTTTTTTCAGTGACATGCTAAAGTATGACGTTTTTGGACGACATACTATAGTATGACCTTTTTTGAATCACATACTATAATATGACCTTTCTTGAGAAACATATTATATATAATATGACCTTTTATGAGCGATATACATCATGACCTTTATTGAGTGACAAATTATAGTATGACCTTTTGTGAGCGAAATACTATAGTATGACCTTTTTTGAGTGACATACTATAGTATGACCTTTTTTGGACAACATACTATATTATGACCTTTTTTGAGTGACATGCTAAAGTATGACGTTTTTGGGCGACATACTATAGTATGACCTTTTTTGAGCGAAATACTATAGTATGACTGTCTTTGAGTGACATAGTATAGTATGACCTTTTTGAACGACATAGTATATTATGACCAATTTTGATTGACATTGTATAATATGACCCTTTTTAGGCACATACTATAGTGTGACCATTTTTGAGCGACATACTATAATATGAACATTTTTGAGCGACATACCATAGTGTGACCTTTTTTGTGCGACACAGTATAGTATGACCTTATTAGAGTGACATAGTATAGTATGACCTTATTAGAGTGGCATAGTATAGTATGACCTTATTAGAGTGGCATAGTATAGTATGACCGTTTTTGAGCAACATGCTAAATTATTACCTTTTTTTTGACATCATACTGTAGTATGACAAAAGTTGAGGAGGTAGTGCCCTATGTGGCCTATAGCTCAGATGTAGAGCAGTTGACTGAAAGTTAGAGGTTTGGTGGTTCAATCTCTGCCACTAGCAACTGAGTGAAAACGCTGTCTCTGATGTGCCTTTCCTGGCATGTACCATCTGCAATTGTATTGTTAGTTTGCTGAGTCACTTTATATTGCCACTGCCATCAGTTTGTGAATGGGTGAATAAACACTTGAAGCCTAAAGTGCTTTGAGTAGTTGAAACTACTTGAAAAGCGCTATACAAATGCAGATGATTTGTGACCTCTTTTGACTGACATACTATAGTTGGACCATTTTTCAGCAAATTAGTATAGTATGACCCTTCTTGAGCGACATACTGCATATGACTATTTTTCTGCAACGTACTATAGTATGACAGTTTTTGAGCGACATACTATAGTGAGACCTTTTTTGGAGGACATACTATATACTTGTTTTGTGGATAAAGGATAATATGACCTTTATTGAGCGAAATACTATAGTATGACCTTTTTTGGACAACATACTATAGTATGACCTTTTTTGTGGATATAGTATAATATGACCATTGTTAAACGACATACCATAGTATGACCTTTTTCGAGTGACATACTATAGTATGGCCTTTTTTGTGGATATAGAATAATATGACCTTTTTTGTGGATATAGTATAATATGACCTTTTTTAAGCGACATACCATAGTATGAACTTTTTTGGACAACATACTATAGTATGACCTTTTTTGGACAACATACCATAGTATGCCCTTTTTTATGGATATAGAATAATATGACATTGTTTTGTGGATATAGTATAATATGACCATTTTTGAACAACATACTATAGTGTGACCTTTTTTGAGTGACATACTATAGTATGACCTTTTTTTGTGGATATAGAATAATATGAACTTTTTTTGTGGATATAGTATAATATGACCTTTTTTTGTGGAAATAGTAGAATGTGACCCTTTTTGAGCGGTATAGTAAAGTATGACCTTTTTTGGACAACATACTATAGTATGACATTGTTTGAGCCACATACTATAGTATGACATTTTTTGAGCGACATACTATAGTATGACCTTTTTTTGTACGACATACTATAGTATGACCTTTTTTGATCGACATACTATAGTATGACCTTTTTTGAGCGACATACTATAGTATGACCTTTTTTGGACGACATACTATAGTATTACCTTTTTTTGTGGATATAGAATAATATGACCTTTTTTCTTGGATATAGTATAATGTCATCATTTTTGTACGACATACTATAGTATGACCTTTTTTGGACGACATACTATAGTATTACCGTTTTTTGTGGATATAGAATAATATGACCTTTTTTCTTGGATATAGAATAATGTCACCATTTTTGAGCGACATACTATATAGTATGACCTTTTTTGGACGACATACTATAGTATGACCTTTTTTTGTGGATATAGTATAATATGACCTTTTTGAGCGACATACCATAGTATGACCTTTTTTGAGTGACATACTATAGTATGGCCTTTTTTGTGGATATAGAATAATATGAACTTTTTTGTGGATATAGTATAATATGACCTTTTTTTGTGGAAATAGTAGAATGTGACCCTTTTTGAGCGAAATACTATAGTATGACCTTTTTTGGACAACATACCATAGTATGCCCTTTTTTTATGGATATAGAATAATATGACATTTTTTTGTGGATATAGTATATTATGACCATTTTTGAGCAACATACTATAGTGTGACCTTTTTTGGACGACACATTATAGTATGACCTTTTTTGAGTGACATACCATAGTATGACCTTATTTGGACAACATACTATAGTATGCCCTTTTTTATGGATATAAAATAATATGACCTTTTTTGTGGATACAGTAATCCCTCGTTTATCGCGGGGGTTACGTTCCGAAAATGACCCGCGATAAGTGAAATCCGCGAAATAGAAAACTTTATTTTTTTTTTACAATTAGCAACTATTACATGTATACAAATACAGTGACTCGCGTGTAGGCCGTTTCACTGCTCTTCAGACTGGACCGCTGCTTCCTGACTGCGCTCTGCAGTGTTCTCTTCTTCTGAAGCCCGCGGTGCAGGTGTGTTTGTTCGGGAGAAGAACAGTGATAGGCAGCTGTTGTCGCTCTTTTTTCTTCTTTGCAAACGAGACGACAAAATGATAGCACAATTCGTAGCATGTTTTGATACAAGAAGCGAAAGTGAGTTTTTAGCGAATCAGAATGCAGAACACAATGCACCAAAAAAAAAAAAAATGCATTATGAAAATCCGCGAAATAGCGAATCCGCGATAAGTGAACCGCGAAGTGGCGAGGGATCACTGTATAGTATAATATGACCATATTTGAGCGGCATACTATAGTATGACCTTTTTTGGACAACATACTGTAGTATGACCTTTTTTTGTGGAAATAGCATAATGTGACCATTTTTGAGCGACATACTATAGTATGACCCTTTTTGGACGACATACTATAGTATAACCTTTTTTTGTGGATATAGAATAATATGACCTTTTTTCTTGGATATAGTATAATATCACCATTTTTGAGCGACATACTATAGTATGACCTTTTTTCTTGGATATAGTATAATATCACCATTTTTGAGCGACATACTATAGTATGACCGTTTTTTGTACGACATACTATAGTATGACCTTTTTTGATCGACATACTATAGTGTGATTTTTTTGTGAATGACATACTATAGTATGACCTTTTTTTGTGGATATAGAACACCTGTTTTCTTGGATATAGTATATTTTTAACACCATTTTTGAGTGACACACTATAGTATGACCTTTTTTGGACGACATACTATAGTATTAACGTTTTTTGTGGATATAGAATAATATGACCTTTTTTCTTGGATATAGTATAATGTCACCATTTTTGAGTGACATACTATAGTATGACCTTTTTTTGATTGACATACTATAGTATGACCTTTTTTATGGAAATAGTATAATATGACATTTTTTGAGCGATATAGTATAATATGACCTTTTTCATGTGATATAGTATAATATGACCTTTTTGAGCGATATAATATAATATTACTTTTTTTGAGCGATATAGTATAATATGACCTGTCTCAACCCGGTTACAGCATACTGGCTGTCCCTTTTACACAGAAAACCTGGGTTGCCAGTTTCATTGCAGAACAACTCTGATGTGCAGTCTTTGTTCCTTCATCACAGAAGGGTGAGGTGGCATAATGAGCAACAGTCCTGACTTGAACAGACTTCGTAAAAGGGTCTTGTGATTTACTTTAAATAGTGAATGGTGCAAGAATGGCACATTTTAAAGGGGTTACACATTTGCAGCAAAACTATCCAGCCATGTTGAATGAATGTATGTCAGATATGAAAGTTTAAAAACAAAAAAAAAATTGTGGTTAATCAATCATAACTTGTTGTCACTGTATTGTTTACATTGTATATCATAGCATTGAGAAGCCTGTTCAATTCCCATGACAAAGATGTAAATACGCTGTCTCGAGTGTGCAACATGAACCCTGATGAAAATGTTATGTTCATGGATGAGACCAACAGTATGTTGTTCTTTTTTTAACTGCTGCAGGGTAAGTGCACTATGGAGAGCTGTGCGTAAAAGACAGATAGTGTAACATAATTTCCTCAGGACATTTGGTGACATTTAGTCCCTGTTTCAGCAACAACCCAGCCATGACGCCAGAGACAGTGAAACCAGAGGAGTTGTCAGAGAATAAGAGAAACAAAGAGACATCAGAGGAGTTCTTTCTCCTCTGGAAACCCGATTTATGACACTACCCTGTGTCCACTGCGTCAGGCCTCACCAACTCATATTCATTATTCAAAAGGTGTTCTTCTCCATCTTTACCACTGCTCTACTCTTCCCAGTCATCCCCAACATAGATTTATAATTTATCACCCTAGCCTATAAATCTTTAATTGTATTTAGAACACCCATTGGGCATGTATAATTCAATGTTCTGCACCAAAAGCAAGCTTTTTCCATGAAGCAAATTCAACAAAGATATTCTGGAAAAAAGGGCAGGAACTGCCCTTTTAGAGACAAATGCCCTTATATTACATAACGGTAACTATTCTGGACATAAATCTCCATCTTAATCATCACCTTAGTTGTTGAGAAGATGAACAGAGCAGTGATAGAGTGAGCTTCACTCGAAGACAGAGCCAACTAAAGTTTAAAATCAAATGAAAAAAATTTGCATCGTCCTACAGTAACATTTATAAGTAGAATTTATAAAAATGCAAATACAATAGATGCAAATACAAGGAGTCACCCTGACTGTCATTTACATTAAGTGGTTTATGTTGTGCTGACGGTAGCAAACCTTCTTATGTGATCAATAGACCATAAATGATAATCTGTTGTCTTATTAAAGGAACATTAAAATAGTCTTTGCCACTGTCTGCTGACTCAGGCCTCTGCAGAAACTTGGCCCAAACAAAGTACAGTTTTGTAAAACTGCTCGTCCCAAGCGACAATCTGGCACACCACCAAAACTTGATGCCTCTTTAGTGAACTGTAAATCTCATAAATAAGACACTAGTTCACAAGCTGAATTAAGAATTCGAAAAGTTTATTGTCAGGCAGAACTACTGAGAAGCAGTTATAGGTAATTCATACTTTTTTTTTTAATTTTAGTTTTCGTTGAATATAAAGCCATTTGTCATTTTTTGGTTAACAATGGTCTTTTTTTCTGTTTGTCAATGTGAAGGTAAGTGTGATAAAGCAGGCGGGCATGCTAATTCTGTGGAAAACTGACACTAAACACATGTACATATATTCACCCATTGTAAATACATTTTCTATAAAGTGAGCATACAATCTGAACACCCTCTTTGGTTTGTGGGTTGGACATTAGTTCGGACACAATGATCATCAGAGCATTCATGATCACTGTCAGTGAGGCAGCAGGAGAGATGGGAGCGTGGGGAGGCTTATCACTCATGAAAAGGTTTTTTGATTTGTGACAGAACATTGCCTCGGCTGTCTGAGCCTGTAGCCTGATCTCCTCATGTGGGTGTTTACTATGCGTCAATCAATATCATGTGATTCTTATTCCTTCAATACAAACATGGTGGCAGTTTTAAGATGTAACAACTGCAGCAGTTCTAATGTTAAATCCACATGTAATTATAATTAATAAATATAAATATACAATAAAACATTGTTGCTAATCAATAAGGATTTATTTACAAAATCGCACAATTTTGATTGCAAAAAAGACGCATTGTAGGAACTAAGTATTCTGTTTTTTTCCAACTGTCACATGCAGTATCTCCAAATCTCCAAATCTCCAACTTACCAAATACATTACTGCACTCTGATGTTTGTTGTAGTAGGAGAGCTACTGACATGAGTTGGGTAGGGTTCAGTCTTTTTTAAAGCCCTTTTTAACTTCTAGCAAAAGTGTAATGAAAGGCTTAAAAATACTGTTAATCTGCTCTAAAGTAAAAGGCAAATGTTTGCATGTACAGCTAACTGTCTTATAATCCATGGTGTTTGCACTTTCTATATGTGTACATCTAATAGCATTCCCTTCAGGACACGGACATGGTTTTATTTACCCACCACATGGGCTACTGCATGCTGGCAGATCAGGTTCTTGTGTTGACAGTGACAGTGAAAATATCATTTTCATTTTACATTTACGTTATTCATCAACAGAACAGTTTTACAGCAACAAACATTTTAACCATCATAATGCTAAAAATAAGAAGAGCTATAGTACTATTTTAATATGTGTGGACACTTCTGGGGTTGTTTGCTCATGTTGCCAGGCCACTGCCAATAAAGTATAATTTAACCACACCAACAGAGTGCTGATGAAGCAGTTTTTCTGTGTGTTAAGCTCTTGCTCTCACCTTCATCAGAGCTGGGGAGCAGCCAAGAACTGCTGGAAAGACATCTGCTGGTGTCCTGGCCTTTGCTAGGGGGTGGACCTTGAGCGGGAACTGAAATTTCACAACCACATTGGGACCAACATACTAAGCCAAGGTATTCTTCTTCTTTCTGAATCCACCAAGTAAATGCCTCTGTTGGAGTCAATGGAGAGCACCTAGTGTGGTATAGTTGTATAAGACACATGGCCATAAACCACTTATTCAATATGCTTTTTAACCCTCTGCTATCCATTATGTTTTATAAACTTTATATTTTTTTCTTACTAATGCTTTTCCTGTTATTTATTTCCCAAGTTTGTGTCTTACACTCTTTAACCTGGAATGTGCTTTGGTTGAAGAGTGCCTGGTTGGCTTGTTGCCCGCGTCCTGCGTGAGCGCAACACCATCACCACTCATGTGATACGAGAAGGGTGCCAAATCTATTCCTATCAGGTCATAAAGCAACTTGGAAAGCTTACCAGAAAGAACATGATGTCTTTAGTTTGACTACGAGAGGTATTGTAGAAATTAGATTTTAGATATAAAATGTGAAATCTGTGAATCATATTAAAATGTAGTTGTTACTAACCTCAACTTGTATTATGAGCTGAGGTCATGGTCTACATTAAGGTTGAGACCTCTTTCAGTCAATCACACAGGAGGTGAGTAATCTCCATAATTATAATGCTTGAAAATCCTTTGTAAATGCGTTCTTATATAGTGAAGCTCCATTATTATAATGTCTATTATGTATTTTTCATCATCTGAGAAAGGAATTGAGCTAAATCCGATCATGCACGGTAAATCTAATCTGCTTGTGCTGACTGTTGCCCACCGATAAAAAATAGCTTTCTGTGGCACATTTTTAATTTTTAGTTCCTTCTCTAGACAAAACACTGTCACGTCTCGGATGCAAGATCGACTTTATGTCAGGAATTATGTATTTGTGTTTAGGCATTTGACTCAGAAAAATATAATAACAAGTGTAAGAGATACAAGGTAAAATGATTCATATTAAACAGGCACAGACATAAGTGTGAGCAATGATTTAATATGGCCAAAAGAAACTAGAAGGTGAAGTGTTAGGGTACAGCGTGTAGCATTCCAAGTAAAAGTTGCATAAAAAGAGGAAAAAAAGAGAATCAAATATTTTAAGCATCATGCAGACACAAGGGTTCTCTAAGGGAAGCCTGTTTCATGAGAGCAAATATAAAAGCTGAATGAATAATACTGGTTCATAATTATTTTGTCACCAGCAGCAAATTTTCATATAAAGAAAAACAAGCTGTGATTCCACTACTACAGGTGTAATGACTATGTCTGGTAAACCAGTTTGAGACTTTAATTCTCACACTATATTTATAAAAATTATTATGCTTTTATGGTCCAAAAGCAGTAGTAGCAAGTAGTAGCTGTAATAGCAATGCGGTGGTCCTTCCAGACCACATGAGAATGAGTGGGTGGTCTTATTTCACTGTTTCTGTGTATGCATAATCATTTTCACAGAAGCAGTGAAAAAACATGTATTTTTTTCAATAATAGGGCCCCTTTAAGGACCTCTTCTAAGAAAAACAGCAGGTGTAAGTCTGAAATACGATGTGAAAAAGGAGCTAATGATTCTTCTGGTATGATTGTTGAATATTTACTTTACGGCCGCCCCCTCTTCTGGGAATGCTTCCCATCATATTTTGGAAGATTAAGCCAAATAGTCAGGCAATAAGACCTGTGTAACAGTTGGTGTTTGAGGTCATTCTGAAGTTTTCTGAAGAGGTTTGAGTTCAGGTCTAGTTTTTCCATACCAAAATAAGAAAAACATTTCTATATGGACTGCCCCCTCTTTGTGCACGGGGGACTTTTAAACAATTGTTTGAGACACACTGTTGTTTTAAATATTATATTGTGTAGTAACTAGATCTGCTTTGAATGGGACTAAGGGTTGGATTTATCATTAAAAATACATGTTCTTGTTGTGATTTTTTTTATCCTAAAAAATGAATCTGTGTCTTTCTAGACATCCAAGAGCTGTAAAACCCAGTGAAGACTGACATGGAGTCTCCAGCGAAGACTCAGAAGGCGAGCGGAGCTGCAGCTCCGGATGGTGGCTACGCCTGGTTCGTCCTGCTCTCCAGCTTCATGGTCTTTGGTTTAACGTTTGGGGTCATCAAGGCTTTTGGTGTATTCTATATTGAGATACACAAATATTTTCAAACCACAGCAGCAGGGGCATCCTGGATCACCTCTATTGCTGTGGCTACCATTCAATTTATGGGTGATTGTCACTGTTTCTTTTACAAGGATTTAAATCTTTTAATCCTCTTGTGTTAGTATAGGAAGTGATTCCAAAAGTAGGAAATATACACGGGTAGGAAGACATCAGTACATGTTTGATAGCTATCGGCTACTACAATAATTTTAAGTTTCATATTCATATATTACAAAATCCTGTCACCCATTTGGACCTTCATGCCAAGCCTCCTAGAGGATCTGTCCACCAGGTGGCTCTATCCTACGTCTTAAAAACTGCAAGATCACAAGCGATTTCTAGTGTCGAATTGTAAAAACTTAATCTCACACAAAATGTTTAGAAGTACAACAAGATTTGATCTTCGCAATTCTTAACCTGTGCAAATTAATATTTTTGAATAAGTAATTACACTATTATTAATTAAAAGTATTATCTTCTGCTGATACTTGAAAGAGAAGATGGAGCTGGAATTCATTTAACCCTCCTGTTATGTTCATTTCTTAGGAACAGTAGGGGTCGTCAATTTGACCCCATCAATATTTAATTTGTATAATTATCCTAAACAAAACTACCCTTGGTACTTTTTTATTAATAGCTCTACTACTAACTATTTTATCAATATTAAGTGCAATGGTGTTCCTTATTGCTACCAGGTAAGGGTTCAATTATGATGTGACTCATTAAAAAAAAAAGAAAAAAAAAAGTTTAGTTTATTACTTTTGAATTGAACAAAGGTGTGTGTGTGTGTGTGTGTGTGTGTGTGTGTGTGTGTAAGTGAGTGACCGCCTGAGCGAGCAGTGTTTCCTACACATTGACCATTGCTTGGTGCTGTGCCACACAATGAAATCAGAGCACCACAAATCGAATACACCCAGTGATGCCTTTCTCTCTAACAGAGAGCGAGCCAGCGAGCGAGTGAACACAACAGCTGCACACATGTGTGGAAGGCGTGGCACTTTCAATCAAACACAGCTCTCACCCCCCCGTCAGAAGGCAACTCCATCCTCGTACCACAAATAGCTGCTTCGTGCCTGGGAAACACTGTGTCTGTGTGTGTGCATGTGTGTGTGCGTGTGTGTGTGCGTGTGTGTGTGCGTGTGTGTGTGTGTGTGTGTGTGTAATTGAGTCGCTCGGGGTAAATATGTTTCACAGTTGCAAAGAAAGAAATAGTCTGACATGTCTGATACCCTTTTACCTCTAGTTTAAATGCTGGGTCAAATTGACCTGAACAGAATCAATGATAAACGAAGGTGAACCATTTTCATAATAAATGTTGATTACAATAATTATACAAGCAGAAGTAGTTTCATTTTCAAACTATCTTCAGATATCTCCAAACTTTAAAAAGGGATCAATTTGACCTGTAACAGGAGGATTAAAACTTAAATCTCTGAAGTATCATGCAATTTAACTTTCATTCATTGAGAATATTGTTCAATGAACTGTTTTCACTATTAAATATGAATAATAAAGGGAACATCTTACCTGCTGCAAAGTGTTTACAAAGCCACTATACAGCCATTGTGTTGCCTTGGTTGGCTTGAATGGACTTACTGTATATCTGCTGAGGATTATGTGTATTGTGTGTCCCCCTGCAGCTCCAGTAGCATCTGCTCTGAGTGCACGCTACAGCCATCGCTTTGTAGTGATAATGGGAGGACTGATTTGCAGCACTGGAGTGCTGATTGGGGCTTTTGCTCATAACCTGATTGAACTGTACTTGACAGTGGGATTCATAAATGGTGAGCAGTGTGATGCGAACACGCGCAGATAACACAAACGCATACAAAACATGTCATTCACTGGTCCCTTTTGCTGCAGGTTTTGGCTACGCACTGACCTGGACGCCCACGTTGACCATGCTTGGTTTGTATTTTGAAAGGAGGCGTCCTATGGCAAATGCCTTGGCCAGTGCAGGGGAGTGCATCTTTACTTTTATCTTCACGGCCTTGTTCCAGCTGTTGGTTAACAGCTACTCCTGGAGGGGTGCTATGATGATCTTAGGGGGTCTACAGCTTAATCTGTGTGTGTGTGGGATGCTGCTTAGGCCCCTAAAAGCCACCAGTGACATAAGCCATTTAAGTGAGGTCAAAGCAGATGAGGAAGGCTTGTCCTTGGAATTGCTAGCAAAAGAGGACTTGGATCAGGAAAAGCCAAGCTTTCTTGGGTCAGAGGAGCTAAGAATATCTGATGGGGCTGCAACAATCAAAAGTGCATGTTGTGAAGATGGTGAAATCGATCAGATATCTGAACAGATATCTAATTTGCCTATGACGGTACAACACCCAAACAGCAGGGATAAGAGGGCTGAACTCCGTGCCAAAATCCGTCGTTATGTAGATTATACCCTAATCACAGATACACGATTCGTAATTTACTCAATGTTTGGAGTGTTTACTGCGCTCGGATTCTTTGCCCCAGGTCTATTCCTAGTGCCATACGCTCATAGTAAGGGTATTGGGGAGTACCAGGCAGCTGCACTAATGTCCATCTCTGCAGTGCTGGATCTGTTTGGGAGAGTCTTCTTTGGCTGGGTGGCAAACTTGAGACTGGTAAAAATGGTACGTTCAATCGAATAGTTAACCAGAGCAATGGTTTCTTGCTTCCTGGCTTTAAATATCTGTATTTAACAGATATGTGAGTGATGTCAATTGTCTCAATAAACTGTCGGCAAGAAATCGAAATCATATTTCTAAAAATGTTGACAAGCAATGTTTAGCCTGTTTAAATAACAAGTGTGTCTGGAAGTGGAGGTCGCTGTGGGTGAGACGGTTGATGTACAGTCTGTTTTCCTTCATCTCTACTCCCACCAGGTGCATCAGCTAACAGCTACAGTGATTCTGCAGGCCACCGTGTTACTCCTCTGCCCACTGGCCTCCTCATTCCCGGAGCTGGCTGCTTTCAGTGCAGCTTATGGCCTGGTGTACGGTGGCACGGTTGCCATCCATATCACTCTGCTGGCTGAGATCGTGGGCGCTCCCCGGCTAGGAAGTGCACTTGGGTTTTTCATGCTCATACGCAGCATAGGAGGCCTGCTCGGACCGCCCATTGCTGGTGAGTAAGAAAGAAGCTTTGGTAGACAATTGCAAAAGTACAGTGTACCTACTGTGCATATCAAAAAGAATTGGAATTCCGTTTTGAGTTGTTGTTGTATTATTGCTTCTGATCCTTCCTACCTTGCCAACTGGCTGCCAGCAAGGATTAAATATAAAGCTGCACAAATAAACTTTAGGAAATATCAATGTTTTTATTTGCAGAGCTTCAAAAAAATATTAAATCAATGTTACAATAATTATCATTCATTCTCCAGGTTCTATTCTTCCAATAGTAACTCTCACACAATAAATGTGCTTATATGTGCTGTAGTTGTAGGAGTCCAGTGAGCCTGTTCAGCCACAATGATATATTTATACCTCCCTGGAAGAACTACCCTTAGGTTAATTATGGATTTCGATGCTTTATGGTTGTATTAATTTCATGGACTATTGCTTTTCCTTTTACTGTTAAATTGGGTTTATTCACCACTGACTCCCCATTTCATTAGTTGGAAGGTTTTTTCCAAATTCATATATTCATATAATGAATCTTACATTTTTTGGTAACGTAAGGGCCAAGCTAAAATGTCATGAAGTTTCCAAAAAGAATCGTTTTAACTCCTGAACAGCAGAAAATATAATTACATTTTACTTGCATAATCAGTTAAGGCCATTAAGGCTGACTAATTGGTTTTACGTTGAATCTAAATAAAGTATGCATGTGCCCTAAACTGTAGTGCACATGTTGCTATGTCTATGCTCCTCTAAAATTACAAAACCGAAACATTAGCGATAGAGTTTCATATGCCACTGTGTAGAGTTTCAGATTCCTCTTGTTCTGAATTGAAATTGAGCAGATTGTGTTGTATTTAAAGCTAATAAATGTGGAACAGTTACTTTTTCAATATAAAAGAGAAAACACTTCTGAGGTTTGTGCATATGACCTTTGAACAAGTCGAGGCAGAGGGAAATTGAACTTTCTGTACTTGTCTGCTTCATCAGTGCCACTAAGTGACATGGATAAGTGCATCTGTGTTCTGCTTCATTGTGGCATGTAGTTACATTTACTGGGGTTTGCATGTCAGACTGCAACATAGACTATGGTGTTGATTCAACACAGGAGCATTATGTCCAATGTGGAGAATAAAGCATTACGTCTGTGTAGATTCTCATTCATCCAGGTCATTGTAGTGTCAAAGGAGTTACTGGACTTCTTCTTGTAGCGTGAAGACGTTTCACCGCCCATCCAGGAGGCTTCTTCAGTTCCGGCCTGATGCTGGAAACCAGGAGCTTATATCTCTGGATCACTGGGTGAAACTGTAAACAACACTCTCATACCGATGGTGGCATAAGTCACGCTTCAAGGTGTGAAGTGGAGTGAGAGTTGTTGTGGTTACATGATCCAGAGAACGAGTCCTGCTCTGATGGTGAAGAGCAGGTAAACTTCCTGAGATGAGATCTCAAAGCAGGATGGTATGTAGCAGATAGATTATGATGTCACCCACCTCCTCTGTTCAAGGTTGGTCTTTCTAAATGGACATAGCTGGCCTCCTTCACTCCCCTCAAACCACCTGTCCTCCTTGTTTAAGATGTGTATGTCCATGTCTTTAAAGGAGTGTCCCTTTTCCTTTTGATGCAGATGTACTGTTGAGTCCTGTCCTGATGTGGTGGCACTCCTGTGTTGTGCCATGTGTTTGCGCAGTGGTTGTTTGGTTCTCCAATATATAAATGGGCACTCTTCACTGCATTGTACAGCATAAGCCACATTGTTGAGGTTTTGTCTTGGAGTTTAGTCCTTGGGGTTGACCAGTCTCTGTCTGAGGGTGGTGCCAGGCTTGAATAAACAGGGATGTTGTGTTTGCCGAAGATTCTTCTCAGTTTTTCAGAGAGACCGGATACATATGGAACTACTAAATGTTTCCTTCTGTTGTTTTGCTTGTTGTCAGTCTGTGTTTTGGTTTCCTTCTGTCTTCTATCCGTCTTGGTGAAAGTTGGGGTAACCACAATTTTCCAAGTGCCTGTTTGCTGTGTGTGTGTTCCTTCTCTTTCCCTTCTTCTTTGGAAGGGTCTGCCTGGTGTTGAAGGGTTCTGATGACCCCCAGTTTGTGTTCCAAGAGAGAGGGTGATAAGAGTCCAAGACAAAACCCCAACAATGCGGTTTATGCTGTACAATGCAGTGAAGAGTGCCCAGATTTATATATCGGAGAAACCAAACAACCACTGCGCAAAGGCATGGCACAGCACAGGAGAGCCACCACATCAGGACAGGACTCAGCAGCACATCTGCATCTAAAGAAAAAGGGACACTCCTTTAAAGACGTATTCTCTGGATCATGTAACCATGACTCACTTGAAGTGTGACTTATGCCGCCATCGTTATGAGAGTGTTGTTTACCGTTTCACCCAGTGATCCAGAGATATAAGCTCCTGGTTTCCGGCCTCATGCAAGAAACATCTTCAAGCTACAAGAAGTCCAGTTGCTTACAAGTAACTCCTTTGACAATAAAGCATTACAAAAGTAACAAATTACAATGTAAGTCTAGTCAGTCAGTGAGTCATTTTCTATATCCACGTATTCCTCATTAAGGTCGTGGGGGGGTCTACTGGAGCTAAAACCAGTGCAACATTAACAAGGAAGCAAGCAGAAGACAGCTGTGACTAAACCACAAAGTAGCCAAAATGAACGTTCTCCCACTCCGAGATTCCTCAGCCTCGAGAGCTTAGGAAAATCATTTAGGTGGATGTTGTTGAAGATATGATAATAACTTTCAACAGTGTTTCAGCCAGCTTTTCACAAACATGTCAAAAAACATATCATGGAAGATCCCTTTTGGCGACTAGCAGCAACAATAACAGGGTGATTTCCAGTTATTTTGGTGAGAATAACTTAAAAGTAATGCAATGGTAGTTATAAATACAGTATTACTGTAATGTAACAAATACTTTGAAATGACAGCAACAAGTAATAAATTATAAATAATATGTTAGAATTTTGAAGTAACTTGCCTAACACAGATAATGTCTGATGAATTATTCAGTATTGTCTTATTCAGTCTGTTTTTCAGGGACAGTCAGAACATTTCCATAAACATTAACGTAAAATGTCTGAATTAGTTAATTAATAATCTATAGTCCCTGATTGTCTAAAATCAGTGAGAAATCAAGAAACAAGTTAAAAACAATAATCATGATGTAATCATGACAACACATACATGGTCACCAATAAAAGCAGAGCAAGCAGCAAAGTAAATTATGGTTCGACAAAGCAAAAACAAACAATTACAGAGCAGCTTAATTATAGATCAGCGTTGCAAAACCAGACCTGGACAACCGTAGCTAATAAGCAACTAATATAAAGTGAGTCAAGCAGCATGGGAGTTTAGCATCATACAAGTTGTGTATTGACAGACGTTTGCCAGATGATGAAAGCTTCCAAACTATTGCTGACAGATTCGGTGGCGTGCACTGGAAGCCTTAACTGTCGAGAAAAGGACCTGTAAGTGGTAAGTTTCCCTGATAAGGTTCTGGTACAGGTTTACATTTGTGAGTTGCTTTGATTGAAAAGGCTGATTGAATGAAAGATGATTTTTCTTAATGCAATTGCAATTTCATCTTGTAATCTGATTTATATTTGCTCAATTACCAACAAAGTAACTGAGTGGGGGAGGAAGAGCGATGCCATGAACAATGTTACAGACGACCAGTGGTGAGATAGGTTACATGTTATATGACATACCTTCTAGCGGCCTTGGTTGCGATGCATTTCCTTTTGAATCAGAATTTTTCTCATTTTTTTTTTTATTTGAGCAAACCTTCTTAGTCTGAGTTAAAGGAAAACCCTTGACTGCAAGCTATTGGAATTCTTTAGTCTGATTTAGTTTTAGCTCTCTTTTGCACTTAATGAACTCCAGGGGGAGATCAGGACCTCCAGCTGTTTTATTGCTCCCTATATTCTCATTGGCTAGTTGAAAAAACTGACCTTGTGAAATATTGAACTAAATCAGTAAAGTTTGGGGCTGTAAAAGCAAAACAACATGCTAAGACTAAACGCTTAATGAATCAGCAAAGTCAGAGTGGGAGTCGAAATTATTTGAAGGATTTTATTTGTTAATAAAATGAAAATAATAATTATAGCAGCTTTAATTTGTGGAAAGAATCTACATAAAACCTTACAGAAGCATACAAAATAATATTGACTTCCTAACATGGTGTTTTTTTCACATTTAACCTTTTCAATATAAAACTCATGCTTGTCGATTTTTTTCTCTAAGGGATGGGAAGCGTGCCAATTCTGTAATCTACTTTGGCAATCTGCCTGCAATTAACTTGATTATTTAATTTTATTGTGAAACTTACTTAGGCGGTTATGAACCCTCAAATGTCAGCCAGCAGAATAAAATGTTTCCCCTCCTGTGCAAACTGACACGCAAAACATGTCCCGACACCCACGGTGCTGTTCCACAAGCATATGAACTGGATTACTGAGGTTATGACCCATTTTCACACACAACTCTAAACAACAGCAGTAAATACAGGCTGAAAAACACCCCAGCTTTACGTTGGCACTCACACAAAGATTCTCCTGCCAGAAGTGTCAGCAGTAAATCAGCTGGGGAAACTTCTCCAAGTGTGAGTGAGAAAAACACATTGGCTTAATTGTACTTTTGGTTGTTCATTTGATAGTTTTTATGGATTTCCCAAAAAGGCTTTTAGTGGAGCGAAAAACAGAGTGAGAGCGATAAGAGTTATTGAAGTGAGACTGTCATTCTCTCCCTCTTCAGAACATAGTCTATGTGTTGTGTGTGTTGAAAAACATTCTACTTAGTAGTGTATTAATTTTTAATACTATAAATGAAGCAGAGTTCAATGTCAGTGGAAAAATCCAAGATAATGGAAACAATCATCATTCACCTCCTCAGATTTGAATCTCTACTTCTTTGTTTCCTTTTAACATCTCCATTAGATTCTTTTCCTTAAAAAAAAAATCAATATAGATTCAAGCAATGCGGCTGCACATAGATGTTAAATTGTAGATCACACTAAAGGCTGAAACTGACCTCAAATAAAGATAATGAAATGGAAGCAGATACAAATATAGCCTGTGGTGTCCTATTTATAACTCAACTCAGTCCCTCTGACACACAGGCTATTTCTGACTTATTATTTACTGTTCCGTTCCGCACTTCTACTAATTTGAAGACCTGTCTGGTTGATCGATTGTTGCAGATGCATCAAAGCGTTCTAATTCTGTTTCGTTCATGGGAGGAAGGCACTGGCATTATCACCTCAGGATGAAATTAATCTTCTTGCAATCCCCTGATCCGTATCTCTGCTTCAGTCGTTTTCCTCATTCATTAAATGAAACCAAAACGATAGGATAGTTATGATACAGCTGTGGCTCGCGTGGCTGCCTTCCGGGCTTATATAAATATTGTGAATGTGGAAAAGCCGCAAGCCGCTCACACACGTGCTTTTCCTTTTAGGGTTCTTCATTGACAAGACGGGCGATTACGGGATGGGTTTCCTCACGGCAGGAGTGGCCCTCATCATCTCCGCTCTGTTCCTGCTGCTCCTCCATCAGATGAACCGCAGGGCTCAGGGGCCGACCAGCAAGAGGCAGAATATGCGCATGGACAAAATGGAACAGCGCAGCTGAAGAAACGGCTGGACCTGACACGGTGGAAGAAAAACTGTTGCTGCTGCTGCTGATAGATCAAAAGGTCAAATGGGTCTCGATCTCAAGTGCACAGTCCTGAAGGGGTAATGACTGCAAGGAGGGATGCAGTTTTGTGTTCTCGAATGGAGAGATTCAGGAGCTGGTAAGAGATCTAAAAGTAAAAGTCAAGAATCTTCATATACAGGTGGTTTAGAATCCTCTGTGTCTGTCACATAGACCCGAGCAACAGTCTGGCAGGAAATAATAAAATGTATTAATCATTGAAAGCCAATAACTTCTGAGCCATCTGATTTGTCCTGGCTATTCAGCTTCATCATATGAATACAACTCACTAACTCACTCTAAGGTTTTTAGAACTGAAATCACTTTCTGTAATGATCTAGGTACGTCAAACTCATCCTTTTTTGTCACACGTCATATTGTCACTCAGTGGGCCGGATTGGACCCCGGGCCACATGTTTGACCCCCCCCGATGTAAACCGCATTAACCCTAAATTAAGGGAGCCCAGGTACAGGTGGGTTTGAGACGATGAAAAACCTGCACAAGGTCTGGTCATACAAGCATTTGCAACAACATTTTTGTGGCTGAATAAATGTATTTCTATAGAATTGCTGCTTACGTGGGGAAATCTAAACAAATCTGAGATAATAATAATGTTCGATTATGTTAATAAAAGAAAAAGCTTTTGTTTTTCAAACATTGTTCTCAAGTCCCCTTATTTTGTCCTTTTTTGCAGGTGTCTCATGTGTGGATGAATTAAGTAAAAATATGACTCTGGCTCCCCCCAGTGAGAAACTACTGATGTTGCATTTTAAACCTGAAAAGTGCAGATATATGCAAAGATCACACAGAGCAACAGGAAAATGAGCCTAATAAATGAAATGCATTGAGTTCCATCAGTTTCCTGGTTTAGTATTCAAATTGCAAAGTCCTTACTGATGCGAGTTTTAAAACTTTAGCAAACCTAAACTTCAGCAGATATGAAAAACAGTCTGAAGTGTTGAATTGCATTACAGAAATAACAGAACAAGTCCTGAATGATTCAGTGACTCAGCCTGCAAGTCCTGTCCCCATGTGGCCTGAAACCCAACGAGAAAAGCCTCTCGTCATTCACCGCCCCCCCCCCCCTGTTGCAGAATGTTTGGTATGTGCAACCATCAAGAAAACGAGCTTTCATAACCCTGAAACAACAAGAAGCACCAGATAAACATCTTCAGCCGTGCATAACGCAAATACAACACTGTAAATAAACATGGCTATCTCCATAAACCTGCAATAACAAACTCCAAACCAGGATTGACAAACAGTGACCCCCCCAACACACACACACACACACACACACACACACACACACAAACACACACACACATACTAACATTCAAGCAACGCACAATAGAGACTGCAGGAAAGAAGACTTGCCACAACAAGAGAGCCTATCACAAAATACCACACGCCTTTGATCTCACGGACAGGAACAAAGACATAATCCATGTTTCATAGAACCTCAGCATGAAAACCAAACACACTCACACACACACACACACACACACACACACTACGCAACGGTTGACTGCCAACCGAGCGGAGAGGCCACCTATTATCAGAGAGAGGAAGACTGCTGGTTCAGAACTATCAGCGCATTTCCAATCCAGTGAACCTAAAATGTACTGTTACTCGATACATGAGGAAATTTGATCTTTCGATCGCAGTCTGCCTGAAAGCACACAAGACATTAACTGTCTGTCTGAGAAAGAGAGAGAGAGAGGATCGGCAGGAATATGCAGCTTTCTACATTTGACCCTTTCAAAAAAATCTACTCAAATAAGCAGAAAGCACAGAAATAGCTTTGAAGTCTAGCCTAAGACTTATTGAAGCACCTCGCTTTGACCCCACAGTGGAACCCCTGGGCTCTGAGTGTCGCTATAGAAACAGCTGAAATACTTCTCAAAAGTTTTTCCTCTTTTCCGCTTTTTTTTTTTCTCTTTTCCTCTCTCCGAGCCGACCTTGCTCCCGGGGGTCATGTTGTGGAATGCTGCGCAGCTACCCGAGTTCAAAGTGTTCAGTAGCATGGCGAGAAAAGAGGAGAGGTGAGAAGAAGAGGAGGAGTAAGAGAAGCAAGAGGAGGAGGAGCAGAAGAAGAAGAAGATATGGGGGACAGAGAGGGGAGAACTGGGATGAAAGAGTGCAAAATCATCAGGGAGAGAAGTTTGGAGGAGAAAATAGAAACGGAAAACTAAGGAGGAGCAAAAAAGGGGACTGAAACAGTAGGCGAGCTTGGGGTGGTGGGGGGGGTTTAAACGGCATGGGCAAATGAAAAGAGCCAAGGAATGTGAAGAAAGAGAAAAACTCCGACAGAAAAGAAGCAATTACACCAGGGAAACCCTCAGAGCTGAGAGTACAATCACTGCTCAGACGTTGTGCTGTTTGGAGCCATTAAAGGATGAAAGATAATGATACAGGAATGAAATAGTCATGAAGGGGAAGCGGTTGAGTTCAGGCATGGCTCTGCCGTCCTCCCTGATTAGACTACAACTGACAGACAGGGGGTAATGAGAAATGATTAGTCCAGCTACAGGGGGTTTAGCTTAATGAGTGTAAGCAGTGGCCCAGACGCACACACCACCTCAACCACAGGCAGACACGCACCCTGAAATACACACTGACAGTTTTGTACGCTTGATGAGACTATACATTCTGAAAACATGTTCCTTATTTGGGATGAAATTCATAGTTGGAGTCTCCAACTTGAGCCTCTCAAAAGAATGTCAATGGAGTACATCCAAGAGGTAAATCTTGTGTTCAGTTTTCAACTTATACTGATTTGATCTGAACATTGCTCAGTGAATAAAATGTAAAAAGATTGAGGGTAAGAAGACACAGAAAGCAGGCAGATGTTTGGTCTGTATAAACCCTGTTTTGTCTGTTGTCAGTCATTCCTCAAAGCCCATTTTGTGCTCCCGCATCTTGCTTTGTTCTTTTTTTTCCCCCTATTGCCTTGATCTTCTTCAATATTTATATTTCCATCAGCTTGTACCATCCCACACCCTTGCACATCTGTCCTTTCACTCATCAAGGCCATTGTGTCGACATAACTCTCCACATGCGTTCATTCAAAAGGCAACACGAAAGGTCATAGTATGCTCAGACATCAGAAACATAGACGCAGGGGTAACAGTGCAGAAACGATCCCATTCCTGTGCTACAGACTGTTAAAGTGGAGCAGATGGCGCCAGTCCTACTCTCCTTGGGTCTTTATGGTCAAATAAATTGTACAAAAAGCCACAACACAATCTTGTTCATTACATGTTGGCATATATGTGTATGTATGTGTGTGTGTGTGCGTGTTTGTATGTGTTCTATCACATCGCTCAAATTCAAATTGGACAAACACATCTCCTATCACTGACTCAAACAGCCATAAAGTTGGAGATTTATCTGCCCTTTTCAGCTGCTTGTGGTTTATATAATCAGACACACATTAAAGTGAACTTCAGGGTGAGATCTAATGCTCACTGAAACTTTTAAATGTGAGACAGTAAAACAGATCAAAGCGGACTTTTACTGCTGTTGACATACAGAGCATCAATGTACTAAAATTTGTTCTTAATGAACTGTGGGAGCCAAAGTGCTGCAGTGACTTGTCCTTGACTGGAGCGAAAATTATAGCAATGTGTCTCATATATGATTTAGCACAAACTGCATAGGATTCAATCATGGTAAAAGTAAATGAATTTAAAGAAATGCATCATTAACTTTTTTATTCATACCATAAGTTCCTATACTCCTGTTTATAAGCTGAAACGTTACTGCCCATGATCGCAACTTTCACTCCCATAATCCAGCAGTCTTGTTCGTGCCGGCCAATCACACATGACCTCTGACCTTTCAGAATGACCTCTGACACACGCTGACAGACCTGATTTAGAATGAATGGCTTTGACAGGCTTCTGCTTTTGGGATGTAGCACGTTGACACAGGAGCAGCCCACCGGAGCAGGGTGCTAGCAAACATTAAAGTGACAATAGAGTGATAAATATCCAAATCTGGTAAGCAAAGTTTATAGCATTTAGCCTTTTTTTTCTTAGGAAATTTGGAAACATCAGAACAATGAAAAATCACATTCCTGTTCAGTCTTTTTTTTTAACAAAACCCTTGTTCCTTTGGGTCAATAATTGTATCCACGTGTATCTACTCCCAGTGGATAAAATGCATTTCTAAAAGCTCAAGACTTTTGCACGAAGCACCCTTGAATGCTTAAAAGAAATTCATGCATAAAATTCACATTTCCCACATCATTCTCCAAGTCTCTCTACCCGTATTATCTCTCTTGCTGTCCAACAAAATTCCTTCACATTCTTTGTTTAAAAAAAGTATCACAGAAGCAACTATTATCAATCACATATGTCGCGTAAACGTAGATACAATAAACATGGACACATGTTGTATATACATATCCTACCATATAGGCTAAATGTGTTGGAAACTCAACACACACACCCATAGATAATAAACACTGCCAACACAGAAATATCTGTACCCGCTTCCCTGAAAATAGCACATATTCTGTCCAGATGCACAAGCTGCGCTTCATTATGAAACGCACTATATGCCACACATATTCCCGTTTGGCTTGTATAAAATCATATTATTGTCACGTGGGTTGCCAGGAAAGCTGAGCCAGATCCATCTCTGGACACCTACCAACTATTACACCATGAATCGAGCTGGAATTCATCTTGACCATCAGAGAGTAGAAACACGTGCTATGAAGCTCAGGGCCGCCCCTGGTTAAAATGAGGCTCTGTTCACAATAGGTACCAAAACGATGCATAACAAAATAACTTTAAACTGAAGGAGCAGCAGCCCTGATGAAACCCCTCGAGACTCAGACACTCCACCCTGCAGAAACAGCTAGTGAACGCCTCTCACATGAGAAGAATTTCTGTGTCTCAATATTCTGATCGCCCGCCACCAGACTTTATCTCTGTGGTGTTCCCAACTAATCTCTTTTATGTGTTTTTTTTTTTTTTACAGCTTTCACATGTCCTGATGAGTTGTGTGTCAGTTACAGTTATGTGTGTGTGTGTGTGTGTGTGTGTGTGTGCAGGTCATGTGTCTGTGGCCTAGAATGAATGTTTCATACCGTATCCTGTTCACGAGTACAACTGTTTACTTTATTTAATATTCGTGTATACATTCCAGATTTAGAGAGAAGGCAGGATATGGGTGATGTATGTGAGAATATGTCTGGAAACATTAGAACTATTTCTACTACAGGAAACTGGGCAGCTGCAGTATTCCCATTAATTGTGGATAAACTGAAGATATCTCAGGGTGTGGCACATTTTCAAAAGATAATGCACCCAGAAAACCCATTTCATCATATCAGGCCCATCTAAAACCCAACACACATTCTTTCCTCCAAATGGCTTATTGGACAGGTTGATAAATGATCAAATAAATAATAATAATAATAAAGAGC
This sequence comes from Eupleurogrammus muticus, assembly GCA_036785175.1. NCBI lineage: Eukaryota > Metazoa > Chordata > Actinopteri > Scombriformes > Trichiuridae > Eupleurogrammus > Eupleurogrammus muticus. The sequence continues at coordinate 14,139,473 of JAYKQN010000010.1, read as the reverse complement.
AGTCAAGAACCCAAATGAAATCTGAAAAACCATACTGAACATTCGAAGATTCCCTCATATTTTATAATGTGGGTGACTGGGGAAAAATCCACAGTTCTTCATTTGTGCAAAATTGTAATTACACATTAACTTGAAACTAATAAGTACTTGAAACAAAAGGATATGTTTAACAATACAGTATTTTTATTGCCAAAGTTGAAAACTTATACTCATTGTGTGGCACAGCGCCACACAATGGTAAGTGTGTGGGAAACCATGCAGAGCAGGGAGGGCGAAGCAAAAAGCCGCACATTCAGCTCTGCAAAAGTAAGTGCGAAGGTGTGGGTGTTTCATCTGTGCTTTAGAGCATGACCGCTACAGTAGAATTAGGAAACAGAACAGTCAATTTATCGGTTTTGCAACATTGTTCTCACTACCGCCACCCAGTACCTCTTCATTCTCTGTCTGCACCGAGCCAGGGAGGAGGGGCCAATTTGAAAGTGTAAAAAAAAAAGCAATTGACAAATCCTGCATAGACCATGTTTAAGTTGAGAGGAAGTTCTATAATCCTTCTAGTATCATTGGCTGGCTACATAACAAAAGTATGTTGCTCACTTTTCTGGCTTTATGTTTCATATAGAACATAAAATATATAGATTCTGCAGAAATAGTTAGACCAAGAGGTCGGTTTGAAGATTGATTCAATTCTCATGTTTATACACTAAATGCAATGCAACAGCAGCTCATCCAAAGGTAATGAATGAAGAAATTTGTCCTTTAGAAAGTATTTTAAGTTAGATTCATTTGAAATGCCCCTTTATGCTCAATTACAATAAATTAAATAGGGCATCTTCAAATGCATGATAATGATGTCACTAGCAAGCCTGACTTTTATTCATTCATTCTCTCTGCTACATTAGTGTGATATCTCCCCCTTTCTGCTTTTCTCTCACTCTTTCTCTTTGCTCTGTCTTTTGTGTAAGTGAAGCCGGGGCCTCTCTGTGACATGAGCCCTGCTCCTGTAAAACTAATAATGACTGAGATTTGTGCGGGCTTAGCATTCTTTCTCCCTTTCAGTACAAGTCACCGGGAATGGAGTTAGGGGAGGGGACGGAAAAGGGGAGAAAAGGTCCAAGTTGTAAAGGTGGTGCGAGGGGGGATGGTGGGGGGGTCGCTGGTTTGAGAGACATGTGAGATATGTGGAATAGGAAGAGAAGCAGAATGTAAGATCATTGAAGCACATAACATGGAGCGGGAGACAGAGAGGCCCCTTTCCCTGCAACGCACCACATGCTTCATTCTTTATGGGTCAATGCTACAGAAATCACTCTGCATCTTCATCAAGCTCAAGCGGACGCTAAGCGGAGTCTAAACAATTTAACATTCACCAACACACACATTCAGGTGCGTTCAAGTGTTCTCAGCACAGTGTTGTCTAAATGCACCACATCCTATCCCTAAGGAAAACCAAAACAGGAATGTAAAGACGGATGTTGGACATGTTAATAGTTATGCACCATACTGAACTCTGGGTTAGCAGTCGGCAAATATTTACAAACCCCATACTTAGCAAAGCCATTTATTTTCCCTCCTACAATACCGCACGCGAGCAAAACATGTGAAGAGAAGCCACGGAATATAAAATATTGCCCGACCGCACGTTGAAACAACTCTGTCAAATTCACATAAAGATCCCCAGATGTGCTGCGAGATGATGAACAAGAGGGCAAGGGGGAGGTCTCACACACGCTGCCCTCTCTAACGTCCTCCCCTCCTATCGCCCCCCCTCTCCATTCCCTCCTCCCTCCCTCCCTCCCTCCCCCCTCCCAGGGACATGTGCGCACGCTGTGCCAGCAGACAGTTTCAACTCTCAGCAACTGATGCACAGACAGCCGCTGTTTCTCCCTTCCCCTCCTTTCGCTCCCCTAACTGTTCTCCTTCTTCTTTCGTCTCTCCCCCTACACTACCTCCATTCATCCCCTCTCTACTTTCCCCTTCCTCTACTCTGTCATTCTGCACTTTTTCCTCGGGCGGATAAAAAAGGCAGGTCCTGTTGGAGGGAGAGGGCTTGTGTAATCTCTGGCTGCACATGAGCACCGGGGAATCATTGCTTCAGCTGGAAAAGCAACGCAACAAGAGGACCTAACAAGCACCCAAAGGACTAACTTTTGGAATAAGTACCTCTGAGACAGGAAGAGAGGAGAAGGAAGGGGACGCAGAAAGAGATTAGAGTTGGGGTTGCAGGAGCTCTACAACACACCATGCCGGGCTCTCTGGTGCTGCTGCTGTCCCTGTTGGTGCTGACCACAGGAAGTGATGCCAGGAGGATCAGGAAAAGAGGACTCAACCATAAGGTGGGGCCGCCAACCTCACCTCCGACTTTTCTATGTGCACATTTAAGCGGTGTGAATTTCTGTGGAAGTAGGTGAAAGCTCACATTGACACAGCGCAACACCACCTCCGGCACACAGAGCTGGTTTCACACTGCGAGGGCAGTTTTGAGGCTGAGGTGAGAGGTGGTCAAACTGAACCTGAGACTTCGAGCCAGTGTAATGTGAAATGGAAAATAAAACTTCAAACTCAACACATTAAATCAAGTACTTAGTTGTTTGACTTTAATTTAAAAGTCAAACAATTAAAAAGAAGAAGAATTTCTTGTGGAGAGTTAGATGAGAAGATTCCACGCTCATATCTGTCTAACAACAGCCAGCAGTCAGTGAGCTCAGTCTAAAAACTGAAAACAGGACAAAGGTGACAGATTCTACTGTACCCGCACCTTTAAACTCACATATTAGCATATATATTGTATTTCATAGAAAAACCCAAATGGAATTTGTGTGCTGCACTATTGTTATCAGAACATTACCGCCTGAAATAGGTAGATATAAAGGCATCTTAAAAAGTATGATGCATGGTTGTAGACCAAAAAAACTCTCTCTATATATATATATATATGTTCTATATGTTCTGTACTGTTCTGTACTGAAACATCTACTACATTTCCCCCTGCTGCACTTCCTGAGGTTTCTTTTCCTTTTTTCTTTGTTTTTTACTGTTACAGGTTTCTTTACAAAGTTTTTCCTAATTCTAATCCAAGGTCCAAGGAGAGAAAGTGTCATATTTCTGTACAGACTGTAAAGCCCCCTGAGACCTTTTTGATATTTGATTGTGTGGATATATCTGTACAAGATAGATCTATATTTAAATCTCAAAAATTAAAATTGTTTTGTTTTTTGTTCAGGTAAAACAATTTTAAAACATTTCCCACCACTAGAAAATCAACAGTTTTAACACTGTAGCTCTCTCAGTTTTAGTTTAATTATGAAGCGTTATGTTTCAACATGACTCCAAAATCTTTATGGAGAGGAGGTTTTCAGTTGTGATGGAGAGAGGAGTGTGCAACAAGTTGGAATAAATCGCTTATTTTCAAGTTTCCATATGAGTAATTGTAGAGCACATGGGACATACAACCTTTGTCTGTGTGTGTGTGTGTGCACAATGGATTATTAAGGCAGGAACTGGACTTGCAGACTGGGCCCCAGCTTGTTAACTCGGCTCAGTGTAGCTGATTGATCATCTTTAACAAGGGCTCACTGTAGCGTGCTGCCTTCTCCTTCCCTTTCCCCCTCTTGCTCTTTTCTCCACTCTGCAACCTCCTGCACTTCAATGTTCTCACTTTCTGACTGGTCCATGCCTCCATTGGTCCTTTTCCGCCCTTTCTCTCATTTGAAGCAGTTCCCCTTTCACCCTCTTTCTTCCCTGCTTTCTCTCTCCCATCTCCGTATACCACCCCCTGTTTTCCCTCTTTCGAATATCTTTCTCTCTTATCCTCCCGCTCTCAGGATGGGCCAAAAGCATCTACTTACTGGACTCTGCTTCAAAGCTGCTGTAATTGGAACATGCTGAGACGGCTGTGCAGATGCAGTTTGTCTCTTTCTTTCTGAACCTTTTCATCTCTGCATCTTTCAATCTTTCATTTTTTTAACTACCTTTCCCACATGCACATATACACACACACACGCACACACACACACACACACCCTCAGCCTCATTCATAACACCAGGACACTGCAGAAAGACAAATTATAGTTACTGAGTGTTTCTCGTAGGCATCAGTCTATGGAATGGTGTCTCTTGAAAGGAAAATTGTTATGAATAAATTGTAACAAGCCCCAGGCCACCAGCATGCTGAGTACCTGTATCACAGTACATCATGTTCTTAGAGTAAAGATTTCACCAGATATCCGCCCCAACTGTTTGATCCACTGTTTGAGTGGATCTGTTACCTTAAAGAATCTGGGGATAAGACAATATTTCATTGCTAAAACCTAAAAAGCTCAACATTTTTTCTGTTTGACTTGTTTTTATACTGTCTCCCTTTACACGGCTTTGCTTTGTATGCTATTGTTGTAGGCGGATTATGACATGACAACCCCCTGGGCCTGGACACGTAAAAGGCCCCCTTACACCATCAGTCAGCACCAGACCACACACACGCACGCACCATTCAGCACACACGCACCACCATGGCCTAATTAATCTATAATATATATTATATGTAATTACCTGCATCTGAACATTCATAGCAGGTAACAAAAGCACAACGTTCACCTGGTAACAGAATAGAGATTAGGCCTATAATACAAGTATTAAAAAAGACTGACACACATATACATATATACTTGTAAGTCAAAAACATTTTAAAAACATTTTAAAAAGAAAAAAAAGATAAAAAAAAAAAAATTCTCACCTTATGCTGGAGTTTTTTTTGGGCTTTGGCAAAAAACCTTCCACAACGTCATTTAAGTCCACTCCTCCATTTTAAGCTTGTATCTGTTTTGCCTAAGAAAAAAAAAAAAAAAAAAAGGTAAATACATTTATTAATATCTCTGCCAACCATTTTTTCCATCACTTATTATTTGTTTAAGTGTTCCTATTAATTCTTCATTCATTTTGAATTATGATATAATTATTATTTAGATGCAGTGTGACAGCGCCCTCTATCCACCATAAGAATCATTACTTTAACAATCTGGTGAACAATACATGACAACTTATATAACTCAACTGTTTTAGAAGCATCTGTCTTCTTTAGGTTACTAATGGTGTGAATGTACCATTTGACCTCCCTCAATCATATATATGATAAGATCATAAATAAAGATTTTGAATGACTAAATTTAGCTCTATGAATATTGAATTTTGCTAGTAAAAGCAGTATATACAGTTCCTAAATTCCCCATTGTCATTATTATAGAAGCCAAACGACATATTCACAAAACACAAAGAAAATTTTGAGTCAGTGTTGTCAATAACATAATGGGAGATATTTGTTCAGGAAGTCTTAGAAAAGGGGAAACTCTTTAGTTTTAAACTTCACAACAATCTCAAGGCCAAAGTCTTATTTAAAAGAGAAAGAAACTAGGAATAAACTCACTGCAACTTCTTAAGCTAATGTACTTTGAAGGAATTCCGTTTATCTATTTTGAATACATACATCTAGCCACAACGCAACATGCAAGTCATGTCCCTTTTCTAGATATAAATGTAATCTGAAGGCTTTTAAAATATATAGATTGTAAAAGCAAAAGTAAAATTTAAAAGCAGAGGCCTTCTTGGTGTTGACTTACTTCATCTGACTTAAATGTGACCTCTGAGTCAGATGTTCACATATACTGGTATCAGGTCCACCCTTTCCTATCTGAACCTCCCAAAAGGTCAGCAGTAGCAGTGACATCAGTTCTTTATTTCCTCATGTTTGACAGGGAAAATTTCTTTGAAGAATAGGCAATAGGAGTATTTTTTACAATCCAAAGAAACATGTTTAATAGATAGGTGATATGATAGAAATAGTAATAACAGTGGCCCCACAAAGAATACAAATAATATAATAAAATTCAACAAACAATATTCAGGAACAGCAGGCTATTTCACTGTCAATATTGAATCACCAAAATATTTGCTATATTGTATTACACATTTCAGGACCTATTTTGATCATACATATATGTCTTGGCATTATATGGTGTTTGAAATGTTTCAATGAATGGTTTTCACCTGGCAGAAACATATAAGTCTTAGTTGAATACTTTTCTTTAGGCACCTCCTAATACACACACACACACACACACACACACAAACATTATTTAGCCCCAACCACAGGCACAACACACTCAGGCCAAGAATCCTGCCTAGGCATGTCCATGTGCATGAAGAGCGAGAGGCTGCTTTACAGTTTCATTTATTAGATGTGGCACAGCATCCTGACAGCACCTGGTAGGACAGGAGCTCTGCAAACGCTCAGAAACACGTGTACATCCTGTTCCTGGTCTGGATGGCTGTTTCACTTCCCTTACGAAAATTAACCATGGTTTTACCATGGGAAATACCGTGGTTTTACCATGGTTTTTTGGGTCATGGTTTACCATGGTTTTTTTGTGGTAACCATGGTTATACTATGGTTTTTATGTAGTAACCATGGTTCTACCATGGTTTTTGGAAGTACCATGAACCAACCATAGTAATACTATGGTATCCAAAAACCATGGTAGAACCATGGTTACTACATAAAAACCATAGTATAACCATGGTTACCACAAAAAAACCATGGTTAACCATGGTTACCCAAAAAACCATGGTAAAACCACGGTATTTCCCATGGTAAAGCCATGGTTAATTTTCGTAAGGGTTGGGCTAGGGCTGCCACATACAATGAAACAGATCCACAGAAGGAAATATGTAGCTTTTGGGGAAATTTTTGTTACTGGAAAGAAAAGACAGTTATCACCTTTTGGTAGGTTCAAGTCACGAGTTTAGTACAGTAACTAGAGTGGAATGATCAATAATCAGACTGTATTGAATTTACAAAATTTGAGTGTAGTAACAGAAATACTGATTCATTGTAATTGGTAATTTGTACTGCATCACACTTACAAAAGAACACGGAATGGTGGAGTTTTTATATAGTAATTCATATTTTAATTTAGACAATCCCCAAAAATGTAAAGGTTTTAAATATCCAATAAGGAGTCTTTGTAATTCATGTATGTTAAGTTGTATAAGGAAATTGCATTTCTTGTTTCCAAAAGTTAATCATTTTAATTCCCAGATGATCCGAGGCTTTGGCATTTATTTTCAGTATTGCATGGTAATGAGACAGTAGCATTATAGGATCAACTATCGATATACACTAGAGTACAAAGCTTCCTACTTCCTTGAATGAGAATGTGTGTCCAAACTGTTGACCGCTACTGTACATATATCACAGTAATAATTTGAGAGGTCCTGGAAAGGATGAGGAAACTATAAGGGAAGATAAATGCAGATTGTAGCATTTTTTTTCATTGCACTTGGCACAACAGTTTTTTCTTAGGTTTATGCACTGGACTTTTTCTGTGAACTGGTGGGTCTAAACAGGGATATTCCCAGTCAGATGATGTGAGCCTGCTGGTCAGAAGCACATTACTGGACCTACATCGGAGCAGATAGCGTCTCAGTTTAGCCTTCACATACCTTGCAGACAGACAGCACACGCATGCATTAACTTCAAAGTCACCTCAACATCAACTACTGCTTTACTTTTTTTTTCTATCTTTTTTGGCACTAAAGAGACTTTTCCATTTTATACTATCTTCAACAATAGGAAGAATTCCTAATCTAGTCTGAGAGGCCACAGATATGTCAAGATGTCAAACTACAGACATGGCAATCTATGGTTATTCTACCTTAAATAGAAAATAGAGGATAACAAAAAATGGTTGAGAGGGACCATCACTTCTACCGTAGGCTGTTCAAACTGTTTTCCCAATACTAATTAGCTAATTTCACAGTTGATCTACCTCTGCCCTGTTGGGTAAACTCTGCCTCATGTGGGTTCAGTCCGTTGAGCTGCACCTCAAGGTTAGAACATAGCTGCTCTGTCAATGTGTCCACATTTTAAGGATTAATTCATCTGTGCCTCCTCCCATCATTCATTTGAACTCTCGTCTCGGATATGATTTACACGCTGTTCGCCTCACGGTTTGTCTCTTTCTATCTGCACGTCTGTCTATCTGCCTGTCAAACTGACTGCTGCTGCAGGGACAGGAAATGAGTCCTGACAGCCCAAAAGCTCGCCAGATGTGTGTTGTGGGCTACATCATTTGGACAACACGGGAGATCTTGTGGATTTGATTTGACCCTCTTGAATTGATTTTTTTTAATGCTTTACATGCACACAAACTTCATCCTTCATCGTAGCAATGCATCACTATGTGTGTCTGAGAATGTCTGCGTGTTTGTGTTTCGTGCATGTGCGTGCATGCGGGTGTATGCCTATTTATGTGTGTGCATGTGTGTATGCTTGCAAAAAGGAAGCAAAAAATTTCATTATCTGTCTGGGATCTCTGCATGGAGAGAATGGAAGATAATCTGAATGATCTCAGCTTAGTTATGGAACCAGAGAGGTTCTTTAGTTCCCCCCACACACACCAAAAGAGAAAAAGAGAAGTTGAGATCAGTCGTTACAGACAGCTATCGTGCCTTTCAACACCAAAGGGCAGGGAAGAAAGCGAGATGAAGGGAGAAGGGGGTGGAGGAATCAAGAAGATGGCAAAACCAGGGAGGAAGAGCGATAGTGGGAGTGGTACAGACAGAGATAGACAGACTGAGAGGGGGAAAACATGTCCACAGATAGACATGAACATCACACGCAGGCCCGCTGGCATTGTGAGAGCAGAAAGGCAGAGAGGAGTGTAAATAAACAGTGTGGAACATCAGAGAGATGCAGAGTACGCAGGGCGAGTTCAGGATGTAGAGCATGGCAGCCCTCCTGGCACGCCGGCAGAGGAGGGGAGCCCTGACAGCAAAGCAGTGGACTGGATGGTTTGACTGTAAAATTACAATATTAAAGATTGAGTAGATCAGAAAAAAGAAAAAAAAATAACATGCTGGAAAAGGGTGAATGTAAGGCCCAAGACGACACATTCACCTGTACAAGCAAGTACACACACTTGGAAACGCAGACACATAGACAGGAAGGAAACACTTGACCTTTTGTAGGAGACATTTGTAGGAGACAGATCGGATATGAGACAAGGAGAGACGGCAGCAGTCATTATGTCATTATCCAATCACCGCAGACTTTGTAGTTCCCCATTCATACTGTACCAGGCGATATTGTGAATGTACTACACTCCTCACATACCTCAAGAGCATGAAGCTGGAGAAACTACAAAAGCAGCTTTTTCAACAAACCCTTGGTTAACTTGAATACAAGACCACCCCCACCCCACATTAGAATTAGCACAATCTGCTCTAGTGAAGCTGATAAAATTACTTAATGTAATATAAAAGGAGTCACACATTCTGTAGTGAATTATCACTAATTCTACAATTCCCTTTTCACCTGTTCAGCTCATTGTTTTGGTTGTAAAGGGGCACCAAACAGCAGAAAAATAAAGTAGGTGACTTGCTGGTAAAAATAATGTAGCATTCAGTGGCTAAAGGGCCAGGAGTAGGGGGGGAATCAGATCTAAAAGGAGAATCAGGTTAACAGGAACACAACTAGTAAAGTAAATGCTAATGTTAGTGTTTGCATACTGAATTTATAAAAAAAAAAAAAAATGTATGCTACCAAGTCCACTAGAGATCATTTGTCAGTGTTGTGATTACATCTTGCTCCACTGCCCTCAAGCAACAGAATAAATAATTGCTGCTGCTTTAAATCAGTGCTAATACATAATGTGGACAATACCTAAAAGTTTTTACCCAAGCTTTACTAAAGATGTGCAATGATAATAATAAACAAACAACAAATTCTCATTACTGGAAAACTTTCGTTTACTACTGTGACTGATTTGCAGGATCTCAAAGTAACTTTTAGAAGCTCGGATTGCAGCACCACACATTGTTCCCACCGACCTTCCATGGTGTGAATCCCATTCCCACCCCCCCACCCCCCAAAAAAGAAAAAACCCATCCACCCACTAATCTCACTGCTGCCAGAACGAATTAATGTGTGTTTAAAGTGAACACACATACAGAGTGTGTGATACCACCATCAGTGCCAAACATTTGCTTTCGTTTTTCCGGGTGGTTTGTAAGAGTGTTCAGTCAGCCTGCCAAATAAACAGCACAGTTTTAATGATCGTGTGCAACCCACAAGCAGATTATCTAATTACTAATCTAGTGAAAAAAAAGGCCCCATTTCTCTCTCTCTCTTTCTCTCTCTCTCTTTCTCTCTCGTAGGAGAAGGCAGAGCCAGAGAAATCCATCCACAGAACTGACAGATTTAGCAGATGTGCGGTTGTGCTCAGTGACATAGCATGTGTTCATCCTTGTGACAAACAACTTTGCATAAATAACATTTGAGCTACAACCACAATGACTGTACAACAGAGGACGCATGATCACGAAAGCAGACCAGGAAGTGATGACAAGCATTTCACTCTTCCACAGGAAGGAAAAGACATTGAAATTCACTAAAGTAAAAGTTGTTACGGAGCCTCACCTGAATTTTATGAGCCAAATCAGTGCTTTGCTGTAGAAGCTCAAATAGCTCAAAACCATCTACTTGGCATTCAAAGCAATACTTTTCAATTAATACATGTATATTGTTTGCTGTTAAAAGAAAGGAGTAAAATGAGCTAGAAATTTGAGCTCACTGTAGCTTGTCTTACCAAAGCAAATACAGAGTATGAGAAACTATGAGATTTTGTGTTTAGTCAAGGGCAGCTGTGCTACTTGGGATTTTCTTGCAATAATTCCCATGTGTGCACAACCACAACAATGAATAGCTGTTTATACTGTGGCACAAAACTCTTGATACTTGATACCAGCCGTGTAAGAGAGAGCTAAAGAAAAATCCCCATGCATACTCTGTCCAAACCAATGAGGAAGAATCGATAGAGAACTGCAGTTTGTTAAAACTATGCAAGAACACAGACAATAGCTGTGATACAGATTCCATTATGCTGGCCCCTGCTAAGCATGCCAGAGCATATCTTCTCAGCACCAGTGGAAAAATGTGTGCATTGCTGAATGTGTGTGTGTGCAAGTGTGCATGTCGGCCTACACTTTATGTTGCCAGAGCCGCCGAAGTGTGTTCTCGCTTGGCTCAGGATCCGTTGGCCTACTTTCTCTCTCTCTCAGACTCACCAGGGAAGTGTTTTTTTTTCTCCTCCACTTTGAATCACCTTCCCAATCCAGGTCAAGACGTTTGCAGGCAGGCATGCATACTTAAAGCCAAAATCTTCAGTGTCTTTTCTCCAGCTCCACTATGCTGGGATCTCACAGATCCTTTGCTGTCCTCTAGTGGTTCAGTGCAAAATTAAATGAGAAGGTTCATATTCCATTCAATATTATTCAGGATATTTCTGTCTGACCTTTCAGTTCCCCCCATGTCTTAGTGGGTTTTCTCTGTTTTTTCTGGCTTCCACCCACATAGAAATATAGAACAAGAGAGATGACAGAAGAACAAAAGTGCGTTCAACAATATGATGCCTTAATTATTCCATATTCAATCAGTCCACTGTTGCATTTCGATTCAAAACATTTATTTAGTAACTTCATTTATATTCCTGAACGATTCTCCCTGACCTTTCTGTAAAGAAATAGGAACTTGTCCTTTTTTTGTCATCCAGTGAGCCAGATTAGTCCCTTTAGTATGCTAGTTCTGGCCCCCGGGGCCACATGTTTGACACTGATTGGATTTTGAAAGACCATAGAACCACTGGTGAAATATTTAACACTCACACAGATACACTTTTTTAAAGTGAGTGCATCAACCAGCCCAGGGCAGAAATAACCCACATTCTCATCATCCATACCCTTGCTGAATGTCTCTTTTGTTTCTGATTCTCAGGACTATGAGTATCCAAACCACTCGCAGTCCACGCAGCACCAGAAGAATGACCGGTGTCCACCGCCACCCCAGATGCTGCCAGAAAGAGCCTGCGAGGTGCCGGGCTGCCGCTCAGACTCGGAGTGTGAGCGCCATAAACGCTGTTGCTACAACGGCTGCATCTACGCCTGCCTGGAGTCTGTTCAGCCACCGCCAGGTCAGCAGGAATGAGTCACAGAGGAATGTTTGCGCGCTAAAATTGACAATACGCGTTGACAGGATTGATGTGTGTGGTGTGTGTGTGTGTGTGTGTGTGTGTGTGTGTGTGTGTGTGTGTGTGTGTGTGTGTGTGTGTGTTCTGAACAGTTCTGGACTGGCTGGTGCAGCCCAAGCCTCGGTGGTTGGGGGGTAACGGCTGGCTGTTAGACGGCCCTGAGGAGGTTCTGCAGGGTGAGTAAAAACAGCTGGACTGCTAAGGTCAGAAAAAACACAAGACCTGTAAAATCCGATACCATCTGAATGGATGAATTTTAAAAAACATAAATAGTGAAGTGCCTTCTTTTCTGATTGTGTCCTGAGGATGCTTTTTCAGACTTTCCGATTCTTGCCGATTCCGATTCCTTAATAATGTCTTTTTGTGATGTTTTTCTTTTCTTTGACTACTTCCCCCTTTGCCTCCTTCATGTTCTCTGTTGAAATAATAATGTCAAGTCCATCAAGTCCTTGTTGACTCTTCTTCCGCAAACATTATTGTCTCTGCTTGGTAGGCTGGAAACTCGATCCTTCTTGGTACATCATGTTGAGATTGGAGGGTAGCCACTTTAAAAACCGACGTGCTCGCCCACAGAAAATTCCTCTTTTAGAGAAGAGAGTCAAATAAAGTTAAATATGAGGAAGGTGGAAATAAAACTATCTACAAGTTCACAACATGTACAAACACACAAAGGGGTGTGTGGGTTGTTGTTATCTATACTTACTTGTATAAATCATGAAGCTATTAGATATATATAATAATTAATTCACATAGTGCGTTTTTATGAGACTCTGTGATGCTTTATATAGCCAGTGTGTATTGTGTATGGATATACAGTAGGTGTGTATGCTTGTGCGTGTGTTGTTATTGTGCGCCTTGCATATATTCCCTCTAATGCTGGTTCTGCTCACCAGCTGAGGCCTGCAGCACAACTGAGGATGGAGATGAGCCCCTCCACTGTCCCACAGGCTATGAGTGCCACATCATCAACCCAGGAAATCCTGCCGCTGGCATCCCCAACCGGGGACAGTGCATCAAGCAGCGCGGCAATTCTGGTACAGCTAAGAGGGTTTCTGGGGGCTCTAATAGCCAAGCCATTAGCCATGTGTTTGTGCTACAGCTTTCCAACACATCATCATCATCTCATACTTACTGAGGTTTTAATTCAATTACAACTAATCGTTTGTTTTTCTAATTTAATGTAACCACACTCCAAAGTGCAGGGCTTTGCGTGCAACTGTCTTGAGTCTGGCCTGGTGTCTCTTGGCAGATTGCAAGCTTCTCCTATAAAATATAAACTAAAAATATACAAATTACAAACTCTGGACTGCAACAACGTGTATTAAAATCATAGCATCTATTTTGACTGACATAAGGAACAAAATATGACTTTTTTATTTTGTTTTCCCACTCTGGTTATTTAATTTGCAGATGGACGCGGGCTGAGGCACAAATACTTTAAGGACTACAAGGACTATTTAGGTAAGTTAGGTCATGTTGATAGGTGGAAAACCTGAGTTGTTACTGAAACACAGACAGCGCCAATTAATCTGGACCGTGGCGCTTTCTTTACAGGTACCAGCACGAACAATGCTGTGGGCTATGAAAAACATCATCACAAGCACCTGGGATGAAATACGTTTTCAGCCACTTTGAATTTCTTCGTATGTACAGCAGCTCTCTTCAGACAAAAGCCTGATGTATTATTGTTTGTTATATGTGCTCTCAGATGAACCTGACCTCAGCCTCAGCTACGACCATAACACAACCTCAGACATCAACCCAGTCCTGTTGATCTGCGCCCACATATCTGAACCAGGGGCAGATCTGACCTTTTTACTAGACCAACAGCTGCTACCTCCTCTTTGCAAAGCCCCTGTCTTCTGGCTTCTCCTCAGTCACAAAGTCTTCTTGGGAGACAAGTCTACAGCACACAGCCAAAGAAAAACGTGTTGCTTTTTTTTGTTTATTTGTCTCTCTGTCTGATATCTGCGAAAGGATGAAGCAGTGGGAGTTCATGGTAAAGCAGAGGAAGAGAAAGCAGGGTGCATACCAAAGCTTTTTTTTTTTTTTAATCAAATGTGTCTTCACAAGCCTTTCCCTTCCAATATGTTTTTTCTTGTTCTAACACACGAACACACTCTCCTAACCTGAAGGCTGGTCAGCAGAAAAAAATCGAAACCATGTGGTCCAGTATCATTCTGTCTCTGGCATTCTCAGAAGGACACAGCTCACATTTCCTGTTCCGAAAATCTGGAAAGTTTTATAAACAAATAGGAGATATTACAGCTGTGGCGTGGTTGCTTTTTGAATCAGACCCAAATGTGATTCAATATTCTAACGAATAACTTTAATTATAATAACAAATGCCATATGAGTGTGTGGATTGTGTCAGTTTTGAAGAATCTGGAACAGATGTGGGTTAGTTTCAGCCAAAAGATGCTGACATATAATGTTACTGATATGCTGTGTAAAATAAGATAGCATAGTTTGGAGGAAACTATCACCAAACATGTTTAAATACGCCTACAATGGGATGAGTGTTTGATACTGAAAAACAGTAGTAGATCCCTTCAAACCCGAAGTTTGTCTCAGAAGATAATATATTGTTTTATATGGTTTTATCATAAATTGACGGAAATACATTTACTGAGGTGATGGTTGTTAATGAAAGTCATACAACAAATATCTACCAATGAGGCATGATTAATCATGCATTTTACATTTATAAATTTGCTTTGCAAATTGGATTTTCCATGTGTGTATAGATTATTGCACATGCGTGTGTATTATTTGGTGATAAATTTGACTGACAAAACAAAATGCAGTTTCTCTATTAAACGATCACACAACAATTATCAATTATCACACAACACAGTACAAACGTTATAGGAATAGCTTTTGCACAGGGCAGATATTTAAAACTGGTCTAAACATCTTCTGTGCATTCCTGAATCTTAACTTGCTTGCAGTCAACTATCCAACTTTGGTGAACTGGCCAAAGTACTTGCATGTGTCTCTCCTATCAATTCAAGTGGTGCTCAGTTCCATTGCTGCCTATAATAACAGATGAATAAGCTGGTCTGCAATGCAAGGACACAATAAGCTGAAGGTGTGAATCAAAAGCTGTTAACATTATCTGTGTGCAGAACTAAAGTGATGTCTGAATGTTGCTCTGACTGGTACTGTAATGCTGCCTTGTTTATTCTAAATAAACTACACATTGTTGAGATCTCTCGAGTTTTTTTATGCTTCTTGGTCAAATTATCAAGCTACTTTGTAACAATTCTCTCTATCCAGTCTCGCTGAACAGCTAAATTGCAGTCCCTTAGACATACCAAGATGGTGAAAACATACCCCAAAAGACTTGCGGTAGTAACTAATGCAAAATAAAATAAAATATGTAAAAAAAAAAATTGTAAAAAAAATAAATAAATCTTAAACACCACATATCATTTATTTACTCTACTTTGTGTTGGTCTATCACATTAAATCCCAATAAAATGTTTGTGGTTGTAACAAAATGCAGAAAAGCTCAATGTGGTACTGTAATCCATAACACATTTCATATCCAGAACTCCAGTTCATCCCACAAATTCCCCTTTCTGTTCCAAATGAACAGACTTTTGCTTGAACATGCTTCATCCCAGAGTCTCTCTGGTTTGTTCTAAACCTAACACTGGATTAATGTTATTATTATTTGTGCTTTATGTCATAATTTGTATTTATTACACATTAATATTGAGCGTCTTCATGTTATATCCAAGTGCATTTTCAAAACACAATACAAAATCAGACAATCTGAAAGCATCAAAAGCCGCCAAATGTCTCCAACTATCCAGTTACTTCAACAGTTATCTAGATTTCCACTTGGACATCAAAGTATCATTAAAAACTGTATTGCACTGTCTCACATCACCGTGCTTCAACCTGGCACAAATATTAATCAAACATTGGAATCATGATTCCTAAATAGTTTAGGAATCATTTCATTTTAACTAACTAACTAATTCATTCTTAAAAAGAATCCTTTAGATGGAGACTGAATTTAGATTTTTTCAATAATGTATCTCTATTTAAATAAAAAATAAAATAAAATAAAATACTGGTGTTAGTTGTTTTTAGGTACCGAGATTGCATATATGGCCCTTGTGATTGTGGAGGTATTGCATATCTTCTTCTTCAACAGTCCTTAAAATACATTTTTAAACTATTCAAAACCACCATGGAACTATCTATATAGGTCCCTTCTTTCCCAAAAAAAATATTCTTCTATGTCCACAAAAGTGTTAACGGAAGCACTTTTCAGAATTGGCCCCCTGACTAGTGGCCTATGTAGCAGTCAGCCCAGTGGGTGCCTTTCTTCCCCTTTGTCTCGCGCTCTCTCCCTCATCATCGCGCATGGCACGCGCGCATGGCACGCGCGCACGGGAGCACCTGCCTCGGAGCCGCGTCAGAGAAAAGAACAAACGTTCAGAGTATTAGTATTAGTGTGGCGAGCA
Organism: Eupleurogrammus muticus; assembly: GCA_036785175.1. NCBI lineage: Eukaryota > Metazoa > Chordata > Actinopteri > Scombriformes > Trichiuridae > Eupleurogrammus > Eupleurogrammus muticus. The sequence continues at coordinate 14,122,918 of JAYKQN010000010.1, read as the reverse complement.
GAACAGCACTTTTGGATAATCTGGTTTATTATTCAGCACACAGGCTGTCATCCGCGTTGGAGTCTACAAACTGAACTAAAACACTGGGCATGTCGCGCCTGGCCGCTTCGTTATCACTGCCTCCTTATTGATTTATTCCACCATGAGCGCGAAGAAAAAAACATCAGAGAAAAGGTCAGTGCGTTATGTTCAGTTTGGGGACAGGAAAAATATTTTTTTTCATTGATATTTTAAACTTTTTTTTTACCGTTACTATTTTCCCCTTAAAATAAGTATAATAATAATAACAGTTTAATATGAGAAAATGCTACTGTATGTGTCTAAGTAATTAGTTTAGGTATTTAGACATGTTTACTGAAAAAGACACTTGATCCTAAACTGTGACTAGCCTGGCACCCTTTATGTTTCATAAAAAAAATCAAACATGTGCCCAGAAGGTGTCAGTGTAGTTTTGTCCAAAAGGCTGCTCCAGTGGAAAAGGCTGTTGATAGAACTGTCTGTACATGACATGAAAATGCTGCTGTTCTCAGAATGTTTTGTCTAATATGTGGTTTTTCATTTTCATTTTGAACCATGAAGCAGATCATGTTGGCATTGTGGCAGAATGGTTTCTGTGCATACAGAACGTGATACAATTATTTTAAACTTTCTATTTTTTTTAACAGAATTGGCTCCAAGAATAGGCTGGATAAGCTAATAAAGGAGAGAAAAGGAACATTTCCTCTGCTGATTAAGGTAGGGAGACATTTGTTGCCACACACAGGCAGCATTTTACTTTAAGTTTTGGTGGTGGCCAAGTTTTTCGAGATGATCGTGGGCATCTAAGCAACCCTACCCTGTGTTGGTCTGTGGGCCATTAAATACATGTTGGATGATTATGTGCACACAGAATAATTGATTTATTAGGGAAACTAGTGGCTTGTGATCCCCAGTTAACAATCTGCGTGAGGTGCCCTTTTTCCTGTTTGCAAATGTTAGGAAAGCAATCCTACCCAATCCGGAGCCATTGTGAGGCCACAGAAGTCCACTGCTCTGGTATCACCTGGGTTAACACTGGTCTTTCCACTTCCTGGAAAAGTTCCACAACTTTCAGCTCTGCCCTATAAGGAAGGATCTGCTCACGCAGCTGTGGACTGATTGACCCCCTCCCTTCCTGTGTGAGGGATTAGAGTGTTTCAAAGCCCCTCGGACCTCTGTCACTGGACACTCTTCCACTTACTGTTGATTAAAGTTTTAATACAGTTTGGACCTCTTTGTCATCACAGCAGATGAACCAGTGGAGCAGGAAAGTCTAAATCCCTTTAATGTGAAATATTGTACAGGCCAGTGCTGGTCGTCTCACTCTAAAGTCTCACTCTCGACTCAACATTTATTCTGTTTCTTTTCATACCTACACACCAGAGATGGTTTTATGAGCAAAAAACATGAATTGGAAGGAATAATATGTGACTATGGAAATGAAGGACATCAGACTACGATAAAAGAAATGAAAAGGAAGGATAGATGTGTGTTAAAATACAGAAGCCACTCCAACCCTTACTGATTTTATTGCCACAGTACTGCACTACATGCTGCAAGGTGTATTTGTTAAACTCTTTAATGCTTAATGTCGTCATGGCCTTTTTATTTGCTTTTATCCCAGCACTTAAAAAGGCCCTTTACATAGATGATCTCATTAATAAGCAATGGCCCTGGCAGCCGCTTGTGAAGCCAAAAGACAAACAAAAGATCTCAAGATAAGAATGCAGAGAATCTTTGAATATCAGTGAGGAATTGGAAAGCGCATTTTCTGAAGGATTGCATCTATGTGAGGTTTTTTCTCTTGCTAACCTATGGTATCAATGAAGAGGATTTGCATGGTTGCAGAATACGGACGCAAGCAGCTGCACCACTCCCCTTTTAAGTTGCTTTCATATTTGTAGCCTTTGCATGACTCACAGCTGATAGTTTAGCTTATTATTGATGCCAGAAACTGCAGTCAGACCTATTTGTGTGCATTTATTCTTTAGATTAGATTAGATTAGATTAGATAGCTCCTTTATTGTCCCACAGTGGGGAAATTTACAGTGCTACAGCAGCAGTTAGAAAAGTTACAAAAATGTTTTTAAAAATTTAAAAAGGAAAAGAAAAATTAAAAAATTAAATTAAAAAACAATATATACAGATATATACAGGACCTGTATTACAGGTATATATAAATATGAATTAAAAATTTATTCACATTCACATTCACATTCACATTCAAGACTATTCATGAAGCATTGCATCAAAATACTAATACTGCGGCATGTATGTATTTTGGTCGTTAGACAAGATTTCACATTTTTGTCCAGTGAATTATTATATTCCTATCTAAGGGTTATTTTTACTCACATCAGGCTGTCAGGAAACAGGTTTCCTACCCTTTACAACAACAGCGTCTCTACATACTGTTAGATCATGACCTCAGTAATTCTTTGTGCACTTTGTGCAGCACTGATGTATTGTTTATCAGTGCAGCCCCATGTACCTGGCCCTGCCTTTAGCCCCATAGGGAGAGTACATCTTCATTATTCTGATGAACCCTGTCCCTGATAGGGTTTCTCACCGCAGCTTTGTCCCTCGTCGACACCGGACCCCCTGAATAAAAGCCTGTCATTTAGAGAGAGAGCTCCTCACCTCTGCTGAATTACAGGCTGATATCAGTGTCACCGTGCACAGGGTTCACGTTGACACTTTACTGTGCATCTGTGGTTGTGTATAGATAATAAGATAATTAATGCAAGCCTCCGTTCAATCATGTTTTATTCACTTCTCTGCTCTTTTCTGCTTCTGCGTATGTGCATGAAATCGTGCTGCCATGTGTGAGGTGTATCCATGTTGTGCGTGCTTTCAAGCATTCATGTGTGCCAACAGAAAGGCCTGTGGCTTGTTGTTAGGACTGTCACATGGCACACGCCTCCCAACATGTGAAACTACACATCATGTTAGAATATTAGCATCCTCTCTGTTTGCTGTGGCTAACTGTTTTCCCTCCCGCTGGTCCACAGAGATTAGTGAGAGCGGCTCGGCCTCATGTCACAGACGCTCCGGGTTTCCGTGGTGAGAAGGCAACACTCCTCAAGTCTGATAAACATTAATTGGATTTACAAAGAATGCTGGGTATATAGCCACCCAGGGAGTTTTGTTAATGAATGCCTGGCTCAGTTGCATGTGCAAGTGTCTTTTTTTCCCTTTATCAGTGAGTCATGCATTACACAGCTGCCAAAAAGGGTATGCCAATCTACTCCCCCATTGCACCCTCTGCTTCTATCTCCAGGATTAAGTGCATTGTTTTGTAATAATGTGTGAGGTCTTATCTAAAATATTATTATAAAAACAGAGATCCATATATATATATATATATATATATATATATATATATATATATATATATATATATATAGCTAATTTTGGCAATTAAATAAGGAAACATTCAAAAGGTATAATGTTATAACCACAGTTTTTCTCTGTTCTATAAAAGAAAAAGATAAATAAGGTTTTTAATTGGGAAGATATATAATTTTTTCATCTGATCATCAAAAATGTAGTACTTACATAACTGTGATCACATTATTGAGGATTAAACCTTTAGCCAAAGCTGTATTGGTCTCACAGTCCAGAGTGTGTCAGTATATACCTGTGGCATCTGTTGAAAGAAAAAGACCTGAACGCCAGTTTAGTAGATCACACCTGAGCCTTTATAACAAAGCCATTAAAGTCTTAGACGGTTCTTCCTTACACACTTTTATCTGTCCACTGTGTTTCATGTATGGAACTGAACCTCTTGTATTTGACAGCCAAAGACAACAGACGTTTCTGTCCCTTTTGTCCACATCTGCCACGCATGTCATCAGATTAAATCCTGCAATTTGTGCTAATTGGTACAATTTGAAAGGCCGTGTATTGTCTGTGTCAGTGCAGCTCAGACATGGGGCTTTTGTATCCAGGTGCTGACAAAAAGCAGATCACCTTGCAAAGTTTGTTGTGAAAGGTGGCAGGAGGGTTTAGTACTTATGGGGTCACAAGAAAGGCTAACCGTGCTCATCTTACCTGGGTAACAAGGCTTACATTTGCTAATCACGCCAGTAGGATCAAGGTAAAAGATTTAAGGAGGCAAAGCAATGGCGCCGGTGGGATTTAGGGGAAGGACTCAGTCAGTAGTCCACTGTTTCTTGTTTGGGATAATGGTGCGATGGATTTAGGAAAGAGAGAGGAGAAATGGAGGATGAATGTTCATAAGGAGAGTGAAACGTGACTTGTGTTCTGCTGCCTGGAGGCTGTGGTTCATTGGGGGGCAACATCAGAGCCATTTGAGGACAGGCTGTGTGGCCCCAGAGATGCCAGGCCATCATCACATGAGCGTCTCTCCTCCGTCCTCGGGTTCTCACGCCTGTCAGGGCAGAGTCCCGGGCATTCAGGTCAACGCTATACATGATACGGGTTAGAGAACGCAGTGTTGTAAGAATATTTAGCTCCGAAACCTATGACACATACATTTTGATTATGGAGATAAACCCGCATGCGCATATGCACCTGTGTATGTTGTACACCACACCTGCCTCAGTTGTGTCACACTTGGCTAACTTCTTCATCTGATCAGGTTTATCAAAAAAATGAGTGAAGGACTGTGAGAGCAAGACAAGGATCCCTGGATCAGGTTTCATTCCCGGGATGGAAGACAGCATATCTTAGATGAAAGAATGATTGATGAGGTAAGATTTCTGAGGCTTTGGCATTTTGGAGAGAAAACAGCTGATTGCTCATTAAATTTAATGAATATGTTAAACTGTCTGGGAGCCATTGTGCTGTAGAAACATTCTACATGTAAACCTGAGGAATATTTTGTGACTTTTTTCTCTTGAGATTCAAACAGAAAAATTAATAGTATGTTTTAGCTAAATACTTACTCTAAGGGTGTTAAAATGGAAAATAAGGACATTTTCCACAATTTTTTTATTTTACCTGGCACGATCCATAAAAACCTTATCTGCATTTTTAACTTGAATTCCAAGGTCAGGGAACGCTCACGTTGTTGTGGTAAAAGTGTCACTGTCGCTGTATCACTGTCATTTTCCAACTCATTTATTCATGACTGCATCTCTATATGCCTCAAATGCTATGGAATAAGAGATGGATAAGGACAAGCTTGACTAAGAAATAGCATTTCCTAAGTATTAACTAAAGATTGATTTGAGAACATGACTTTCATTATGAATATTCAAAAGAGATGTGTTTACAAGTAACACACAAGCAATACAGTATAAGCTATTAAGTGGTGAGGATTCCCTCTCAGCTGTTGGTTGTCTGACATTGAGTTTGTAATTTGGAACTTTTGGGCTTCAGGGATTTAGGGTTTGCATGTCCCAGTTTTGGCAATTTTAGTCAGACAGTCAGGGTCTGATAAAGAAGATGGTCATGGAGCTCCTGTCTGTCTGTTTATTACACTACACAAAATGATGAGAGATGTATTGCGGAGCTTGAGAGGATTATGTTCCTGTGGTACTGGGCTGGCACTGATGACACATATAAAGTAGTAGGTCAACCTGCTACAACCTCAGGCACTGACTCAACACAGACACACGCAAATACACAAATTGTTCAAAAATCGTATAATCTGTAAGAATGTGAGTGCTTAAAAAGAAGCATAAACGTGAGAAAATGTTGAAATAAAATACAAACTGGAAAATAACTTTATTGCATTATTTAAAGCAAAATAATATTTTAATGATGTGGTTGTAGTATGTGAGTTTTACAAATTCCTGTTGACAAAATGAATGATTCAAGTTAAGCTGGATATGAAAAAAAACACTCTAAATTGTACTTGATAACACATCACTTCGAGCAATCACTATACTATACAACACTATACAAAATAATCTATTCAGAAGCCTTTCTGAAGCTTTTGATAATATCAGGTTATTCAAATCAATAAATGTCTTTTTCCTAGTTAGCATGGAATTGTAGATGGTTCAAATTGACATTTAGATACAAGTTTTAGTAACAGATAACTATTAAACAATTAATATTGCACATACACATCAACTATTAAACAATCAATTATAAACATTTTTGTCAGTTTACTATAAAAGTCCTGGAGCGAATGAGATATTTCATCACAGCACAACACAAATGTTTCCATCGCGATCTGGTCAAACACTGTCACTGAAGAGTGCCCCCACCCTGTGTACGTATATTACAGTACAGAATGTTCTGGACTGAGGATACACAGCAAACATACAGGAAAAACAACTTGACACGATTATAACGACTTCATATTAACAGATCACTAGATGTGCTAATAACACACTGAACATGTTCTGGTTCCCTTGTGGGATAAAAACTCCACGGAATTCACATTTATTTGAATATTATATAAATTATGATGCAGTAAACCCATATAGCAACAGTTAGGTGTTTATTAGTTAAGAATTTCTATTCCCAGAATTAGCTGCACAGATAGAGAACTGACTCTAACCATGACCTTACTGCATGTCATATGTGCTTAAAGGAAAGTTCCCCTTTAAACCTTGGCCCCCTGCATTTACATCCAATACTCAGCTTAAAGATATTGACAACAGCACCATAAACACTTTGTTGTTCCACCGTTCTCGGCTGTGTTCTCTGTGCACCCACGGCTGACCAGCTCGTACTGCTAAGTGCTTTTAACCTGGTGTGTGTTTTAATGTGTATGTGTTTGTGTCAAACGTGTGAGGTAAACTTGACCCATATATCACACGGTGACAGGCTGTCACTGAGTAGCCTTCTGTGCGTGTAAAACCGCAGATGCTGCAGCACCAGCTGCCAGCCAGGTCAAACCACCTAAACCTGCTGTCTGCTAAATGGCAGGAGACACTGATAGTGTCTGTTTTGGCTGGAAGCTCGCACCTTGTTTCACTTCACCATGTCCAGCAGCTGGCAACAATCAGAATGTAAGGCCCCGGATTATGGTCCTCTAAAAGAAAGGTGACTGAGTCTCATCCGGCCTAGCGCAGTCTGTCCAAACCACCTGCTGTCCACTTGGTCCAGATCTGCTTCTCGAACACCTAGACAAAGTGTAGCAATGGGAAGGCAGTCGCTTAAAGAAAAGAGATACAGTGGCTTCCCGTCTGTGTCGAATAAGCATGAAGACTGCTGACAGGGCAGTAACAAAATACAGCAATGCCTGCTGCTTCATGGAACAGAAATAGCAACATTTTCCTGTCAACAAAACAAGGTGATTTACAGATTTTATTTTAGGGTCGAGGGGCAGAGCTGCAAAGATGCATTTGCCTGCTAAGAAGACATTTAGTCATCCTAACAAACCTAATAACCTGAAGTTAAATGGACAGTCGGTGCTTTATCAACAGTATCAGATGCAGTAGTTCGCTCTGATCATAAAAAAAAAAATAAAGAGAAAAGGTAATTACAACACATTGTTGCCCCATGACTCCCTTTAGTATGAAGCTTGTATCCAGCCTCTGGTTCCTGTCCTGCTATTCCGTTATGGTTTCTGCGGTTCCCTGCTGCCATGTGCAGCAGGTGGGCGGCCGGGGGCAGCTAGGGTGTGGTGGGATGAGCTTACACCTATTTGTCAGCACAAAGCCCACAGGGGGTTTGTGGCAGCGGCAAAGCAGGTGGAGAATGGTAGAGGCATTAAGGGGAACCGAGGGGGTAGAATATGACAGCCCCGCTGGCTTCGTCGCCAGGATACAGCAGCAAGTGATGAGACGGAGGGAGGTTGCGGGCGTCTGTTCGCCCACATGGGAGGCCCATTAGCGCTGTACCTCCTCCCTGTCTGACTTCCTTAGCCCCGTGAAGAGCTCATCTGGGACCTGTATCTACAGTATGTCTTTTTCCTCTCGTCACGCCCCCCCACCCCACAATCTCCCACAGGCCTCTTTTGCATGAAGCTAAGTGCCAGGCCCCTGCTGCCATGTCTCTGGCTCATGATGGGTCCCTTGTTAAGTTCGCTCCATACGTCACCAGACAGAGCGCTCCCTCAAAGCAGCACGATGCAATAGCATCCTCTCCGTGTCTGCCGGCAGCCTGCCTCTCTGTTCTGTCTATAACCAGGAGCGGAGAAAAATAGTTTGGAAGAATCTGATGAGAAGGAAAACAGAGGGGTGCACTGAGGTCTCAAATGACGGGAATGTAAATTTATATATGAATGATGCAGTGAAGGTGAGTCAGAAAGGATAGTGGTGAATGACCACAAGGAATTCTGCTGTAATAAGACATTTATACTTTCAGGATATCATCTAAAAAGCTGATTTGAACCCAGTGTTAGTAATAACTGAACTTCATAGGACCAAGGACCTCCGAGCAACAGCTTGACTTGCAGTTTCTTCAACTACAAGCATCAGGAAATGCAGGCCTTGCGTCATCTCCATCATCATCCTTCCTCCACCAAGAGGGTGTCTTGTATCATCTGTGGCCCGCTGAGTAACCAACTGCCCTCGAGCTGACGTGTCTATGGTGGGCTTCAGGGTGGGGTTTTGGCAGTATGGAGGATATTTGCTATGTGGGAGGACGGGAACTCACCTGCCTGCTGTGGTTTTAGCCTCTTCCAAGGCTGCTGCTGGGGCAGGAACAGGAGGGTCCAACCTGAGGTGAGTTTGGAGGCGATTATCAGTGATTATCAGACCATTTTTTGCTTCCATTTTTCCATTCACCCATAAGGAAGTTGGTTTGGCTTATGTGAGGCATACATGAACTGTGTTGCTTTTATTATTATTATTATAATATAACAGATTCTGGTTGTCATGGTGGAATATACTGTATCTGCATTGTTTTGCTTCAGTTTCTTCTCATTGCTAACGCTTCGTCTCCTGGGGGTAAAACGTATGCGACACAATGGCTCTCCCAGAAGAACTGAGGCATAGGTTTCCTATAACTGAATACTACTTGCAGTATGCCTATTATTTGACTGCTGCAGCATACTGACGATACACTATGCAATTCCATGCCGTTTTATTAAACTAAACGTGATTTATTTTCATTTTTATCATATCATGAATAGACTGTAGTATTAGATGCGAAGTGATTAACCTTCCCCAAATGAACAAAAGTTCAAGATGTTTATCCTCGTGTGATTACGTCTAATGCTGTTTCCCATCAGCATTGTACAAACAAATGTACTGCACGTCTTGGTCCCTGCCTGTTCTACATTCATTCTAATGAATGCCTCCTAATGCAGCCCTTGTCCTCATTAATCAGGCCAGATTTAAAGGGGCCTCTCACTTCTGCGAGGACTTGCGTGGTCTGAGTGGTTCCCTGTCTCCCTCTTATCCCTCATGTTGTACCTCTCTATTCTCCTGAAGGGGCACTCCACCAGCAGGGGCCCATCACAATCTCAGCACAAATCCAGAAATCATGTGCCGATTCTTACTTAGTTGTAATCACATGTCTGATTTTGTGCCAGTGATATGAATGTAGGATTATTATGTATTATAGTAGGTTGTTATTAGAGTGTAATAAGGTGGGCTGAAGCAGTTTACTGGATAGTTACTCATCCTGTCCTAAGGCGGAGGCTGATTACTGAAGTAGCCACCGCTGTTGTATAACAGCTGTTGTCTAAACATAACCATCTCCTGCACTTCTGCTCCTCATCGCACGAAGAAACCGAGTTGTTTTCACCCTGCAGTAAGGATTAGTCATAGGAAAACAAATGCGCTCTTCTCATATTTGCATCATGACAGCAACACAGTGTCACTGCTGTGATAGCTGGGCTCATATTACCAAGCAGGGTAGGTTATTGGTAACATTTTTTTTTTTATAATCAAAGTGAAAAATTTTTATATGAAAAAGTCCTTGGATAACATAAAAAATATTATGTTATGTTGTGTGTGTGTGTGTGTGTGTGTGTGTGTGTGTGTGTGTGTGTGTGTATGTGTGTACTCCATAATTAGTCACTGCCTAAGCCACTAAATGACATCACTTATTTTACATTGAGATGGCAGCCTACTTCAAAGTGCTGCAAGCCACCAGAGAAACCAAGAGCAAATATGTTTGACGCCACAACGACACAACTCTTTCTCCTCGTGGCAAAGCACAACAGACATATGATGCAGGCCTGGACTCAGGTAAAAAAAAAAAAAAAAAACTTGCTGCCAAACACCTGCCTCACAGTGAGGTGGAAGCCAATAAAGTGAGACCTTTGACTGCAGAGTCCGATCTTTCTCTCCTTGGCAGAGCAGGAGAGACATACAGTGCAGATAGAAAAGAACAAACACTTGACTCACAGGGACATTCCTCAGGGGAGGGGGGTATCAGATTTTATTGGTGCTTTGATTGACAGGTGGATATAATGATAGTATTAGTTGAAATTGCCTTGACCAAAAAAAAAATTTGACAGAAATGAGGCCTGTCAATTTTTTTCTTAACTAAAGAAAATGCAATTGTATTCAGATTTGAAAGGAATAAAAAAAGACAATTTTCACTTCAGTCTTCCTTGAGCCAGGTTGTTTTAAGGCTGCAACGCTCGCAGTGAAATAACGCATCACTGGAGACAAGATATTCTCACTTCGTTGAGGGGGAATGAGATTTCCAGGACACTGAGGGCTGCGCTCTGCAGACCTGAGTTTACCAGCGACGCGCGCGCGTTGGTGTAAAACCCCGCGTCGGCTGTTGGAGAGCCTATAAGTCACACAGTATGGTGGAGGTGGACGGATAAGAAACGGATCTATATCGGGAAAGCCCCAGCTGGCAGAGCAGAAACCTGAACAGGTGGCCCCTTCAGTGTTTCAGCGGACCCTCAGCGGCTTGCCTCGATCGCTAATCTCTCTGACGACAGCAGCGCATTTACGCATAAAACCGGGAGTAGACCGCGGCCGGTTTGTGTCGGTGGATCCGATCAGTCATCGGGATTTACTCATCCGTGTTCATCACGAAGCTGCACTTGTGAAACTGCGGAGTTGGAGAACATGAGTCTTTCTTGGATTTTATAAGCTCCGCCGTGTGTTTGGATTGTCAAGCAGCTGCAAAGACCGAAATTAATAACGCATCATGTTGCCAGAAATAAATAACAAGGTGAGGCACTTTGGGTTGTCAACCTGTCTGTTTGTTGCTTATCATTCACTTTATGAGTCAATGTAATTGCCTGAGAATAATAACAATGTGCCATTATGATTTTTTGTATCTGCAGAGTTAATCAATGAGTTAGTTTATATTGTTATATCATACTTCATCTCACATATTACCACTTTTTTATAACTGTAGTGTTGGATTACGTTTTTCCTACTGTATATTACCTTTTTATTATTTTTGCCCAGATACAGGGTTTGAATCCACAATGATAACCTCCAGAACAAATCAAGCACTCACTGCAGATTTCTCTGTTTATTGTGAGTGACCTATGTGAAGAAAGTGAAGCCATTCTCTCTCTGAAATGATTTCCATCTCTATTCCACAGGCTACACAACTTGATTGCTTATTTTGTCGACCCCGACCCCTTTTCTCTTGCCCATGTGCCAAGTCATGACAAAAAAATCTGATCCATTTCTATTTCAGTCCTTATTCGGCCCACTCATTTCAGTGTTTGTTATGCTGACAGATTCTGAGTCTATATGCGTTCTGCTTTATTTTTCAACCTTACATGGAAACTGATATAAATTTAACCATCACTGTTCTTAGATTTTATTCTTGAATTTCATATTGTTGTGATTTTAGTGACTGAAGAGGGACAATGTGAACAACTAACTATCATTTTAATCACATGGATTGCACTGTGATGGTTTCCCTATGCATTGCTTGCTGCATATGACTGAATGCCAACATGTTGGAGCGTGTTATGCACAAAAAAAATGACAATGTGATTATGCACTTGAAATGCATGTCTGCCAGTTTATAATGTAGGCTGTGTATGCACAGGTTGTTACTCTTTCCCCTTGCTTATATATCACTTGGCTGACCCCCTGACCAACTGATCCCAGAGGCCCTTAATGAGCCAAGGCCACTCTCACACCCCTAGGGTGATTTGACCTCCAGCCAAGACCCCTGGCCACACAGAGACAAAGTCAGCTGTAAAATTCATTTGTGTGGGGGAAAACAGTTTACAGTACCAGAAAATGAATTTGAGCACATGAATTTATTATAATTTGAAGCCCTGCTGTTTTGGGGTTAGAAATGTTCAAATTCAGAAAAATTAATTAAAATTAATTAATTTTAATAACCTATACTCACATGATCACATGGATTGAAGAAGGATTGCTTACTTCATATATACTGTCATTTAGATACAGATGTTCTTTCATTATAAGGGAATAAAACAGTTACTGGCACTATTTTTCTTTCGGCACGTGCGCACATGGTATAATGTCACATGGTTTCCATTGGCTCAGTGCTCATTAGTCAGGCTTACAGCAGGCATTTAGGTAATGTTTTAGAAGCCAATCTGCCACACTGACCTACATGGCACATGCTGTCACTCAGAATGCTCCTAAGATTGTAACGTGACCACTTTATTGAATCATAGCATTCTGTCACCTGTGATTTCATTGCCTTTCTAAAGGATTATGTGAACATTCGTGTGAAGAGCAAAGCCAGTAAATGTTTGTACGACGTGTTTATTTTCATACAGTGGTTAGAAAAATTTTGAGGTTTGCAAAAGAGAGTTAGGAAGTCAGTTTAGTACAGTAGGCCTTTCTGGTTCTCCACTGCTGAGCTGGCTAAGCTCTTTCTCCCTTTGGTTGATACTCGAGTGACACTGATCTGATCAGCATCTCAGGAGTATCATCAGCTTTTGGCATCATCTTATGGCACGCCTCTCTCACTGCCTTGTTGGCAGAGTGTTTCACACATATTCCCATTCAGGGCTAAGCTTCAATTCACCCATATGGTGTCGCCATTGACTATAAATAATGGGCGTTTTCTCCTCTTGTGGACATTTGGAGGAGAGTTTGGAGCTGGGTGGGTGCTGAGCCTCGTACACAACATGCTGCAGCCCCCTAGTGGAGAGCCACCTGTCGCTCAAAGCTTTAACTCCTTTATTATGCTGAATTGTGAGCCTTAATATGAAATGAGTGGAATGAATGAGTTCTTTTTCTACTAAACTGTAAACATGGTTATTTCCACTGTCAATGTGGGCATTTTAACATGGAGGGGTATGGGCATTAACCTCAAGTGGCCATTTGAGGAACTGAATTTGTTGGCATTTCCACATTGGACGCAGTGCTCAGCAGCAGCAGAGTTTTCTCCATGGGTGTCGCCCAGCACAGTTGCAGCCTCACCTACTGATAAATAAGGCATGTCTAGGCTGCTTTGCTGTTGGTGGGGGGATACTTGCGACTCTGTTCCTGTAGTCCTTTTTATATATTATAATTATTATTTTCTATATTAATTTTTACTGCATTCATTGTTTCCCTTTACATATTGAGGCACATATACATTCACCGCAATGTGGGCATGCACATGTTCATACCTGCAAAGACCAGCAGGTGCAGAGAGAATACTGGGTTGTGTGCGAATTGTTGTTGCTGGGTTTTTGCAGAAGTGATCTATTTTAGGATCACAGTACATTATTTTTGCTAGTCTGGCTGGAACCACATGCTGTGCATTTCTGAAGAAACTGGAGAATCTACACGAGGCATTTTGAATAAAATCATTTCATCATTTCATTTAATTTTTTGACAGATTCCTACATCTGATACAGGAGTGGATGCTGTTATGATATGCATTGCACTGTTTAAAGCCATGGCAGAAGAGATAGGTTTCATTTGTAGAATAAAATATAAATAGAAAGTACTACATGAATATGAGAAAGCAACTATTTTGCCATTCTTTAGCAAATTTAACAAACTGATCTTATTCTTCCCACAGACTTCACGACCAGAGGCCTTCCCTCACCCTCACAGGCACCCAGCAGAAGGAAATCGTCTTGGAACAAATCGACCCTGCTCACAGGTTAGCATGCCCCCTCTGCACGATGCTGGAGCAGCTAATCCACTAAGTTCTTTTCACTTAGTGTGCTAATTGCATGACACTTATTTTATCAACACCTCAAACAAAGTGGAGGTTTCCATTGATACAGGAGCACCATATCTGAGTGTCATCCCCCCCCCCCAGTCATGTACAGGCATGTAACTGTGTTTACTTCCTTTGCCTGTCGTGACAGGTGCTTGCAACTATATTTAGCCCTATCTCTATGCGTCACAACCAAGTTGGCAGATGCTGCAGCAGTTCTTAACACGTGAGATGAAATATCAGAACTATCTACTGTATAGATGGGAAAGCTTTTTTTTCACATGAATGTTGTTAATAATTAATATGAAAGAATTTATAATACAGTACACTGCCGGAAGCAATGTCACGCAGGATGTAAGGACAGTGCTATTTTAAGTTTTTTCTTTCACTTGAAATTTACTGCAGCACTTTGATGGGAAAGTATTTCTCATAATGCCTTTCTTGACAGAGATTAACTGCTTTAGGGTATCCGTCTATCTTTAGGAGGTCTTATTTTGATCATCATCGCCAGGGCTGAGCATTGCAAGGCTGTGACACGTGTAATCATGCTCCAGGAGCAAGCAGGATAGCAGCCAGAGAAATGCAGGATACCGCTCTTCACCTCCCCCATAGAGTCACCAGAGAAAGACAGAGTCTGTCAGGACCCAGCACCATGGGCTTTGTCTTCTTTACTCTCTCAAACCTGATCGGTAATTCCAGCCGCCACCTGCTGGGGGGTCCTGGTCACCTGAGCTGGTCACCCTACAAATGGAATAGATGAGAAAGGAATGTAGATCACAACCTGGGACACAAACCAAAACTGGTGCAGCACAGCAAAAACACAGGAATGTGAAAAAATTCAAGTGACTGAGGGTTTCATGTAAAAACAATACAATGCATTTAGACGACTTAGTCCCACTCTGTTTACAGTTGTGTACAGTGCTGTTAAATAATGATTTTCTGTTGCCATGAAATGAATAAAGGTTCATTCCCCATAAATTAGACCTTATATGCCTTTGGTGGTGAACTTTTTCAAATTTCAACTTCCTAAATATTCTTCCTGGTTTAGTAGAGTTAATGGCTTATTAATCAGTCTTTAAAAACAACTACGGGTGCTAAACCTATTGAGCTGCATAATTATATATGAAATTCCTACCTTCCTCCATTATCTGACCCTAATGGATCTGATCTAATACTCTCTTTTTTCACTTTTCATGCTCATGTAAGGAATTTTCTAATGCTGTAGCCTGATGTCTACAGAAAAATTCAAAATTCAATTGTTTGATTTCTCTGGTCATCAAAGGGCACAGACCAAAATGCTACTGGTTAGACCTGTAACCCTGTCACATCAGCTGCAGCCATTTTGGTAGTTTATGAAAATCCACGGTGTTCCTCCGTCAGTCATCATATAAAATCAATGTTGTGATACAGGCTATATATTAATGGCAATACAAATAAAAAGCTCTTCTCCTGACTTGCAGAAGTTTGCTCCTGGTGTTGGGACCTTGCCTCAGCTAGAGCCACCAGTGGTCCAGGTGGTGGTCAGTAATGCCAAAAACCAACACCAGCAGTCGGACAACATCCTGCCCCAAATTGCCAACAAAGGGGGTCAAAACAATTATCAGACACACGCAGTGAGTAACTCATTCATTCCCATTCTAACACTACAGCCTGTATTCTATAGCAGCAGCAAGTTTTGTATGATAGACAAATGTGGTGAGTAAACAGTGGAGCATCTGTATTTATTAGTACATAATATAAGTAACAACTGAGGAACAATATAGGGTTAATGTTTCAGGGACAGGCTCTGTATATGTTCCCCAATCATTGTGAAGGTCACAGTGTAGTTACAAGTGGGACATGCAGCACTTGTAGCTGTATACCTGCTATTATTAGCTCAGTATAGATGAGCAAGATAACACAGAGCTACAATAAGAATCTCCATATATGTTTGTTGGACAGGATGAGAGGCCGAAGCCCACCCAGCAGTTCACCATGCGGTTTGGTACAGCGATGGATAAAGTGTCAGTCTCCCGCAACAGCAAGAATTTCAGCAATAAGGTGGAGAAGGAGACGGCATATGAGGGACAAAGGCTACCCATGTCTCCCATGGGTAAGACACAATTGTTTACAAAGAAAAGCAACAGAATTAGAGAGGCAGGAGCTCATATATTGCATCATTCGCAGGTGTTCCAATGCAAACATGTTACCAAGTCAGAATTTTTATCCAACTCACTGAATAAAAATAGTATGTTGGCATCACAGTTGGTTGTTCACAATCCTCTGAGGTGACTCAACCAGTCTTCTCCTCTTCCACCCTCTTGCAGAGGCACTGAAGAATTTCCAGGACCGTCTGACTGAGTTTGAACAGGAAGAAATCATGGACAATTCAGAGATCTGGTTCCTGGGTCTGGGCTCTCAGAAGATTGAGGGGTCCCAAGGCTCACCACAGAACTCTGGATATGACGATGAGCATGGAAGCTACATTAGGGTAATATGTTCGATTGACCATACATTTTGTTTTAAATCACTTAATATAGTATTTCAGCTATTTTACCATTCCCCTAAAAATTCAGTTTAGCCTGTATAAAATTTACTTTCAGATTCTAGGATCATGTATATATATATATATATATATATATATATATATATATATATATATATATATATATATATGCATCTTTTCAATGCAACTAATTGTAGTTTCAAATGTGTCTCAAGCTAAGCTCAAAGTCTGATAAGTGAAAATTAGATTTTTTAATCAGTAATGAAACAATATAAATACATTGACATGATTTGACTCATTGAATTATATTCTTAATATACAATAAAGCTGTAAAGCTATATATCATACTTGCTGTGTGCAAAACACTGATTAACCATTAAATATGGTATAATTTGTATAAAATGTATAATTTTTTATGATAGCTACTGTAGATTAAATTATCTATATGAGGTTGTTTTGAATCGTTCACATCACTTTATTAGGGCTAATGATGGATGTTGATATATCAGTAAAATGTACAGTACATAAAAATGAGATCTGTTGAATTCACTGTGCTCTCCCTCTGGTTGCTCCAGGTGCTGCACGACCATATTGCCTATAGGTTTGAGGTGCTTGAAGTGATCGGAAAAGGCTCCTTCGGGCAGGTCCTGAAATGTCTGGACCACAAAACGAACGAACTTGTTGCCATTAAGATCATCCGCAATAAGAAAAGGTAAATGCAAAAGAATCATGTAAATATTTGACTCTAAAATATGTCAATATGTTTCTGGGAATATATTATATTATAATAATATTTCCATGATAACCAACAACACTCCAGCCAATAAACACCAGTTACAAGGTAGCGTTCCATCTTGTGCACTGGGAAGGGGTATATGACTCACCATGAGTCAGGCCCCAATTGTGTACGAGCTGTGTAGAACTGAACTCAGATTCAGAACTCCATATGGAAGTGTGATAATAGCTCTGTGTCGTAGAAGTAGTCCTTGGTGTGTTTTTCCCAGTATTACGGATTTGACCTTTAAATTACGCTATATTTTACCAAATATTTTTATAGAAAAGACTTATTTGTCACATTCAAGCAGGCATTTGACATTCATTTGAAATTCATGGTCCCGGATGCCTGGACGGTGATCATTTTACATTTTAGAAGACTGCCAAGTCGTTGAGATCCTGATTTAGAACGATAGTAGTCTGCGCCTTATGGTGTTATCTTACCGATCCCTCCTCACTGTTAATCACAATAGCAGCGACTGCTTGAACCGACCGAGTGATTGGATTCAGGAGCCATCAGGTCTTACTGCCACTTCAATAATGCAGAAAACAAAATGGGTGCAAACAGTCACAGCACTAACCCAAGAGAACTCGCCTCTGTTTTAGCTGAGCTTGTCTTTCATAGGAGAGGACTGTAAATGGTTGACATAAGGATACATCCTGAGGTTTTATGGATAGATGTGCTGAGAAGGTAGTATATCAGGTGTCCAAACTTCATATATTACGGCATTTTGACAGTTAACATGTAATACGCTGGCCTGGTTTTTCCTGAGTATTACAGAAACACAATAATCACATTACACACATTTCTTTAATTGCAGTGTCTAACTAACATATAATTTTGGACTACAGGTTTCATCACCAAGCTCTAGTCGAGCTGAAGATCCTGGATGTAATAAAGAGGAAAGACAAAGACAACCTTGGCAACGTCATCCACATGAAGGAGTACTTTTACTTCCGTAATCACCTTTGCATCTCCTTTGAACTTCTCGGGTTAGTACATGCACTTGTGTACCGCATGCAAGCAGGCCTGCATGTTCAGAAAATAGTCTTACAAGACACTATAAAGACATAACTTAATAATTGATTTGTTAATCAGACCTTTATCGGGGGTTGGATCACTGTAGCACCTTATGAAAGGCATGTCTCACTTCATTGTTGAATGTTATCAATCAAGAGTTAAGTGATTACCTGTAGCCCATACCTTAGCCACCTGAGTCTTAGCTTGAATTGCTACTGATATCTATTGGAGGGTACATAGTTTAGTGTATCACTCTGGCTGAATGACCTTTAGAGGACGTATTGCACTGCCACCTTGTCTAACATTACTGTCACAAAATCCTTTAGTTAAGGCCTTGATTAGAGCCCTATCTCTTACCCCTTCTTGCTTCATGGTGTGAAGGATCCAGTTACACAGTCTAAAGAAGTTTATGCTCATCACAAGTAGCAAGAAATAGCAGGAGGACACACGCGTCTCCCTCTGAACACAAGCACAATCATAGATTATGTCCAAGTATATGCTTAGCAGTCAGTGGGTAATTTTATTAGGGGGGAAATTTAAAGGGTGAAGTGACATACATCTTAGCAGCCTTCTTTTTTGAGAGCATTTATTTTAGGACCATGGAACACGATTAACACCTTAAGTGTAAGAAATTAAACAGGAAGCAGTTTTAATTGAATTCAGGGTTTTATTACATACACAGGCTGTATGTTGTGAAATGTAGTTGCACATTCGCTAAACTAGAAGATGCAGTAAAATACAGAAAAAAAGTCTAAAGGATAATCAGGAAATAATAAAACATTTTTTAGTTAATTATATCATTGCATATGTCACATTTATATGCAGAGAATATAAAAAGAAATCATGTACATTGCAAATGCATGGATTGGTTCAGCAACCCAATGGCATGGGAAAAAAAAATATTTTGAGTTTCAGTGTGTTGTACTTGTGGCTACAAACACATATTCCGTGTGGAGGTCCAATCTGTTGCTTGGGTGGTGGAATAACAAAGGATAATAAGGTTTGAACGGAAGAAAAAAGAGAAAACAAATGAGATGTAGCTTTTTATTCATGAAGTGAACAATATATTATATACTGTTGTCTCTTCATAGGGTGAACCTATACGAACTTATTAAAAAAAACAACTTCCAGGGCTTCAGTCTGGCTCTCATCCGTCGCTTCACCCATGCTCTGCTCAGGTGCCTGCAGATGTTGCACAGGGAGAAGATCATCCACTGTGACCTCAAACCGGTACTGACTTTTATCACCATCTGAAATACCTGAATTGAAAGAACTGAAATGGGCTTTATCTTTTTCGTGAATCTACTAATCGGACTGCACAAGACGAATTATGGGAATTTTGTTCGATCTTGTGGATCATTATAATGCAGCAGGGACTGTGTTTGACTGTTTGACTTTGCTTTTCATCCTGGACAGGAGAACATCCTTTTGTCTCAGAGAGGGCCAGGGAACATTAAGGTGGTTGACTTTGGATCAAGCTGTTATGAACAACAAAGGGGTAAGAGCATAAAATTCAGCTGAATAAATATGTGTATCAGTATTTGGAATATTTAAAGAAGGGACACGTCTGACTCAACAAAGCCACTGTCTTCGCTTCTCTCTTTTATTTTACATCCACATCTTTTAGTGTACACCTACATCCAGAGTCGCTTCTACCGCTCTCCAGAGGTCATCCTGGGTCACAACTACAGCATGGCCATTGACATGTGGAGTCTGGGCTGCATTCTGGCTGAGCTCTACACAGGCTACCCTCTCTTCCCAGGAGAAAGTGAAGTGGAGCAGATAGCTTGTATAATGGAGGTTTGTTATTAATCAGGGATCTTCTGTCTGTTAGAAGCTTTTCTAGTCTGATGTGTCCACTTTCACCCATTTTTTTTACATAAGCAAAAATGTATGCAATATTTTTAAATGGTAGGTGAGTTGCTGAATTAAGTGCATTAAATTATCTTACCCTGATATTTTATCTTACAGGTTCTTGGAATGCCTCCAAATGATTTTGTTCAGTCCGCATCACGGAGAAGGTTGTTCTTTGGTGAGAATGTTAAGTTTAGCTTCAGATGAAGCTATGAATAACTAGGCCATTGCTTTGCAGAAGGACATTTCTAGATGTGATGAATTTATTGTATTTTCTAATTGTGTGTAGACTCAAAAGGAAACCCCAGGAACATCACTAATAGCAAGGGAAAGAAACGGAGGCCCAACTCCAAGGAGCTGTCGGCTGCAATGAAAACAAATGATGTTTTGTTCTTAGACTTCATCAAACGCTGCCTCACGTACGTTCACCCTACAATTCTGCTTGCCTGTTTACCAGAATGGGTTCTCCTTTATTTATCTTGAATTCTGATTTCGTAAATTGGTGTTTTTAGAAACGAAATATTGCAGAATTAAATTGTCTGTGTTCTTCAGTTGGGATCCAGCTAAACGTATGACTCCTGATGAGGCCCTACAGCATGACTGGATCCTGGAGGGGAACTTCAACAAGGTGCGGCCCAGGATCAAGCCAACAGTGAAGAAGCCGTCAGACACTGAGAACAGCAGTGACCACAGTTACAACAGCAGACCTGGTGAGAAAAGAAGTCCATTAATACAGTTCATACAATCCTTACTTTAATATTCACCTCAAGCTGACATGTCATGTGCTTGTGCATTTTACAGCAGATAGGGTCAGCTCAGAGAGCAATGCTGGGACAGCAGGAACAAAGATGGCACCTGCCGAACGCCTGCGGCCCATCGGAGCCTCAGCCGAGGAGGAAATGTGTGAGGGTAAGGGGAAGCTCTCCAAGGATACCAAGCAGCAAGAAGGAGGCGGAGAGAGACCTGTTCACATCATCATCAAGCCTCAAAAGGATATGGGCACAGAGAAAAAAGACAGCAAGGAACCATCTCAGAGTTTGCCTCCTATCATCTAACAGTTGGAGGCGAGAATGTTGCATTCATGACAAATGGGAAAGTTCAGACTCACTGTCCAGTTTAGCACCGAAGAGTGACTGAGGTGTTAAAGAGAAGTTAATCAGAAGTCGGACAGAAAATGACATCTGTTTGGCTGCTTTCAGGGCAAACATCACATTCATTCATTCAGTGTGTTTCAGCAGTGGTTGACTTCCCTTCAGCCCTTGGGGAAATCCCCACCGCCATCATAACTGTTTTTCCAATTGTCTGAAAAAGTATAGTGACTTTGTGAGATTGACCCTCAGAGGGCTGAGAGGTTGAGTAAATAATGAAATAGTGAAGTTATGGTTTATTTCAATTATCTGCAGAACCTCATCGAATTTACGATTCATAAAAAAGCAAAACCTGGCAGTCAGTCCATGATAGTGTGTGATGTAAGTGTACAAGGGCAAGTGTGTTTCATTTATCTCCTCCACTCCTTCTCTGTCTATTATCAGTTGCTGAAGTGAACTGATGCTGCAAACAGTGCTGTGTTGATTTTGTGTCAACATCGCTGAACATCAACGTTTGAGAGGCAAAGAAAAGTCTGAGCTCATGAGTAGACATTTTTGTTTAGTTTTTTACAGTTTCGTTCCCACATGCCATGAACAAAATATCTACATATGAGATACAGGGTTTATGTGTGTATCATCAATAAAGAGGAGTATTTTTTTTTAATTATAAAATTGAGTGTATTGGGGTGTGTATGGCAGTGAAGTATCAGTTGGTTGTACAGTGAACGTCTCAGCTGGAACACAAAATTCGTCCTGTGACCGCATCTGATATACTGTATAAGTGTGTGTGTGTGTGTGTGTGTGTGTGTGCCACATGGAAATATTCAGAACAAACGATTTAACTTTTTTTTCTTTCACTGTCTACTGTATTATTTATTGGACCCAGTCTTTGCTGTGCATTGAAATGTATGATAAACAGGTTAGACTTTAAACACTGCTTTTACTTTTCTCTGTTTCCATGTGAACAAAAAACACAAAAATTTGTGTGTTTTTGTTCATTTAGATTTTTTGAGCCACATTTTAATTTCACGATGTGTAAAATGTGTGCAACAAAGGCTGAGCCAAAAAAAATGTTTTTTTTAATCATGCTGAGAAATAATTGTCATGTACCTTTTAATTGTAGAATGCAGTTCACAAACTGATTATTAATTATTTTACATATTATCATGGGAAATGTTTTATCATAAGATTCATATTTGTTAAACAATTTTGTTCAATTTAAAAAATCATAAAAATGTGTATTTGTTATTGTAAATATTATATCACTAAGTTCCTATGTATGTGTACTACAGATCATATCTTAAGAAAATATTTCAGATATTTGTTTAAGGGTTTAGACAAGGTTCTACTTGTTTGTGTTGTTACTCTATGAAAACATTTTGTATGTATCACTAATTCATTATTTTTGTATTAGAAACAAAAAGACAATCATATTGATAGTTTGTGCCTTGCAGTATTAGAAATCTTGCACTTAAACTTCCAGGATCCCTTTTTTCCTTTTTTGACTATTGCTGACTATTGGTGTTTATTTAAAAGTTATAATATATATAATATAAAAATATAACAATTAACCACCTTTTTACAATTAATTTATGTCTTAAGTCGCCAATAGAGCTCTAATTAAAATTGAAGATAGGCCTGTGTCTTTACAATGGGCTTAGCAACCAGAGATCCTGATGGGATGAATTAAAGTTACAATTTAAGTCGTTTTTATGTCTTTGTGATGAAATAAAATGTTGTTTCAATGAGCCTTTGTCTTAATACTTAATGATTTGTTCTCTGTGTAGGGACAGTGCACAAAATATGGTGGGGCTGAACCTTATGAAGCATTTTTATAAGAACATCAACCCCCCTAAACCCCTAAAATCTATACTTACTTTAATTAAGAAAGGATAAGGATAAGAAAAACTATTCATCAGAAACAACTCCTGATAATAACTTCTCTTTCTTCAATACAGCAGCATAAGAACATCTAAATCAAATTTAGGTTAGATGACCCTGTTTAATTTCTAGACTCAGCCAACTCTTCCAACATTCCCCTTGTTATTGCAGCCATTCACAATATAGTCTGCTCATACACTGCCATCTACTGATCAAAATACCCTTTGCATGATTGCATCTAGAGTCATGCAAACCAGATAAAGGATTAGACCGCTCTTTCTACAAAGCTTAATCATTCAACCTGTGTTTTTCATCAAGTAATTATAAGCTTTAGAATTATTGATAAATAACTTTGACTAAAATGACTTTTTATTGATTTGGGCTCGACAAGAATAACTGAAATGTTTTATATAATCGGATGACTAAATCAGACTAACATGTCAAATATTTCATTGGGTAAAACTATTTGTATTTAGGAAGCAAGGAAGTGAAATAATACATGAACAGCATTTTTTTATTGCTTTAAATATTCATAGAATATTCATAGAATACCATTTGTGAGATAAATGTACAATCCAACATTTAGAGTTGAAGTAGAGTATTTTGACCATGTGAGGACATAGATGGATGATGGTAGAATAGTTTGTTCAAACTTGACTTGATTAAACTCAAAGTGTTGATGTAAGATTACTAGTCCAGAACATACTCATAAACTGATTTTTGTTCAAAGTTCACAGGAATTTTTGAGTCTTGAATCAGTTCATAAAAAGGACATAATGATTGAAGAAAGCTCAGAAAGCAGTGAGTCCATCTGCAGCTTTCACCGCCATCTGCCCTCGGTTCTAATTCAGAGACAGCTGCCATCTGATGGAGAGAAGATGTTTTCATTAAAATAAACATTAGAGTAGAAATAGGTGCTGGGGACGGTAAACAAGCTTAGACATATAATGTGACTGAATAGTTTGCCATATACAGAGGTTCCCTAACTGGCCCTGTGATTGGTCAATTGATCACTCTAGAAAGAAATATATTAAGATGTGAATCCTAATTGCTCAGTTGTGTGATCTTTAAATGATAAGACTGTCAATTTTCTATATTCTTCTTATCGTCAACAAATTATAAATAATATTCTGTGAGAAATGTGTATCAAGTATCAAAATGGAAATGTTATGCCAATACTCACATTTTGCAAGGTTTTCAGCCCCTTTGACCGAGGATCATTTCACCCTGTAGGAGCAAACACAACAGTTAATTTACATACACATGATCATAACCCTGCTCAAAGTAATAACTTGGTTTAAAAAAAACATTATACTCCTGTAATTTTAAACCATAAACTCACCCCAGACTTGTGATATAATTTATGATCTGTATTTTTTTTTCTTCCAATGCATATAAATCCTCTGCAAGCAAGCCAAATCTATTTACTGTATCCTGCTGTTGTGCGGAAAATTACGTGCGTGCAGGAGTGACTGTGCATCAAAGCCAACAACAATAATTGAGCAGAGCACATGGTCAAGTTTTAAATCAGGAGTGTGTGCAAAGAGGAGGAGCTGTTCACAGAGTGGTCAATTGTCAGTGTGAGCATTTAGAGAGAGAGAGACAGGGCAAGAAAGGGTTTAAATAGTAAACGAAATAATATAAAATCAATATCTAGTGTGTGGGGAAACACTGAACTGAAACTGACATTTTGAAGATAGCAACTTCATCTGTGAGAGTGCTGATGAGAGCTGACCTCAGAGTCTCCAGTCTACCATAAAGACTCTCCAGTTCCGAAGACAGCAGCCTCACTCCAGAGTCCTGCAGCCTGTAGTTGAATCTCAGATCAAGCTCTTTCAGACAGGATGGATTCATTGGTTTGGACTTTAAAGCTGAGGCCAAATAAGTACATCCCTTATCTGTGACCAGACAGCGTTTCAACCTGCAGAATTATGTAGATTGAGAAAAAAGTGCAGTGCAGTTTCGCGAATTGTAATTCACATACAGGGAAAAACAAAAAAGAAAATCTACCTTAGAATGTTCAGTCTACAATTTGGACTCTCCAGTCCAGCAGAGAGCAGCTTCACTCCTGAATCCTGTAGATTGTTTTCACTAAGATCCAGTTCTCTCAGAGAGGAGGGGTTGGATTTCAGAGCTGAGGCCAGAGATGCACAACTGACCTGTGTCAGTTCACAGCAGCCAAGTCTGCAATTAAACAATAAAAAAAAACAAGGTACTAAAACCACTTTCACAATCTTCGAGCTGCTACCTGTTCACATGTGATAAACTATATGTTGTGTGTGCTGACCTAAGAGTCTCCAGCCTGCAGTGTGGACTCTCCAGTCCATCAGACAGCTGTTTCACTCCTGAATCCTGCAGATTATTTTCACTGAGATCTAGCTCTCTTAGAGGGGAAGGGTTGGACTTCAGTGCTGAGGCCAGAGAAGCACAGCTTATTGCAGATAAACTGCACTTATTCAGTCTGAAAAAAGGACGATATTAAATGGTAAAGGCCCTTTTTCCTGAAACTGGCTTGAAGGTTTTTAGAAGTTCAGTGACCTATCACAAAGTGAAAACACAGTTTTGCTCAGCCCAATGTACAAAATAAACTGAATTTGGGTATTTGTTTACATTTTAGCCTACATAGAACTGTAGAATTATCAAAAATCCTTATCTGACCTCAGAGTCTCCAGGCTACATTGCGGATTATTCAGTTCAGCAGACAGCAGTTTCACTCCTGAATCCTGCAGGATGTTTTTCCCGAGGTCCACCTCGCTCAAATGGGAAGGGTTGGACTTCAGAGCTGAGGCCAAATGTGCACAGCTGTTCTCTGACAAACTGCAGCAGACAAGTCTGTAAACACAACACACCACTGTTATTAGTGTATATTAACAGTGCATCTAAATAAATACCCACACTTTATGGGATATTTGTCCATCTGCTTCTTAATGAGTGCAAAAGCTGATACCGGAAATTTCTATAAATTATATAAGTGATATATATGGCGAGGGCGACACGGTGGTGCGGTGGGTAGCACTGTTGCCTCACAGCAAGAAGGTCGCAGGTTCAAGACCGCCTTGGGCCTGGGTCTGGGGCCTTTCTGTGTGGAGTTTGCATGTTCTCCCCGTGTCTGCGTGGGTTTTCACCGGGTACTCCGGTTTCCTCCCACAATACAAAAAACATGCTCAGGTTAATTGGTAAACTCTAAATTGCCCATAGGTGTGAGTGTGAGAGTGAATGGTGTGTGAATGGTGTGTGTGCCCCACGATTGGCTGGCGACCATCTGGGGTGTATCCCTGCCTCTCGCCTTAACGCGCTGGGATAGGCTCCAGCAGACCCCTGCGACCCCGAAAGGGAATAAGCGGGATAGACAATGGATGGATGGATATATATGGCAGTTTTGCCCTACTAGTAAAGTGGTAGGTGCGTGAACATCAAACCTGGTCTATAAAGTAATCATTTTCTACTACACTGTACAATATAACTGTATATAATGTCATGTAGTTTTTTCTACATATAGAATTACATTTAAATTCTCAGTCATTCCTTTATATCTACAAATAATTTTGCTTATCATACCAAGTGTTACCAAGAGCAAATAAGAGTAAAATAAAGACATGACCTGACCTTAAAATCTTAAGTCGACAGTTTGAACTCTCCAGTCCAGCCAACAGCAGCTTCACACCTGAATCCTGCAGTACGTTGTAGCTGAGGTCCAGCTCTTTCAATTGGTTGTGGTTAGATTTTAGAGCCAAGGCTAAAAAGGCACAGCTGTTCTCTGACAAACTGCACTGTGCCAATCTAAAGAATGATTAAAACAACATGGCAATATCATTATTTGTATGTGTTATTGATAAGTAATTTCCATGTTTTCATTGTTGATCACTTGTGGAATGATTCAATTAACCAATTGATGGTTATTTCTATATATTTTTTTTATTCAGATTTAAACATTTGACACATGATTCAATTAAGAATCTGGGAAGTCAGACCTCAGAATCTTCAATCCACATCGTGGATTTGTTAGAAAATTAGACAGCGTCTTCACTCCTGAATGATGCAGAAAATTTTTACTCAGGGCCAGCTCTCTCAGATGGGTGGTTTTAGATGTCAGTGCTTGAACCAAAGAAGAACAGCCTTCAACTGTGATCTGACAGCCTGTGAGCCTGCAAAGAAAAAATATTAATTACTAAAGCACAGCTGATGTTCTCTTTGAGTTTCAAAGAGAGAAAATATGATTCTGCACCTCAGGACCTCTAGTCTACAATGTAGACTCTCCAGACCAGCCGACAGAATTTTCACTCCCAAATCTTTCAGATGAGTGTTATAACTCAGGTCAAGTTCTCTCAGATGCGACGGGTTGGACTGCAGAGATGACCGCAGGACTTCACACTGAATCTCTGTGAGTCCACATGCGGAAAGTCTGTAAAAAAATGTTTTAAAAATTGACTATTCACAGGATAAATAAGGCAGTGATATTACAATTCACGATATAGTGTGTCCATTACAATACTGGCATCCCCATTATACTAATTATCTAGACTTACAGAGCCTTTCTGCAATTCCTTACAGCTGGAATCAGCCTCAGTCGCCCCTCCCGTGATGTATTGTACTTCTTCAGTTCCAACTCATCCAGAACCACTTCTGGCATCTGTAGCATATATGCTAGAGCAGAGCAGTGGATCTCTGAGAGCTTCTTTTCTAATCTGTTCTCTGACTTCAGGAATTCTTGGATCTCCTGATGTACTAAGCGGTCGTTCATCTCCGTCAGACAGTGGAAGATGTTGATACTCCTGTCAGGAGAGATATCCTCAGTCCTCATCTCCTTTAGATTGTTGATGGTTCTCTGGATGATTTCTGGATTGTTCTCTGTCCCACACAGCAGGCCTCTTAAGAGTTTCTGGTTGGACTCTAGAGAGAGGCCATGAAGGAAGCGGACAAACAGGTCCAGGTGGCCATTTTTGCTTTTGAGAGATTTCTCCATGGCTTTCCTCAAAAAGCCATCTAAGGACAGATAACCATGTTCATTGTATTCATACTGCCACTCTTTTCCAAGAAAGTTTTCAAGTACCTCCATGTTCTTGTTGGTGTAACACTGGTGCATGTAGACTGCAGCTATAAACTCTTGAATGCTCAGATGAACAAAGCAGTAGACTGGTCTTGCGAAGATTACACATTCAATTTTAAAGATCTCTGTACAAACTCCTGACTGCACTGACACTTCTGTGACATCAAGACCACACTGCTCCAGGTCTTCTTGGTAGAACATGACGTTTCCCTTCTCCAGATGTTCAAATGCCAGCCTCCCCAGCTTCAGAAGAACTTCCCTGTCAGCCTTCATCAGCTCCTGTGGACTTGTCTCATGTCCCTCATCATACTTGTGTTTCTTCTTCTTTGTTTGAACCAGCAAAAGGTGTGAGTACATGTCAGTCAGGGTCTTGGGCATCTCTCCTCTCTGGTCTGTAGCCAACATGTGCTTCAGAACTGTAGTAGTGATCCAGCAGAAGACTGGGATGTGACACATGACGTGGAGGCTCCTGGATGTCTTGATGTGTGAGATGATTCTGTTGGAAAGCTCTTCATCACTGAATTTCCTCCTGAAGTACTCCTCCATCTGGGCATCAGGGAAGCCTCTTACTTCTGTTACCCTGTCAACACATGTGGGAGGGATCTGATTGGCTGCTGCTGGCCGGGAAGTGATCCAGATGAGAGCTGAGGGAAGCAGCTTCCCCTCAATGAGATTTGTCAACAGAACACCGACTGTAGTTATCTGTGTGACATCAGACACAATTTCATTGTTGTAGAAATTCAATGTGAGCCTGCTTTCATCCATACCATCAAAGATAAACAACACTTTACAGTCCACAAGCAACTCCGCTGTGACTTTCTGTAATGCTGGATGAAAAACATGGATCAGCATGAGAAGACTAAACCTCTTGTTTTTGATCAAGTTCAGCTCCCGGAATGAAAGAGGAATCACCAGGTTTATATCTTTGTTTTTCAAGCCCTCTGCCCAGTCCAGAGTAAACTTCTGCACTAAGAAGGTTTTTCCAATGCCTGCAATGCCAATGGTCAGAACAACTCTGATGTGTCTCTTTTGGTCAGGGAAAGCTTTAAAGATGACATGGCATTTGATTGAAGTATCATAGAGGATCTTCATTTTGGAAGCCGTCTCAAGATGCCACACCTCAGGTTGAGTATTAAACTCTTTAGTTTGTCCCTCTGTGATGCAGTAGAGATCAACATAGATGCTCTTAAGTGGGGTTCCACATCCTGCTTCATCAGTTCCTTCAGTCACACATTCATTTCTTCTCCTTAAACTGATCTTTTGTTCATTTAAAACCTCCTGCAGACCAATGATAGCTGAGAGAGAACAGAGGCTCATGTTAAAATAGTAAATTGTATCTTGTATTAAAAATTGCTTTGAAAATAAATGGAAGGAGCTACATTCTTACTTTGGACAGTGTTTGTCTGACTGTCTGTCTGCAGTTCAGATCTTGTTCTATATCTTTTTCCACACTGAGGACAGGAGGGGTCTGATGGAACAGACTGCTTCCTGTATGAATCATAGCACTGTCTGCATAACCAGTGTTCACAGCTAGTAGAGACTGGATCGTTCGGGATCTTGCAACACAAAGAACAGGACAGCTCCTCGCCCATATAAACAATACTCCTCTTCCTCTCTCTGCAGACATAAACGCATTCTATGACACATGTCACAAGTCCCAACAATGCAGGAAAATTCAGTATTGTTATTCCTACGAAGGATGCGACACATTGTCCAGTGCAAAACCCCCCAGAATTATTATTTTTTTTAAATATTAACATATTATATCAAACGACATCAAACAACTGATTCATAAACAGGTCAGTTTACTGTAGGAACAGTGTCTTACTTTGGGTCTGATGGTCCAGGTTTATTACTAAAGTCCAGGGGTAAATCTTTGGACCAGTAACTCTCCATAGATGGACAGTCGGACATTGGAGACTCTGCTCTCTGTCTGCATTGCTGACCACTACAACAACAAATGTTTTGCATAAATAATTAGTTATTGTAAAGCACATATATGAACACATGCATATTAACATAATACAGGAGACATTGCTGCTCCTCCCTAGAAACACCTCTCCTGCAACATGTGAAAATCCGATACTGTTTGCTGTCAGTCAAGAAACACCATGCTAAATGTGATGCTATCCAATAAATTAAATAACGGGCTTTGGAGCATTCCGATATCGTCAATGTTATTAACCTGATGGGCAGAGAGTGGGAGACAAGGTGTATATGTAGAATGGAAAAAGTTTTTTTTCAGTCCAAGGCAATGGCCCAGGAACACCAAAGGCTCACATGTTTGTTATCATACTTCAAATTAGCTTTTTCTATTGTGACATGGAATTCCTAGAGTGTAATTGGAAATAGCAATGCAATTCATCTTTACTATGTTCACTTGACCCTGCAGGGAACATTTAACCATTGAGCTCTTTTTTTACCACTGTGGTTGTTCTCTGTGTGGTCAGAGGCCAGCAGTGAAATAGAAGGTAGGATATGAAGGGCCATGTGGGCCTTTCTATGGGTGTTCTCACACTTATCGGTCAAATTCCACTAACTGACACCAAGTCATGCAGCATTTTCTTTAAATGGGAAAGCACACTACAGAAGAAGGTTTAAAACAGATATGGACAGTGGATGGACAACTTGCATTATGTTTTGGAAACATAAAATATAAAACTGTTCAGCCAAATCAGCCACTTCCTTATATGACTTTGATGTGTTTTGAAGGGTGCTAAAAGGAGGGGGTTCCAAGGAGGCACCATTTTATAAGGAAGACACTGAAACAATGTTTACTTAGTTGCACCATAGCAATATTAAAGATGTTAATATGACACAGCAACAGATACCGTGTGCCCTTTTCTCATTGCTATGCATGCTGCTAACGGCTGTTAAAAAAAAATGTCCACATGCTGAAGTCACACCATAAAACTTTATTGGTTAATCCATCTAGGTATGAAAGGCAAATCATTAAAAGCCCTTTGCATGTTGTTAAATCATAGTGCAATAACATGGGTCACCAAGCTGATATTATGTAATTAAGAAACACTGAATTAGATTTGAAACAAATGCAAAACAGAAGCATCTTAGCATGACATTTTGACACTACTGTGTAGAGTACTAAGACATTTATAATTGCATGTTTCTAAGGCTGTTTCAAATAAATACAGGGTTCTCCCTGAAGTTTTTACCTTGTCTCTGAAGGTCCAGGTTCATTATTGAAGTCTGGTGGACTATGTGGTAACCAATCACTCTTCATAGATCCTGGAAAGTGTGTTCTATTCTCCTCTTCCTCCACACAGTTATTCATCTTCAATCAGCCTGCAGGTTCACCAGAAACACTGACTGTGAGCTCAGAATATTGGTTCAAGAGGAGTTGTGGAAAGCTACTAAGCACATGTACTCAAGTATTCTACCTAAATACGATTTGAGGTACTCATATGATTGTTGCTGTGTTTTACTGAAGTAAATTATCTAAGTACTTCTTCTACCTTTGTTCAACAGATCAAAGTCTGTACA
The DNA here is from genome assembly GCA_036785175.1 of Eupleurogrammus muticus. NCBI lineage: Eukaryota > Metazoa > Chordata > Actinopteri > Scombriformes > Trichiuridae > Eupleurogrammus > Eupleurogrammus muticus. Next base: position 14,091,308 of record JAYKQN010000010.1, on the reverse strand, counting down.
TGAGTCACACTCAAGATTCACAAAGCAGTAAAGTAACAGCATAATAAACATCCACCTGGTCAGACAGTAGATGGTTGTTCTCTTTAAAATACATGAATTATCCAGCCAATCAGAACTTTAAGATATAATAAGATAAGACTTTATTGATCCCACACGGAGAAATTTGTCTGTTACTGCAGCGTACAGAGTAAAGAAAAGAAAAGAACAGTAAAAGAAGATAAGGATAAAGAAGATAAAAGCTACAAAAAATAAAAATACACAACACTATGTATAAAATTCATAGAATTTGTTGATCCGCATACACAGTATGCATTATGGACATAGAATGGAGAAAAAATACTAATAAATAGCAATAAAAAGGAAAAAAAAGGAAAAAAGAAAAAACTATGCATAAGCAAAGCATATATACATACATACATGCACGTACATACCTACATACATACACATACACACATATTTACATATTTGCACATATATACGGACATACATATCCACGCACATACACACATGTACACATACATAGCTAATGCATACTTAAGGTGCAGGGTGTGTGTAGAGAAAAGTGAGGAGTGGAGGAAAAGTGATTACAGTCACTTTGTAACCACAGATTAATTTTACTGTTAAAGTTATTCTGGTTTGTATTTTCCCTAGGTTCCAGAGAGGTACTCTAGTAAGGTTAAATCCACACTTACCTTGATTCCTTCCCTTTTGCTCCGTCGACTTGATCCTATCAGCTGATTGCTGATACTGTCTCTGCGTGTCAGTGCAGGACGTACCTTGATCTGATATGTCATGCCTGGAAATGACATCTCGATTACATGAAATCACATGAGTGTGTTTGTCATCTGACAAAAACTAGATCTCTAAAACCACTCCTTGATAAGCTATTTTAAGCACATACTGTGTCTTCAAAAATAGCATGTAACATTTTGTCATAGATTATGGATTTATTTCACACAAAAATTAAAGTGAGTATGAATCTACAGTATAATCTATAAAAGGTTTGGTTTTTGGAGGAAGGAATTAAAAAGAAAGTTTCTACAATATTCAATTTTTTTAACAGTGTTTGTATTATATATCAATCCACCTATTTTCTATACCCGCTCATCCCATAAGGTCACAGAGGTCTGCTGGAGCCAATCGCAGCATACTGCAGGCAAAACAGGACCCTAGATCATGGTTGTATAACATCATATCATATCATGCGAACAATGAAATTGTAATATGCTCTCTTGTATTTCTTGACAAGGAAGGCTCTCTGACATGCAGTCAACACCTTGAACTGTAGGGGGCGGTGTGCACCTTTCAGTTAATTGCCATCCACCAGTAAACAATCGCGAAATGTTTTTGGTCCACACGGAATGCCGTAGACATAAAGATGGCGGGTGTCGCTCTGGTTAGCCGTCCTGCAAGTGTCCTTCCAAAGATTTGCAGTGAGTAACGTCGATATAGCTGTCAGTAGATACACACGTGTGATTCATAGAATGTAATATGCTGAATGCCGTTGTTTATGCCCCATGGTCCTCCATAAAAACACAGTTTAGACCGCACACTTCGGTGGAATGACCTTGCTAACAGCTAGCAGCGGCTTTAGTGTCAGCTAGCCTTTAGCTCATTCTTGAACACCTCACTTAAATCATTTTTTTCAGTTTTCTGACTATTGTAGCTGGTGATTGAACACCTACATGGTGCTATGGATCAATATACGAAAGCTTATTTCGTTACGTTACCGGGTGTTGTGCTCTTATGACGTGACGTCTGTTACTGAGACTCAGTGACGTAACGTCGCTGTTTTATAAACATACGTTTAACATGAGCGAGTTTAGCTTTAGGCTTTGTGATGTTAATCACAATGTTAATGTTAATTCACGCCCTGCTTATAATTCGCTTAAAGGAGCCTTAGATGAACATCCAGCCAACACATTTTATGGAATTAGTGGCATCGAATACACTCAAGTTATTTGTTCATCTGCACTTTTAGAGACATGTCGATTCAGCTTTGAAAGGAAGCGTTTTCACATTTTTTCTTACAAAAGCAAATTGAATTCCAATAAATAAAAATCAGGAATTTGTTTATGGTGGCCCAAATAGCAAGCAAGAAATCAATTAAAAGTGATCCAAAATCAAGGATTTCTTCCAGATCATTGCGGAAATTGAATCATATATTCATGGTACTACTATTAACATTTGCTAAAAATTTGAAGAAAATCTAACCTAAACTTTTTAAGGTGACAAACATACGCCAGCGAAAAAAAACTTCCTTGACAGAGGTAGATGTCAAAGTTGCAGCCTAAATGCATTTTATGATATTTTTTAAAATGGTATATAAAAAGATATTATTTAATGCTTGCCTCATTGTATGAGTGCTTTGTAAACTTAGCCTAAAAATTACCAGCTAGACTGGTATGGTAAATTAAGAAAAATATTCCACTTTACTTTAATGTAGCCTTTAATTCCAGATAAAAGTATATGGCATTTCCTGGTATTAAAGTATAAAAAATTATCACACCTTTTAATGCTGACAAAATCACTTCCTTGTGTTTCTCTTTTTTCAGAAGGCGGCTGCTCTCCTGTGTTGTCGGCTGCCTCCGTCACCACAAGTCAGCAGAGGAAGCTGCATCATGCTCTCATTCCCAAAGGAAAAGGAGGGCGCTCCTCTTCTAGCGGAATATCAGCCACGGTCTTTGGTGCTACAGGTTTCCTGGGTCGATATGTGGTTAATAGGCTGGGTGAGTTTAAAAAAAAACATTGTGCCTTTTTAAGATATTGACACAAATATTTGATTGAATGTGTTTTTTTTACTGATAATTTACAGGTAGGATTGGCTCTCAGATTGTAATCCCTCACCGCTGTGATCAGTATGACATTATGTACCTGAGGCCCATGGGTGACCTTGGACAAATCATTTTCCTGGTAAGATGCATACAAGCACACACAAATGTTGCAACATTCCACGGTGGTGGAATTCTTCCGCTTAAAGCCCTCAATAAAATGTTAATGTGTTTTATCCTGTTGCAGGAGTGGGACCCCAGGAACAAAGACTCCATCAAACGAGCTTTGGAGCACTCCAATGTCGTCATCAACCTGGTGGGCAGAGAGTGGGAGACTAGGTAAACATGTAGGCTGGAAAATGTTTTAAAAAAGAGAGAGCCTGTGTGTGAGGAAGCTGAGGCTGGTGACTGGAGCAGAATAAATGGTCCGTATCAAATTCATCTTTCAAATTTAAGCATTTGTCCTTTTTTTGCTTACAGGAACTTTCGCTTTGAGGATGTCTTTGTTACAATCCCACAGCAGATTGCCAAGGCAGCCAGAGAGGCCGGAATCTCAAAGTTCGTTCACATGTCTCACCTCAACGCTGACCTACGCAGCCCATCCAAATACCTGAGGAACAAGGTAGTGTTGTTCTACATACTGAACCATGCCCTCACTCAGTAAAAATAGTGTACTGTGTCAATGTATCTGCTGTAGTGTGTGTGTGCTTCATAAAGCCATTGTTGGCTACATTAATAAGTAAAGCATGTGCAATTACTGGTTGTGTGCAATGTGATGCCGCCACAGGCTGTAGGGGAGGCGGCAGTGAGAGATGAGTTTCCTGAGGCAATCATCATGAAACCCTCTGAGATTTACGGAAGGGAGGACCGGTTCTTCAACTATTTTGCAAGTAAGATTGTCGTTTCGGGAGAATTATTTTCGAAAAGTCTCAGTGTGATAGAAATGCCAAACACTTACTAGTTGTTTTTTTTTTAGCAGTAGCCATAAAATATTTGGAACATAGTTAGTGGCATCAAAATTGTGTGACTAGTTTTGGTGTGCGGTAGTGCTGTAGAGGAGGCTACCTTTGCATATAGTTTTGCACGCAGTCTTTGTTTGCTACAATGAAAATAACTTTCACTCGTTTTTCAGACATGCGCTGGTTCAGCAATGCCATTCCACTTATTTCCAAGGGGAAGCAGACTGTGAAGCAGCCTGTTTATGTGAGTTTGTTGATTTTAGTAGTGATAATGTAAAAAGTAATAATTCATAATGAACTACGGTCTACTATGGATGCATCCCTGCATGCATAGTAGTGTAATGTCTTTCTGCAGGAAACGCTGAACTAAAAAGGACAGAAATCCTTGCTACAGTTACAACAGGAGGAACTTGCAGTTGTATTATGCTGTTACTAGATGTCTTCAAAAGTCTATTTGCATTAATATAATCAAATGATGTGGTGTGTTGTCTGCTGCAAACAGAACAATGCACATGTTTACCTAAGGCTGCAGATGGAAATTATCTAGAAAGCTAAAATGTTATTTACAAAACATCTTTACGCTTCATTTAAGAACGATTTACTTTTTGTACTCATTACCCGATGCAAAAAAACCTCTCCTTGCACTCACTTAGCCTTGTTGTATTTCATAAGGGGCAAAATGTGCTGAAATTTTATATAATCCTATATAGTTTCTAAAGTTTATTTCAATTTGTTTTTTTTCTACCTATATGTACTTGTTCTGCCTTTGAACTAGCCTTTGAACATAAACTATATAAAGGAGAGTGACTTCTAGCAGCTCGCATTGAATGAGCGTATATGACCATGAATTCTTTAATATAAAAACAACTCATTTAAATCAGTTAAGCAATGTAAACATTTTAGTGTTTTTGATTCAGATGAGATGTGCATCATCTATGTGTATATATCAATATTATTTGAATTATGGGGCCTTTTTCCACAAATATTGCCCAATTACCATCAATTTTTTTAACAAAATGATCATATAACTTGGGTTTCTGTTGTGTACATTCTACAATTGTGTCATCTTATGTCTTGTCCAAGGTAAAAGAAACAAAATGTATATAAAAATATTGAATGTACCTGTAAACACAAGTCCTTTTTTTCCTCTCTCTCTCAGGTGGTGGATGTGGCTAAAGCCATCATCAATGCTATCAGAGACCCTGAATCTAATGGGAAGACATATGCACTAGTTGGGTAGGTGACCAGTAAACCTAGACATTCGGGAAATAAACTTATAAACAGTGAAAATGAAGTAATTTTATAGTTGGCTTGTTTAATTTAAGAGATTGTTTTTGTCCTGTTTTCTCTCGTTGTTTAGTCCCAACCGTTACCTCCTCCATGACCTGGTGGAGTATATCTACGGGGTGGCACACAGACCTTTCGTGGCCTATCCACTACCCCGCCCACTGTACCAGTAAGTGCCTTTTATAGGTTCATTTTCCAGGGACCGGTGCTGTCCACTTCTAAATAATTGACTCAAAAATTCAACTACACCAAAGGCATCATGTAAAATCCCTAAGGAGATAGAGGTGGTGCATGAGTTGAACAATTATGGAGCATTAACATCATGGAATACAAAAGGACAAGACAATGAAATGGACAAACACAGCAACTTATGACTCTACATTGTTCATTTTTGGTTTGGACTTTTCATTTCAGGATCTTTTTCTAAAACGACCTTCCTTCCTATATAGTGAAAATATTCCTCATCATTGAGTCTCTACTTGTATTTGTAGCAAAGATACTGGCCTGGGCTCATTTGGTACAACTCTTGTAGCATTCATATGATACTTCTTTTTTTTTTTTTCAGCCTTGTTGCTCGGATTTTTGCAATGAGCCCATTTGAGCCTTGGACGTCTCCTGACAAAATTGACAGGGTAAGAAAAAACAAGTTATTTCTCTAACTGTAAACTTGTGGTTTTGAGAATCACACCACCAATGGCCGAGCTTACTACTTTATAATTCGGTTCTGCACTTTTGTTTTCCAGTTTCACTCAACAGACATGAAGTACCCAGGGCTACCTGGACTGGAGGATCTTGGTATCACTCCTAGCACTATAGAACAAAGAGCTATCGAGATTCTACGTCGCCACCGCCGATACCGTTACCTGGAGGCAGGGCTGGATGAAACGAAGCCAGCCAAGACTGTCAGCTTCTAAACTAATATGGGAAATGTCCCATAATCACACCTAAATATGGAAATAAATGCTTTGTCTTTAACTATTCTGTACATAAATAAAGAATTATCCTCCAAGAGTTTTCTTCAGTGGCTGTGTTTTATTCATCCTGATTTCCATGTTAATCTGGTTGGAGACACTATTCCTACCACTGTAGCAACCTATCACAGCAACACAACAATATTAGAACAGTCACATTAGTGTGAAGCTCCATTACAAAAAAGAGCTAGACATAGTATGGATAATTATGAAAGTATAAGAATAAAGAAGCAGTTGTTAATCCTGAAACATTGGCAGTTGTAGTAGTAAAAGCCCCATTTGCATACTGCTATAAAGCAGTAAAACATGTACATAATAGGATTGCCTTTTAGGCCCAGTAATTCTAAAGTGGACTTTGAAGCCTTCATTTTATTGTTTTCTTGATAAGCGTCCCCCCTCCACTCGAATTATTGTTAGTAGTACATGATGTAGTTTCTTATAAAAGTAATATACTGAGAGTTTGCTGCTGTCAGCATCATTAAATCCAGCTATTTATTTGATTTTAAAGATTTTAACAACTGTCAATTGAAATATTAATCTAAAGGTTGCCTATGGTAGAAAATGTTATCTGTTAGATAACTTGAGCTTTACAACTTGAGCTGCAAAGTGTATGTAGAGAAGAGTTCACAGAACTAGAATGCCATTGATGTGATCTCTCGTGAGAAAAGCACAATGAAGGCATATGGGCGAAGATGTGGAATAGTTGGAGTCATTGTATTTTTAACATACATCGTCATCTACACAATTGCGGGTCTGAAAACAGACAAATCTTTTTCACGAGAGCTCACGGGTGAAGAGGTGAGGAGGAGACTAAACAGGATTGAACACACCTTAAATAAACTTGGTGAGTTCCTATTCAGAGAAAAAAAATCAGCAGCTCTGGCTTATGCTGGATTTGAAATGAAGTCAACCTAAATATATTATGTGGGGTTTGTAATTGTATAATACTTTCATTTCAACCCTAAATTGGGTTGAAATTTAATAATTTAATTTTAATTTTAAGTTAATTTCTTTGTATAGCACTTGAGGACTGTAGTCTATATATGGGGCAGCTGCTTTATTTACTGGGCCACTCTCCACCCCCAGGTTTTCACTACTTGAAAGCAATTAAATAAATATAATACATTCAATTGAAATATTTTCCATCTCTGTGCATATGAATGGAAATGTTTCGTTTTAGGTGTTCGCAGCCCACTGAATATGTATTTAAGTATTTCTCCCACTAGCCCCTCATCCAAGAGTTCCTGCTCAGCCCCTTGTAAATGTACATGGCATGTCAAGGAAAGTTTACCCAATATAAAATCTCTATTGATTAAAAACGAATGATTGAAAGAGTTACAGCTGACTTTTCTTGTAGTTCTTGTTCTGCCAACAGTTTTGCACATGCCTTTAGAATGGTCTACAGAGAAATGCTTTAAACCATAAAAGTTCCCCTCCACTCAAAAATGTCCATTACTATGCTGACTTGTATTCAAACAAAATGTATCACTGCAGAGCTGTGATCACATTTCTCTGAAGGGGAAGGTTTTTGTGCAGTCTCCTAAAATCTGACATCCAAATGTACTCAAGCAGGTAGCCTGTTCAGATCAGACCAGGAGACTCTCAGTGAGGGGCTGCAATATATGTATTGTATTAAAAAAAATGTGTTTGTGGTGTTGTTGTCCAACTCACTCTGTCTTTTTATGGTCACAATCCACCAAAGCACAGTTGATAGACGTGTCTAGCAAGAAGAGTTCCACCGACAAACATTTTCCGAAAGAGAACCAACCAGAAAAAAAGAACGTGGAGCCAAAGTTATATCCAAACTCTGTCCTGTTTGCCAAGTGGGGCGATGGCCTGAGTGAGAAGCAGCAGAAGGAGGCTGAAGCTCTGTTTCAGATCTACGGATATAATGTTTTCCTGAGTAACGAGCTGCCACTCGACAGGACGCTCATGGATATGAGAGATGATAGGTAACTTTTGATCATGTGGGTTGTCAATATTTTAAATGAGGGGAGATAGATGCTTTGCCTTGACTTTTCTAACCTTACGTGTACAGTCATCTTATGTCATAGGTACTGCGAATAAAATGAATGTATTTGAACAGAAACATCTACACATATAGTATTATAATAATTTGCTTGAGAACACACACAGACTGGCGTGTTAACAGTTGTTTCACCATTTAGATGTCTGATGAAGAATTATCCCAAAGACTTGCCAAACGTCAGTGTGGTGCTGATCTACTTAAATGAGGCTCTTTCTGTCATTAAGAGGGCAATACGAAGTATCATTTCTCACACTCCAAAGCACCTACTGAGGGAAATCATTCTGGTGGATGACTGTAGCACATACAGTAAGTTAACCAGAGGCATGATAATGTAAAACACATCCTGAAATGTTCACCCATACCATATGTTATCATCCTGAAACAAAACAAACATTTTAAGTAAACATGAAGACCACTGCTACATAGAATTTCAACAATGCGGCATAGACATTTTATCTTGCTGTTGCTTTTTCATGAATGCCATATATATTTTAGATGACCTGGGGGAACCGCTACAACAATACATAAATCTAATCCACACAGAGAGGCCTGGACTCATGAAAAAAGTGCGGCATAACCGACAAATGGGTTTATCCCAGTCACGGATCTCAGGTTGGGAACACGCCACCGCTGATGTTGTGGTCATTTTGGATGCCCATATTGAAGCCACAGTGGGATGGTAGGTACATGCTTCAAATTAAGGGATATATTTAAGCGGAAAGAAATACTTCACTATATGAAGTCAGTGTTATAACCTGATACAAATCCTGTTGCAGAAAGATTTCATTGCACCTTCTCTTCTTGTGCTGTTTTATTTTGGTGTCCGTTCCAGGGCAGAGCCTTTGCTGGCCCGGATTAAAGTTGACAGGACGGTGGTGGTCACCCCAGTATTTGATAAGATCCATTTTGATGACCTTCATGTGGAAAAATATAATTCGTTTGCTCATGGCTTTGACTGGCCTCTGTGGTGCATGTACGAGCAGTTTTCCCCAGAGTGGTCGAAGATGGAGGATGAATCCCAGCCCGGAAAGTATGTGGCACAAGCAATATTTTATTGTGCGAGATTACTGTAGGCATGCTGATTAGGTTAGACCTTGACCTGGAGGAATGGACACTTTAACTTTGATGGGTTAATGAACTTGGAGTAAGCAGTAGTTGTTTTTTTTAAGTTTAGTCCCCTCTCCCAAAATTGTACTATAAAATAGAATGCAACATTTTAGAGCACGCACGCTAAGCAGCAGTGTCATACATTTGCAAAACAGCTACTGGAAGCCTACTACCACATCTTTTGTCCCATTGAGTTTTTAATATCACTGAGTCACTGTTCAAATCATAAAAGTTCAATAAATATAATAAAAGCGGAACATGTTAAGGGTGTACACTGTCGCCGCTTTTGTTTGTTTTTCCATAGAATCTCTGGCAATAACAATCACACCATACCCACTGATAATGGGAGTAATAATAGGAAGCTGTGCACCCAGAATCAGCCTTACTTTATCTGCCATATGATATATTATTATATATTTTATGGTACTTCTGTGCAGCCCAAAATCAATCAGTTTGCATGTTATTTATTTTGTACTACATTGCCCTGCAAAAAAACAGGAAGCCATGAGGCGATAGGCACTGTTTTACATTATGTTCTGTTGTTTTGGTTTTTGGATAGGAGTCCATCTGTTATGGGAATCTTTGCAGCAGACCGAGCTTTTCTTGGAGAAATCGGCGGCCTCGATGGTGGAATGAAAGTCTACGGCGGAGAAAATGTTGAACTTGGGATTCGCGTGAGTCGTCTCTCCTCTTGGATATTTCCACAGTGCCAAATGCAGCGGCTTCACATGATCACCAATATCCTTCTGACCTGTGTCTCGGCTGCTCAGGTGTGGCTGTGTGGAGGAAGCATGGAGGTCGTGCCTTGCTCCAGGATAGCTCACATTGAGAGGGCCCACAAACCCTATGCACCTGATCTCAGCTCCCTCATGAAGAGGAATGCCGTGAGGATGGCCGAAATCTGGTTGGATGAATACAAGAGGAATGTGTTGATTGCCTGGAACCTTCCTCTTCAGGTTGACACAGTCATTGATGTTTCTATTTTTGTATTAGTGTAATATTTTTTTTATTTACTTTTTATAGAATCTTACATATACAGCATGTCAATATATAACAGCTCTGTCCTCCCATCCATAAGGATCTTGCAACTGAAATGTCACTCTCTGTTGAGTGGCACTTCACTCAAAATCTCTTTAAGATGGTCCCTTTTCATCCTCTCCATGATAAAAATGGTTTCCAATGGAACATGTTCAGCATCTCAATAGATAAAACTGCACCATAATCCACTTCTATGCTTAGTCTTCTATGCTATAGTCTTTTAGATGATTAATATAAGTTTTAGATTTCCAAAATTTTGCATTTCATACACCTTAACTGACATGATGTGACACACAGAATCACAGTATTGATATTGGCGATGTGTCAGAGAGGAAGAAGCTCAGGGAGAAGCTTAAATGCAAACCTTTCAAGTGGTACCTGTATCCGAGTCTGGAGACATGGGATAATGTTTTGGCGTATGGTACGGTAAGGGTACTTTGTCATAAATTAGTTGATGAAATAATTCATATTTCAGTCAGACCGAAATAAAGACAAAGGTGAGGAATCTGGTGTTCGGAGATCTAATGAATTAAAAAATTCATCACACGGCAGCTTCAAAACAGCTATTTGAGAAACTTCTGTGTGGACCAGGGAGCAGTTCCAGGAAACATCCCAGTGCTGTACGAGTGCCACTTCCAGCAACCACAGGTACTCCAAACAAGAGAGAAATAAAAGCGTGGAGAGAAAAATCAAGTGTGAAATGATGATAGTATAATAAAAAAAATCATTACTTGTTCTTTCCACCAGCTTTGCTACTACAACACAGATCGTGAAATCATCATTGGGGGGATTAAATCTCACAGATACAACAATAACCGCTGCCTGGTTGATCCGGGCTCCGGCAGCATTCCCACCCTGCAGGACTGTCAGCTGGCAAAGGCAAAGCAACTACACGTGCACTGGGACTTTACACAAGTAAGACCTTATCAATAGATGACAGCCTCCATTCTAGTATTCTATACAGATTTCTCTATTGTGACTTTTTGAACTGACCAGTACAGTCTGCTCAGATTCTACCAGACGAAGGCACCGTTGACAGAAAAGTGAAAACCCTGCATGTAGGTGCTTTATTATGTGTGTAAATTCTCTCCGTTGTTTGAACTTTTTTTTCAGGGCCGAGCAATCAGAAACAAATCAACCAATCGCTGTCTAGAGATCGCCCAGGGAGAAAACTCTGACTATGAGCTTATCATTCAGCAGTGCACAGGTCAGAGCTGGAAGATTGAGCATCTCGTCACACGTTTTTAGTTTGTTGCTTTGACTGAATTCAAAATGTTTTAAAAGTAACATAAGTTCGAACTGCATTTCATGTACGCTTTTCTATGTACTGATACAAACTTGAAATAAAAAAAAAACATGCTTTGAGTGATTTTTGAGGTGTTGAGTCTCGACACAACACATTTCTATATACTGTGTCTCAGGTGAAGCGTGTGTACAGTTCAACAATAGATCTGGTGAAAGAAATCCTTTTTTTGATGATTAATAATACATTTTAATCATGGAGCACTTCTCAAGATACTCAAGTTCAAATAACAAGTAATTGGCTGGGTTTCTGTCGTTCAGCATGACTACACAGGCCTTTCAACATGAAAATTATGAGTTGCGACTGAGCACAGGATACAGTGGTAAACATAATGGACAGATATTTGTGATCCACTTTCAAAATGCAAAAAAAGTCTGACCATGTTGGTCCATAACAATCAAAATCTGTAGATCGGCCTCTGTCTAGCACCATCATGAAGTTTGAACATTTGTGTGTGTTTTTTTTTTTTTTTGAGAAGTATGTATTGACATCTCTGTATTGATCTATTAAACTGAAACTTTTTTTTTTCGAAATGTGCTGCCCATTCTGTAAAAGGTGACGAAAATAATTATGAAGTAGTACCAATAAAAATCTACCCAAAGTATCTCAAACTGCCTCAATCAGCACGAATGCTTTTATTTTTAATAATTTAACTACATTTTGCTAATAATTCTTAATTCCTTACTTATTTACCTCTGTAATGTTATGCAAGTAAAGTTTTCAATACAGAACGCTTATCTGTCGATTCTCAGTCTTTTATTTTATTCGAGAAGCTGTTGCTGATGCGTCCATCTGTTCAGGTGTGCGTGACGTCAGCCCGCCAATCAGACACACCTGCGCCTCTTGCAGCAGCAGCAGCAGAACTGGCCACACACACACACACACACACACACACACACATACACACACACATCTTGCGGGGGGGCTCATCTTCATCCATCTGCAGCGTGGTCCCGGGTCGCCGTGGTCCGGATGAGGGCAGTGTGGATGAAGCGGCCGCTGCTGGTCGCGGGGCTGGTCGGGGTCCTGGTCTACGCGGGCACGCTCCTGCTCTCTGGGTATGAGCGCTCAGCGAGCGGCGGCTCAACAAGTTTAAGGAGTTTGTCTGACCTGGAGGAGAAAATCGCTATTATGTGTGAGTAGAGGCATGATCTCTCTTTCTTTAACTCTATATTGCAAAATCAGTAAAAAAAAAAAAAAAAAACTTAACTTCACAGTGAACTGACTGTATATACACTTATAATATTTGATATATATACTTCACCACAAAGTTCTTGAAAGGTGAAAGGCGGTCTGAAAAAGACGAGAAATTGTTGAGGATATGATATTTAGGATGCATTCCTTCAGGGAGAAAAAGTTTGGTGGTGATGTTTTTTTTTTTATTTACATCTATCGCCTTTTATTTAAAGTTTGTTTTATTACTGAAGTTTACTGAAATGACCCTCCCCCTTCTTTATTTGTCTCACCATTTTAAAATGAGAGAGAGAGAGAGAGAGAGAGAGAGAGAGAGAGAGAGTCTACTTGTGGGTGGATGTGACTCAACATGGCCATTTGTTGTCTGTGTACACAAAATGCAGTTTTATATATAAATATTGTATATGAACATATTCAACAACTAAACAGCTCATTTTTTACAACATAATATGGTTTAACTGTCTGGTAATTATTTTCCAAAGTAAGAATGTGTGTGATATATATATATATATATATATATATATATATATATATATATATATATATATATATATATATATATATATGAGATGTTTCTCAGTGTGGGAGAGGCATATTTACAGGCAAAGTCCACCACCATTTCAGTATTGCTCTCATTAAGCTGTAATAACACTCACAAAGCATTTTTTTTTACTTTCAGTCTGTGTGTTTGTTTTGACCAGTTGTTTAGCGGCTAAAACCTGACCAGACACCATACCGGTAACAGGTGGAACCCCATCTTCTGATAGCAAATATTTATTTAGAAGATATACGCTCTGTCATAAACTTTTTTATTACCTCTGCTGCAATCAGTTGGTGACACCTGTCACTAGTGACGAAGTTAAGGTTAAAATAATAATACACAAACCCTCAAAGCCAACAGTAATGAGTAACAACAAGCCAATATCAATCCTATCATTCTTCAATAAAATCAATGAAAAGCTTGTTTTGAAATAACTGACTAATTTTATAGCTTTAAACAACTGTTTTGATATGTCCTGAGTCAGGTTTTCAACCACACCATACTGTAGCACTAATATGCCTCATCGTCAACAACATCCATTTAATACAGACAGCTATTTTTTGTTGTAGTACTACTGGGCCTCAGTGCCTTATTTAACAAAAATAATATATTATTAGATCAACTTGTAACTGAGTGTTATTTTCTGTCACAAATCCACTGAAAGACTATTACTTTGTATCTATAGGTAACTATACATCTAAACATTAAAATATAATCTGTGGGGTCCCTCAAGGTTTATTTTTTGGGCCTCTATTTTTAAACATGTACATGCCTCCACTAAAATTACAAAGGAAAAAAAAATGTTACCTTAAATATGCCGATGACACACACATATTTACAAACCATATCACCAAGTTAATATAATGCTATACAAACAATGAATAAATGCAGTAAACAAATCAATAATGTGCCGAATATTCTCCAATTACACAAAGACAAAACGAAAGTCAATGAGGATCAATCAAAAGTCAATGACCAACCAAGATAGAAATCTGGGTGTATGGACTTTGACTTAAATTTCAAACACCACATTAAAACGATTACAAAATGAAAACACTATCACCTGAAGAATATATAAAGTATCAAAGTCCTTATGTGTCAGCAAGAAGTGGATTAGTGTTACACTAGTCAGTAGATGTGACTAGTGTAACAGGGTCCATACATGTTTGTCTAAAACGTCAATCGGGTAGCTGCAGCAAATTTAAGATACTGCTCCTTAATATAGTCATCAGTCAAGATCAATACAGATAGATCATATAACTCCAGTTTTAAAGCCGTTAGAGCAAATATTTAATTTGAAATACTTTTATTGTTTTATGATGACAACTTATTTAAAGTAAAGTATTAAAGCCTTTAACACATTAAAGTGTTTGGATGTTAAACAGCAACCGACAACATTATATTAATTTACAACAAAAGAATCATTTTGATAACTTCCAAGAGGTTCATTAGGTGCCAATAAAGGACCAAAAGTTTGTACCCGGCTCATTAATGCTAAATATTATATATAAAGAAATTATATTCAATTTGAGGAAAATGTTTTGTTGCCTTTGATTTAGAATACTTGTAAAATCATTTTCACAATTAAATGTTGCTTATATTCAAACTCTTTTGAAAGTTTTTTTCCTTTCAAATTTGTCAAGACAAGGTACTCCAAGCTGTTGATCAAAAGCAGGATGCCATGAAGAAAATGTTTGAAGAGGGCATGGCGGGGAAATCGGCTGAGGTCCATTTGCCGGATGTCAAAAAGCAGCCAGAGGCGAAAGAGCAACCCAGAGAACAGAAAAAGTCCCATAAAGTGTTCCCTGACTCTGTCCTATTCAAGGAGTGGGGGGAGAATCTGTCTGAAGATGACCAAAGAGAGGCACAGAGCTTGTTTGAGAATTATGGATACAATGTTTTTCTCAGCGACCGCCTTCCTCTAGATCGAGTGCTTCCAGATACCAGAGATCCAAGGTATGCTATTTTTCTGCTTATGATCTTTTTAGACTTGTCACTTAAGTTATTTATTTCCTTCATTCAATAGATACAAGTTTGTATTCATAACATCCTGAGGCAAAAGACAATTGTCCTATTCTCTTTGTTCAAAGGTGTGTGAAAAAAAGTTATCCAAAGGACCTCCCAAGTCTTGGAGTAGTGCTGATCTACCTAAATGAGGCCTTGTCTGTCATCAAAAGAGCCTTGCGCAGCTTAATTGACCGCACCCCTCGAAATCTGCTGACGGAGATAATATTGGTGGATGACAATAGCTCTAATGGTTGGTTGGTTAAAGTTTTGGTTACAGTAAGATTTGGTTACAGTGATGCCCGTACTCAAATATTAGTTCAGATAAATAAACTTGCCCAATTATACACTGGTTTTAAGGAAATCTGATTATCTGATTTTCAGGCTCTATGAGCTTAAATGTACTACATATCAGGTGCTCCATGTTTTTTTGTCATTTTGTGTAAATGTCACTATGGCAACAAGAATTCAGACAGTGACTCCTAACAGCCAAAAATAGTTCTGCACATAATCCTCACAAACACCGGAATTTTTTTTTTTTTTTTACATTTCTACATTACAGACTTGTGTAATTATTTATTAAATGGTATAATTACATGTTAATTGGTGACCTAGAGATGTTGCTGGGTGGCTTGGACAATGCCTGCCTAGTCGTTTCACATCATTATGATAAGCTATGCTAACTGGCTGTTGGTAGCAGCCAACATTTACTGTATAGAACTGATATTGATGTACGCATCTATCTGAAAGTAAGTTAATGAGCGTATTTAACAGTGTCAATCTGTTTATTTTAACAGCACATAAAACCCTGTATAACACAATGCATTACTAGTTTCAGTGGCGATAGTGTGGCACCACTTTTTGGGTCTTATAGTGCTTTCTTTGTGTTCTAAAACTTGCACACGTACATGAGTATACATAATTAAAACATTATAAAGAAGTATATGTAACATGTAACATTGCTAGTTTAACTTTGAATGAGGTCCTTCTCAGCTCATCTTTCCTGTCAAATCAGAGAACCTGAAGGGAGACCTTGACCTATACGTGAAGTTGATTGAGCAGCAGAACCCAAGTCTTCGTATCAGAAGAGTGAGGCATGGCAAGCAGCAAGGGCTTGCTGCCGCCAGGGCCTCCGGATGGAGGGCTGCCACTGCTGATGTTGTGGCCATCCTGGACGCACACATTGAAGTCCATGATATGTGGTAAGAAGGCGGCATTCAAGACAATCTTGCCTGTCAGGATGACAAATCTACCACTGAATGACAGCCTGTCTACAAACATGTTCCCTTTTGGGAACAGCCTGGTTACACCCACACAATTACACATTAAGAAGTATCTAGTTTGTACTTGTTATTGTAACAGTCTAAGCCTAGTACAACCACAGTCTGATCTACTCCCCACTGAGCAGCTCCACTGGGGCAGTTGTCTTAAGGCGCTTGCACAAGGAAACCTCAGGGTTGACAATGAGTGATGTTGAGTGTTGCTCAGACTGGCAACCTTATAATTAAAAACTCATTTATAAAGTGTAGCAAGCTGATTGTGCAAATTGTTAAACACGCTATCTGGCTGACATTAGCTACATCTTAGTGTGTTATTTCCACAGCAGATGAGGAAGATAAATAACAGTAACAACCATAAAAGGACATCAAAACATTGTAATATGAAAGTGAAATACGAAAGTCTCCTTCCTTCCCCTCATGCAGGGCTGAACCCCTACTGGCCCAGATCAAAGCTGACCGAACGGTGGTGGTGTCTCCTGTGTTCGACAGAGTCAACTTTGATGACCTCAAGGTTATTCAGTACTTTCCTGCAGCACATGCCTTTGACTGGGCCTTGTGGTGCATGTATGAAAGTTTTATGCCTGAGTATTACAAGCTCAATGACAGCTCACTGCCTGGAAAGTAAGTGGAAATGATCAGTCTGGTTTTCTGGTATATTGCATCTTTTTAATTCTCATTAGGAGAGTAAGCCAGCGACAATACATACAATATGTTTTTAGGTGGTACAACAGTTGTGTTCATCTTTCATGACAGGTCTCCCTCTGTCATGGGGATCCTAGTTGCTGACAGGAAGTTTCTTGGAGAAATTGGGGTCATTGATGAAGGGATGAAAGTGTATGGTGGAGAAAATGTCGAGCTAGGAATTCGTGTGAGTAAGCCACAGCAGTCCAATAACAAAACCTATTCGTGATTTATGCTGGCTGATGCTCTGTACTGTGACTCACCCTAAATCTAGATCGATTTTTAATTAAACATTTCAATAAGATGAAGTTTTTTCTAAAATTTGACTCAAATAGGCACACTCAATTCTTGGACCCTAAATAGGAAATCAGCTGGCAGCAGCAGGGGGCAAGGAGAGATATTAGAGTGTGAGATATTAATTAAAGAGCCCAGGTTACAAAACATCAATGTGGCTCTTCTATTTTACTTTCTGTGTTTCAATTTCTGGTGTGTGGAATTTGCTCATATAGGTGTGGACATGTGGAGGCAGTATTGAAATAGTTCCATGCTCCAAGATTGCTCACATAGAGAGGTACCACAAGCCCTATTTGCCTGACCTGTCCCCTGCCATGAAGAGAAACGCCCTGAGGGTAGCAGAAATCTGGATGGATGAATACAAACACAACATCAACTTGGCATGGAACATCCCATTTGAGGTACTATAACGTGGTCACGAAGAACAAATAATGCGCTTTTAGTGGCACTCAGCAGTCCAGGTGTTTAAACCACCTCATCAAACATTATATATACTTAAATTATTTTAAAATCACCCAAAAAATAATTGTACCAATTTCTCTGTAGAATCACGGAATTGACATTGGAGATATCACTGAGAGGAAAAAACTCAGAGAGAGGTTGAACTGTAAACCTTTCAAATGGTACCTGGAAAATGTTTATCCCAAGCTGGATCCCTGGGACAACATACTTGGCTATGGAGGCGTGAGTTCAGTTCTATCTGTTGCTTAACATGTGTTGTAGAGGCAGTATTGCAGGGTGTGGGCCACATGTGGTGACACATCATTGTTTCCTTTTATATTGACAAAATGACCAACTCCCCCTGTTTCCAGATGAAGAATCTTGATGCAGACATGTGCTTGGATCAAGGTCCTGTACCAGGTCATGTGCCTATCGCTTACAATTGCTACTACTATGGACCTCAAGTAAGTGAGATAAATGTAGCTGTCAACATACTACAAGCGATAAACAGAAAACTTTGTCATGATTTGTCTATTTATCTGCCGAATCTTCTTGCTGTTTGCTTTGTCATTTTAGTTCACGTATTACCGTAGAAATGGTGAGCTCTACATTGGCGTTCTCAAGTCCCACAAGTACAATGACAACCGGTGTTTAACTGACACCGGCAAAAAAAATACTGAGCCTGGCCTTTACAACTGCAAAGAGGCTATGCAGGAAGGAATGGGAATTCACTGGGATTTCACTCAGGTACTGCATGAAAACTAACAATAAGTAAATACCAAGTTAGAGGGTGGCGGACTATTTGGTGACTGGTATATGATATTAAATACGTGTCTGAACATCATGATGACCTCCTGTACATCACTATTCCTGACATCTTTTTTTTTTTTTTTTTTTTCTAGGGCAAAGAGCTGAAAAACAGACAAACAAAACGATGTCTGGAAATTGTAAAAGGCAAACTTCTAATACAAGAATGTTCTGGTCAAAGATGGGAAATCCAAAACATAATCAAAGCCTTTTAAAGTTTGTGTGTGCGTGTGTGTGTGTGTGTGTGTGTGTGTGTGTGCTTGCTTGCATCCATCTAATGACAAAGCGTGCATCTCCTCTCAAAAGTAGATCAACCTAAAACAGGGGTAGGCAACCCTGGTCCTATAGAGACACTATGGGTCCAGGCTTTTGTTCTAACCAAGGAGTTACACGTCTGATTCTACTAATCAACCACTAGGGCCATAAGGACCTTTATTGGTAGACTCCGGTGTTACTGCAAAAAAGGCTTTCTCTAGAGCCCTTATTTGTTTTTTTTCCTGTTATGGGCTGTTGGGTAAAACAGAAAAAACTGGAACCACATTGTCAGACAACCTCCGCACAATTTACAAATGCATTTTTAAACTATTTTTATGCAATACTCTTGGTGTTGTTGCATGCACGTAAAGCTTGAAAATCTGAATAATTTTAGCTATCTATTCCTTAATTATTTTACTGCGCATTTATTACAAAAGTATAGTACATGAAGAGAAAGGCACACACAAAGCATATGGTTGACTGACCCACCTGAAAGTATATGCTGTATTGTGAGCTATACCAAACTGCCAACACATTAGATTATATTTTTTATAACACCATTGTTTTAACAGATATACTATTGGAAACTGGAAAACTGTACTAAGAGTAAACTTGTAAAATTTAAGTGAACATGTTTGTCAAGTTGCTATCTACCTTAATATGTATTATGCTACAACCTGTTATTTTTTTCAAGACAGTACAGCCAAAGACTTGAGACATTTGTGCAGCTAAATAATATTTTGTTGTAAAACGACATGTATATGTTTTAACTCTGTGGTTATATATAACATGTATTGAGGGATAAAATAATAAAAGGTTTATGAAACATCTCTTCTCTTGAATCTTCAACTTGAGAATCTAGAATTGTTTCTTTTGGAAATATCATAATTATGGTGTGTCTGAATATATTAATAAAATGTGTATTAAGTGTAAAATGAATTTAAATAATCAGCAGGCTTAATCTCATTACAGAGAACCTTCAAACCTATAGAATTAAGAAAATGAATAGACATGAGGGAATTGATTTATAGATTAAAAAAAAAAATCATGAGGATTTGTACTGTCTTTATATTTTCAGTATTTGCAATTCTGGTCCAACATTTATCTTACAGAAGTGTTATATGGGAAATTTAAGTCTCAAACAATGAGAAGGGACTTGTACTATGAGTCTCGTAGTTAGCAGGTTCTTTTTTTCAATATTACAATGGAAAATATTTGATGGTTTATAGGTTTCGTATGAGTGAGATGTAGTACGTAAAAATTGATCATTTACCATTTTGGTAAAAAACATGTTAGAAGTTGGAGTATTTGGTATACACCTTCACAAATAGAGTACATGCCTGTCTGTCCTTCGATCGGCGTGTCACGTGACCTGAGATGTTGTTTCGGGAAAACCGAAAAAAGCCGACATCCTACGAAAGATCATGGAGCTCCGGTCTCTCAGCAACCGACGTGTTTGACCGTTGTTTTTCTTTTTTATCCAGTTGCTCTCACTTTCTGCGCCGCATTACGTTTAAAGTCATGATAAATTGAAGGTAATAAAAGTTGAATAAAATTAAGACAAAATGCAGAACGTTGAGTCACTCGCGGAGCGCGTCGCTACAACGAAACTACAGATGAGAGAGACTAAAAAACAAGAGCGGATTTTTACTGATAGAATGACGACCACTGGGGTAAGAGTTAAAATGAGCCAAGTATTATAGCTGACTGTAGCTGGTGGTTACTAACAAATATCAGTAGTGATTTATTTTGAAGTGTAAGAGTTGTTCTCCTATTGAGATTTTAGACAGATGAGGCTAAACTTACATATCACACTGGAGTTGAATGTGACACTGACTTGCCTTGATTTAAACTTAGGATTCAGTTGCCACAAGACTTTGTTTTTTTCACCACTGTGACTTCATGTCTGTGTGTGGATGGTAAAGACTGAGGAGAGGCGTCGCCCAGAAGAGGATTACCAGCAGCTTACAGGTGTGGAGGCCAGACCCTGCCCGAGCAGAGCGCCTGGTGTTTGTCCCAACAGGAAAGGGCCTCCTGAGAGCCTGCAGCTAATCCAACAGTTCCAGAAATATCAAATAGAGGAAAAAAAGGTTTGGAAAAAAAAAACACAAATCACATGTTTTTGCCATGTGAAGCAGTTCTTCACATTACATGTCTGTGTTATCTGTACATGTGTAGAGGATGATATTGGAGAAAAAGAGAGAAGATGAGCAGTACGATCGTGTCCGCTTGGACTCGGCCTGTGCAGCTCTGCTGATGGAGCGACAGCAGGCCACGGCCAACAAGCAGCTGAGGCAACGCCAGGACAGCGTCAACATCCTACTGGCTCAATCGCACAGACAACAGTCAGTAGAATTTAGAAAACGAGGACCGTTTCATTGAATTGCACAATATATTCAGTTACTCGCTAATTATTTTATACCAATTTCATTTTAAGGAAACGGGACACTAAAAGAGGGAGCATTGATGACAGCTTCTTTTCCAAATTCAACACCAGTCGCAGATGATAGCAGACAAATCCTGGTGACGAAGCTACACTAGAAGAACTTCAAAAAAAAAAGTGAACCAAGCCGTTTTTTGTCAGTTTTTATTCATGTCAAATGCAGTTCTGATAGGTAACCTTTAAATTTCGAGATGATCCCGATCATGTTAGAAAAAATCTAGGCTCTATCAAAAAATAGCCTTCGGCAGACATTGCACTTTTAACATAAGCAAAAGATTTAAGAAATATAATGAAATCTTTTCCCAACTTCTAAAAATATTATAAAAATACAACAAAAAATAATGAAAATCTACAAACCTCTGTATAACGACTGTTCCAAAAAAATGTTTTCAAATCCTGATCTTCAAAAAGAGATCCTCAGCATTTTGTACCTCAACAGTAAACCACCAATATTGTACATGCAGTAAGCAAACATGAATCTTAAAAGTGCAAACACATTCAAATAGGTAAAAAAATTTCAAATGAAACTACATTTGACTCCTTCTGATTGAGGCTACATCTTCTGTATGGTTCAAGTAATGTCTTTGTGTGGACAAAGCTCATAGATCCAGTACTTGTGCATACCACGAACCTGCGCCCATCGCAGAAATGCTACGTATTCCATTTCCATTTTGAATTCACATGTCATGTCTTTCCTTTCTCAAAAGTAATTTTTAAAAATGTTTCTAAAAAGCATTTTCAGAGACAAACTTATCCCATCTCCTCTGCCACAGAACCAGGGCTGCTTCTTGTTGCTTTGGATTCAAAGAACTATACCTGAAAGATAAAGAAGAGGAAAATGTCAGCGAGCAGTCTGCTCAACCATGTGAACAAGATTCATGTGTCATTTGTAAATCAATAGTCAGCTGAATCTCACCTTATAGAGTTAATGGCCAGCTGTTTGAGGGAGCCTGTATGGGATCTAATCCCACCAAAGCCCACAAAGGCCTCGTAGTAGTCATAAGAGAGGCCAGAGGCACCGAACATGGCAGGGTCATCAGAACTGATCACCACTGGGTGGTTCTCTGACATCAGCACAGCTGCCGGATGGTTTCGCATGTCACTTACCAACTTCAACACCTGAAAAATGATAAGAAAGGAGAACTTTAACAACACTTGACACTTAATACATTCAAGTACAGAATAACACTTCAAGAGATGAACATTAGTAAATGCACTAGTACTTGGAAAACATTGATTTATTATTATACAACATGGTTCACAAAAAGACGTGCATGTACCTGGTTGGAGATGGGGCACACTTCCAAAGCCACCCCTCTCTTCCTGGAGAGATCTCTGGCCACTGGATGGCGAGGTAGAGCAAATCCATGGCCAATGCGTGAAGTGTTAAACAAAAGAGCGTCCAACAAGTTCTGGTCGACCTCTGTGCCCTGGAGATCTACATGTGGCAGGGACAAACAAAATAGGGTAGCACAAATAAGGTGATTGTGACAGAAAATGGTTCATGAATTAATATTTATATTTCCTTCATTTCAAATAGTTGGCTTTGCAGGAACTTGGGCTGCAGAATAATAAAATAATGCTGATGATATGTTGTGTATTAATCTAGTTTTAGGGCAATAAAAATGCCACATGCACTGCTCTGTAACAAAATAACACAAACACATTTGTTTTTACACCTTCTAGCATTTAATCTGTTTAACTAACTCTGAACAAGATAATCCTACATTTGAGTGGGCAATAAATAAAAGATTTACCAGAAAAGTGGAATTTCTCCTCTAAGAACCAAACATTGATCCCTGATAATATATGTTTAATAGCTCCCCCTTGTAGCAGATTGAGCAGTTACACATACATCTGGAAAAAAAGTTGATTATCCCTAATATGTTTCACAGCATATGTGATCAAATTTTTCACATCTTTAATAGTATATTTATGTAGCAACTAAATGGCAAAGCATTATACACTGAATTAACACAGCTCACCAGTCTCTCCGGCATGGAAAAAGAAAGGAAGTGTCACGCCCCTCTCTGCTGGCAGCGATAGGGCATCTCTAAAGTACCACAGGGGTTTGCCACTGTCCTCGCGGCCTACCTGCACACGAGAGAGTGTGTGCATTATTATACAACAAAAACACACTATTATGTAATGGCAGCCGTTGTGTTTATTGTTTCAGCAAGCATTGCTTTCATTGATTTGTTTTGTATATGTTATAGCATCTGCAATCGATCACAATCACTGTTTTAATGAGCTTAACAATACTCATACATTAACTGCTATTGCTGCTTACCATGTCAAAACCAGCCAAGATATCTGGGAAGTCTGTCCGCAGCTTCACAGTCTCCTCCACAATCCTAGTCATTTCAGTTGCATTTACTCCCCTGAACCATGTGTTGAAAAGAATAGTTATATCAACAAGCTGAACACTGCATAAAATCTATTTTATGGCCATCAGAGTCGGCACCTGTGCACTGTGCGGATGATTCTCGCTCCAAAGAAGTCTGGGTGGTCTGCTAAGAACTGTCTGGTGACCTCCTGGTAGGTCTTCAGAGTCCAGACTGTGTTGTGAGTGCTGCCATCCAACTCATACAGCTGAGGATGGAAAAAGATGCAGCATAAGGATTATAAATAAGTGTATTAGTGAACACAAATATGTAGGTAGGTAACATTGTGAAAACATTAGTTTACCTCAGGGAGTAGAGCCCGTAGTTCTAGATACATGACATTGTCCGTGTAGAATTCGGTGAGGCCTTGGTAGTAATAGTCTCTGAACACAGGAGCATGAGTCACCAGACCCCAGAGTGCAAGGAAGGCCTGTTCAAACCTGCTCCATACCACATCCTGACTGGGGTACACTGACTCTGGATCCTGATCAGTGAAGAGCGTTAGGTTGCCCATGATGCTGAGAGGAAATATCACAACAGATTCATTTAACATGGTTAATCATCTACATTACACTGGTTGCAATAATCCCTTAATTCAGCCTGTTTAAGACGATCATGAACTTTTCTGGAAAACTTCCTCTAAAAAAGTGTCATCAGTTTTAACCTTATGCTGCACTAGTGAACTTCTGCACTCTTCATAATTAATAGCCATTCTGTTTTCACTTTATTTTATTCCAAATTATCAATACAAATGAACTGTTAAATACCTTCAAATGAATCTGAAATTATACACAACATTAGTATAAAGCTCACTCAGGAGACCTGTAAAAAAGTGTTACCTGAAGACGCCATAATGACCATAATGGTCTGTGGCTTCAAATTTCATCAAGGAAAACTCACTTGTTGTCCAGATCTGTGGTGTTGATCACCTTGCCTCTGAGATTTTCCAGCAGAGTCCAGGGAGAGCAATGCTGCAGACCCTTGGGCGATCGAGACGAAAAGATGAACCTGATGGACTGGCTGTCAGTCAAGCACATGTAACAGTGTGGTCGATATGTCACATTCTTCACTAGCCACTCCACATCAACCATGGAGAAGTCATGTACATGGAGAGCTCCCCCTGGAGAAAAAGCCTAATTAGAAACTTTCTTATGGATGGATGACAGCAAGTCAGTATCATGATCAACAATATAATACTGCAAAAAAATTTCAAGCGCAATCCTGATGTGTATCCTATATGAACAATTTATACAAAAACAAACGGTTTTCAACAGGTTATTATTCAACATGTTATTTGTTATATACACACTTTGAGATTTACCACAAATATAAGAGCAATAGTCTTCTATTTACAGACCGAACAAACCTTTAGGCATTTTCTGCAGCAGGCTGAAGATGGGGTCAGTCCTAATTAGGTGCCTGGCCTTAAAGAAATGCATGGCAGGAGGAAAGTCTGCTCTTAGTATCTCATCCTGCTTCATTTTAAACAGACGAGCATCAAGACGCTTTTCCGCATCATTCAATACTTGTTGCCCGCCTGTCTGCATGGAGACCTCCAGCTGTATGAGAGCCTCTCTCAGCTTAGGGTCCGGGATGGACAGGCCAGACGACAAGTAGTACAGCAGCAGACAGGCAACAGCCAGGTGAGGGCGCTGCAGATGAACTGCCATGTGTATGAATCTGGCAAATCAAAGGAAAGAAAGGCTTTATGCCAATACAGCAATGTGAAAGTACTCAATAACAATTAAAAGTCCTGCTTGAAAAATTCCTACCACAGTAAAAAGTGTCATGAGAAGATATGATTTTTTCCTCTATCTTTGACTTCAGGTGAAATACTGGATCATTAAAAATGTTTGGAGGAACTGTTAATAACTGTAAACAATGAGAAATGTGATTCTTACTACACTTATTTTTGTATCAACACTAATAAGTGTTGATAAAACAAACAATGTGTTTTATTTTAAAATATTGTTGTATTATCTATTGTGCCAAATCAGCATAGTTCCCTCTATAATGAAATGAAAGTTTAAACAGCCGTCCAAGTGGAAACGCTTAAGGGAGTATTTTAAGTACTTGACTAAATGTACTTTCCTTTACTTCCTTTCCCCACTGCCACCTGTCTCAACACTATTGATCTTGATTGCACTAGAATTCCTGATACGTTAAGAAAATCACAGTATTTATGAAGCAACTCCTCGTTACATGGCTCATTATATGCACGACTAATGTAATTAACGTAATTAGTGTTGAACATTTTAAAGAAAAAAAAATAAATAATGCAGCTGTAATGCACAGGTCACGATTTGAACCTAATTTAAGCAAATATCTTATCATTTTAAATAGACTTTAATATAAGAACTCGGAGTAAAGTTACGTTACTTTATTCAAAATAGGGAGCTGGTGCCTCGACAGCTGTTGACGACGGTTGAGTGAACAGTCCAGTTGATTCTTTAAAAACAGCGGACCACCTTAAAACTGACCGGCGGTGTCAGCTAGAGATAAAGTTGACGTTAGGCTTCTGTCAAATAGTTAATTAAATTTATATCATGTTTTGTTAATAAACGAATGTATGGCTAACGAATGGCAACAACAGAGCGACAGCGTTGTTTTCTTGGTTTCTTCCTGTGTTTTGCCTGAGGCAACGCGTTCTCGCAGAATCCATTTTAGTCCCGCCCCACCCCGGCTGTGATTGGGTGAAAAATGACGCACACACGCCTTTAATTGGTGGATGGAGTGATGAGCAATAGTCGCCTGGACAAAGATTAATTAAAAATGTAAATATATTCAGAGTGAATTCTTTCTTGTGAGCATTAAGGTTTGCTGTTTGTTTTTGTCCTTGTCTGACTACTTTAGATTTAAATGTGCCACAAATAATACATATGGTTAAAATAGTGCCTCTATAGAGCTGTACATAGCAGTTATTGTTATTCCATTGCTTAAGTAGAATGCGCACACACACACAAAAACACACACACACACACACACACAAACACACACACACACACACACACACACTGTTTTTAAATTGTGAATCACTGGATCACTTCTATTGAGACACTCATGGTAAAAAAATGCACTCCTATCCACCACGATAGGCCGCCAGGTTCAAATCCCCATAGGTATCTTTAGGACACTGCCTGTTTAATGAGACGCGTCCCCACACGGCCGCCATCTTTTGTCGGTCCACTCGCTCTCTTTAGAATAGGGATTCCCAAAGTGTTGTGCGCGCACCACTGGGGATCGCGCAAGCGGCCACTAGGGGGTGCTCAAGCTAACAAAATGTGATTTATTTATTTTTTTTAAGTTTTTTCAAAGTGAGATTTTTCGACACAATAAAGGCTTTTAAATAAAAGTTTTATTTGTCATAAATAATGTCAACACACAGGACAAGGTTGAGGCCATAATAAAGGTACCTGTGGTTCTGGGAAAGCTGCGTTAGTGGGGACACGCTCCTGTGTTTCCCGACGCTGCACGAGTTTTTTTTTCAGCAGAAACAGCTGATCGAGCTATCATCTGAAAGAGCGCCGCAGCTCCAGTTCATAAGAAAGCCGCCTGTGGATTTCTGGTCCGAGTCGATGTCATCATACCCAGTCCTGGTAGAACATCCTTTAAGGGTTTTTATGCCCTTTGCAGCATCATTATTATTATTTGTTATTATTATGAAGTTTAAAACGTTATTGCAATTTCAATCAAAGTTTTAATCGGATATGTTCCTATGCTGTTATTTATCGTGCCCATGTTTATATTGATAATATTAATTATTATTTGTTGGTAACTTTATTGAAATTTAAATCAAATACCAATTTTATTTCCATATTTGGTGTCTGACATACCCTGCTCCCCCAACATAATTTCTGCCACTAAGCGTGTCATCTCTCCTGCTATAAATGGTACTGTGTTGCATTATTTTATGTAATTGACATGCTTTTTTCTGTTAATGTGAGATTCAATGATGTGCTCTGGTTGAACGTAATTAAACATGCTGAAAATAAAAAATATTTGTTGCGTTGTTTGAAAGGTATGGGAAATAGTAATGGAGATAGTGTCAACCGGGTTGGGATATAGTTAGGGTTGCACGGCTAAAAGTTTGGTAACCGCTGCTTTACAGCATTACTTCTTGCAGGCTCAAGAAACTCATACTGAATGATGGTATAGTCATAAACACATAGACATTAACACGGATGCAAAGCACACACAGACATAAAGCAAGTTACTGTAAAAAAATACTCTGGCTTAATTGATGAAGTGAACTTATTTTTTCCTCACTGATTGTTGATGCTTTGGCAAAAAAAATGTTGATTAACATTAATGCCAATAAAGCTTAATTGTTTTGAATTGGCAGAGAGGTTTGTAACATCACAACATTCCATAGTCTGCGTGACGTCACCCGTACACCAGAGCTGGGATATCGGAGCCTGCAGCCGAACTACTAAGACCATTTTGTTCTACCGGACACAACTTCGAAGATCAGGAGAAATTATCAACAACTTTATTGGACGATTTTTTTTCACCAAAGCCGGACAAAACAGCCGGCATTAATCCCGCAAATTGTGTGTTTTTCACGATTGCATCCTATTTTTCAGAGTTGATGGAGTCCAAGTAAGTTTGGGTTTTCAATTTATTTTCTTTTTTGTGATATTTTTTTCATTGTTTCTTACTTTATCTAATATGGTATAATTCTATACCTTATATCGATAATACCAATTATAACAGTGCATGTAATGTTAGCCGTTAGCTAAACTAGTTTTATTAGATTTTTATTTGTTATCTTGCCTACTTCTGCTTCGGCAAAATGTATTTTTTAAAACAGACGTGAACACACACAAAGCAAAACACTTAATTTTGTATTGATTGATTCCTGATGCTTTGACAATAGTTTTATTTTAAAATCCATCAAATGCAGTTTTGAATCAAATTTGAATCATAACAGCATTGCGTTGTCTGCGTTACAGCATCTTCGATTATCACGTCATCTGCCAACTGTGACATACTAAAAGTGTCTGCGTCATTTATAATTTGTCTTTTTCAGACTGTTTTTGCTACTTGACACAGCTTTGGTGAAAAGGAAACAGGATTCACATGTTCTGCTCGAGGATTTCTCTTCTTGCCTTTACATGAGGATATCTACCAAAATAGTTCTGTCCCTACCTTTGAAGTTGATGGTGTATTGGTAGGTTGAGATCTTCAATTTATGTTGTTTTTTTAAATTTAATTTCCATTCTTTCTGACTTGAAGTTAAGTGGTATTTTAATTTTAGTTATGTGTTTAAAACGTAAACTGGTTTAGATATATTTTCTTAACTGTTTTATTTGTAATATGGGCTGAAAAAAATGTCCATGTTCATTAATCCTCTATAGATTAAAGAAAGGTTATTTATTTTTTATCTTACAGCTGATGTAGTAGTATCTGTGTAGATAGATGTAGGATTACAAACATTGTTTTCTATTTTTTTTCTAATATTTTATTTAACATTTTAATGTTCATATTAATCCAGAAGCAGATCACAACCTCCACTTACCAACTTCAGACTACATCCTTCCTATGGATCAGAGTTGTAAGTGTGGCAGTGGACTGGTTCCCTCCTTTGGTTCTGAAGATGGCTGAGCGGAGCAAACCCCATAAGAGGCATGTATGCAAAACATCCACTGAACAATGTCAGACAAAATCTTTCCTAAGGGTCTGGTTGTAACTTCAGCAGTGGACTGGTTACCTAAAACCTATTTAACTTTGATCGCGATTTAGTTTTGCTCGTCACAAAATCTCAGAAAACCTTGTATTGAGTTAGAGGCAAAACTGCTCAGTACAGTAAATCTCATGAGAGGCACGAGTCCACTACATCCGCGGCAGTGGACGGCGTAAGTACGGCAGTGGACTGGTTACCTACGACTTATTGAACTTTGATCGCGATTTAAATTTGCTTGTCACAAAATCTCAGAATTTGTATAATCGAGTTAAAAACAAAACTGCTCAGTGCAGTAAATCCCATAAGAGGCACGAGTCCACTACATCCGCGGCAGTGGACGGCGTAAGTACGGCAGTGGACTGGTTACCTGAGACTTATTGAACTTTGATTGCGATTTAAATTTGCTTGTCACAAAATCTCAGAATTTGTATAATCGAGTTAAAAACAAAACTGCTCAGTGCAGTAAATCCCATAAGAGGCACGAGTCCACTACATCCGCCGACGGACTTCGGACCGGCTCCCTCCTAAGGGTCTGGGGGCGGTCCTGGTTGTAAGTTCCGCAGTGGACTGGTTTCCTCCTTTTGGTCTGGATAGGGCTCAGCGGGTTAAATCCCAGAAAAGGCACTAGTCCAGTACCTCTTCCGACCGACTTTGGACCGGCTCCCTCCTAAGGGTCTGGGGGCGATCCTGGTTGTAAGTTCGGCAGTGGACTGGTTACCTAAGACTTATTGAACTTTGATCTCGATTTAGATTTGTTTGTCACAAAATCTCAGAATTTGTATAATCGAGTTAAAAACAAAACTGCTCAGTGCAGTAAATCCCATAAGAGGCATGAGTCCACTACATCCGCCGACGGACTTCGGACCGGCTCCCTCCTAAGGGTCTGGGGGCGGTCCTGGTTGTAAGTTCGGCAGTGGACTGGTTACCTAAGACTTATTGAACTTTGATCGCGATTTAGATTTGCTTGTCACAAAATCTCAGAATTTGTATAATCGAGTTAAAAACAAAGCTGCTCAGTGCAGTAAATCCAATGAGAGGCACGAGTCCACTACATCCGCCGACGGACTTCGGACCGGCTCCCTCCTAAGGGTCTGGGGGCGATCCTGGTTGTAAGTTCGGCAGTGGACTGGTTACCTAAGACTTATTGAACTTTGATCTCGATTTAGATTTGTTTGTCACAAAATCTCAGAATTTGTATAATCGAGTTAAAAACAAAACTGCTCAGTGCAGTAAATCCCATAAGAGGCACGAGTCCACTACATCCGCCGACGGACTTCGGACCGGCTCCCTCCTAAGGGTCTGGGGGCGGTCCTGGTTGTAAGTTCGGCAGTGGACTGGTTTCCTCCTTTGGGTCTGGATAGGGCTCAGCGCGTCAAATCCCAGAAAAGGCACTAGTCCAGTACCTCTTCCGACCGACTTTGGACCGGCTCCCTCCTAAGGGTCTGGGGGCGATCCTGGTTGTAAGTTCGGCAGTGGACTGGTTACCTAAGACTTATTGAACTTTGATCGCGATTTAAATTTGCTTGTCACAAAATCTCAGAATTTGTATAATCGAGTTAAAAACAAAACTGCTCAGTGCAGTAAATCCCATAAGAGGCACGAGTCCACTACATCCGCCGACAGACTTCGGACCGGCTCCCTCCTAAGGGTCTGGGGGCGGTCCTGGTTGTAAGTTCCGCAGTGGACTGGTTTCCTCCTTTGGGTCTGGGTAGGGCTCAGCGGGTCAAATCCCAGAAAAGGCACTAGTCCAGTACCTCTTCCGACCGACTTTGGACCGGCTCCCTCCTAAGGGTCTGGGGGCGATCCTGGTTGCAAGTTGGGCAGTGGACTGGTTAC